>JALJCO010006981.1:0-194686 GCA_023101725.1 Atherinomorus stipes | reverse complement strand
GCTTGACGATATTTTAGGCTGATATTTGTGTTTTTTGCTGATAGATCGGGTTTGTTGACCAATACTCCAACTCTGCATAATTCACAGACTTTTTTACAGCGGCAGCTGTGATGACATCACTGTTAGGCCTGGGATATACTTGCTGTGGGCACAAACATTCACACCATTTAACCAAAGTCCCAGAGAAAGTCGCACGAGCACCTCTAGCATTTAAGTTGATATTGCACCAAGGGCATGCGGCACGTTACGCCGCATCAACGCGAGCAACCTACCATGATGCGTACGCGTCGCCAGCAGCAAGTATATTCCAGCCCTTATGCGACGCCATAAAATGTCTGTAAATTAGGACAAATCACCACAAATAAGCAACTCAAAGCCGCTTCGAGCTCACAGGGGGTCCGACTAACGATTGGTAACAAATCATTAGTGAAACGAAGGAGTTTGCGGCAGATAATGATTATTCAGAGGCTGCGCGAGGTGGCCTGCATCACTTCCATCATATTGGACATACACTGATCTGGAGTGGATCTAAATATCTCCTGAAGGAATTCAAGTTGCACCAAAACTGTCTGGGTGAGTAAATGAACGGATTTCATGCTAGAAAATAGATCCAGGTTGAAAAAAACAAACTTCCCCTTTAAGAAATGTGATGATAATGGGAAAACATGCATCTTCACGTTACCTGGCATGGTGACCCACGTTGCTTGTGGCATGGGATGAGGAGTACCGGCAGAGGAACAGGTGGCGACAGCGTCTGAGGAGGGCAGAACTGCAGCGTCTCCCTCGGCGGCGGCGGCGGCGGGGGTACCCGGCGGGAGTGGCAGCTGAGCGGTTCCATCTCCACCGTCCGCAGAGCACTGCTCCCTGAGCCGCTCCTCGCGGCGTCCACTTCAGCCGGCGCTGCAGGAAGCTGCAGAAGCAGCAGAGCATGACGATGAGGGCCCAGACCAACCAGAAGCCGGCGAAGCACGCCAGGAGGTGTAGGTCCCCTGTGACATCACCATGGCAGCGACGGGATGGGCGAGCGAGCTCCAAGTTTTGATTCCTCTCACAGTTTGTGACGCACATTCTTTGTGTTCGGCGATTAAAAATAGTGCTGGTGTGGGAGGTGGGAGGAATCAAATCAGCTTGACTTCAATACCGGGCAAATTTTGAGGGAAGTTTCTTCTCTTTCTTCCACTTAGTGGATCATTAAAGTAAAAAATAGGAACTTTAAAAGCTGAAAATAAAAAAAGGAAATCCAGTAACGGCTAAATGTCTTTAAAAAAAGCATCATGGTTCCATTTATCTACACCGAGGAAGAAAAATTTGTTTTTCCAACTCAGCAGCATCAGATTCAGTTCATGTTCAATGAATAAATTATAAAAAAGTAAATATTATCTTTGCTTCTGCCCCTCAGCAACAGTTATTCCAGAAAATTCCTCTCAGTGTTTCTGCAAACATCCAGCGGTTATCTCCTCTGAAAACACATGCAGAACAAACTAACCGTCTTCTATCTCAACTTCAAGAAATCAGAGACGACAAACAGACCCGAAGACGCTGGATAGGATGGAGGGACTCCGGCAACATCCAATCAGAGCCAGCCAAAACAAAAACAGGAAGTGTTTCTGCCACGTGAAGTCCAACAGCTGGGCCCTCGGGGGCCGCAGGGCATCGGAGTCGTAGGTCAGCCCACGCCGTCGGGACGCTGGATTCTTCCCCCTCTGATCCCGGCCAGGACTCCCTAGTCCTCACGCTGCTCTGCGGAGACACCAGAGGTGGAGACGAGACTTCATCAGGACAAACTCTGTCAACATTTTTGACACGATGGAGAGTAAAAACAGAGCGGAGGCGGCCGTGAATCTCAGCTGTGCAGGAGGGATTATGATGGCGACCGTGGGGGGGCGAGTATCAGTTTCACACTTCACAGAGCAGCTTACAGAGAAAACGTTCACAGGGATGATGCAGCGAAGGAGACGAGCTTACTGGGAGAAAAACACACATCTCTTATTTTTGTTACTCTCACACTCAAAGCTCTGAAAAACTTGTTGTTTATGAGCAGCTGGAGACCGACATCAAACCGCTTCCTCCATAAAATCACAGAAAAACTGGCTTTCAACCTTCTGACACTAGAGAGAACTGTTTTATGTCTACCAGTCAGGGTTTCAGGCACATCACAGAACTGGTCTTTCTTTCAACCTGGACCTTATTTCTAGGAGTATATACGTGTATTTACTCACGGTGAAATTTCTGCTTCACTTTGACTCCTTTGGAAGACATCACGTTGAGTCGCCCTTCCGTGTACATCCGGTAATAATGGCAGAGGCAGGCAGTCCTTGATTTTCACCCAGTACTTTAAGTAGAATGAACGAGCCAGTACTATTGTCCCGTGAGTCCAGATTTAGCTTTCCGTTAGTTATCAGGGTGTTCTGCACACTTTTCGGGGCCGCTGTTCACGATGTTCTCTTCCGTAGTACAGCTGAGAAGAGCAGCTCGCTTCCCAATTTGCGAAACTCTGAACTCACAGGACAATAGTACTCATTCGTTCGTTCATTCTACTTAAAGCATTGATGAAACGAGGGAGTTTTTACTCAAGATAATGTTTTATAGAGTGGGTGCCTCGTCTCCGCCATTTTACTGGATGTACACCGAAGGGCGACTCAACGCAATATCTTCCCAAGGAGTCACAGTAATGCGGAAACTTAACACGTACTCCTAGAAATAAAGGTCCAGGTTGAAAAAAAAGAAAGTTATCCCTTAACTCACTGGCTGCCATTCACATCTATGAACGTCAATTCAAATCCAAACGTTAACTGCCATCAACGTCTATAAACGTTAAGTTTATAGACGTGGTGTAAGTGAAGCAGACATTGATGGATAGAAGAAACGAGGGAGGGATAGAAAAACAGATGTTTCTGTCAAACATGTTGTGAAACAAACTTGTGGCTTAAACAGCTGGTGAAAAACTATTTTGCCAAAACTCTTTTCTCAGTGTTGTTTTTGTTGCTTCATAGAAGTAAACAGCTGTTGAGATGTTGGAGGCGTCACTAAAGTAAAAAAAAAAAATACTGGCATCAAAGTCACTTTTCCACTTGAAGCGCATTGCTGCATTTCCGTGGATTCTCAGATTTTTTGGTGAAAAGCGGGCATTTTTGCTGCAACTACCCCATGTTCTACTGCAGATTACTAAAGAACGGAAAAAGCTAGAAACAAATGGGTTTTTCTGATGAAAAGAACAGAGTCTATGCTTTCCTTTGGTATATTCGGTGTTTGCATAGGCATAGTACACAATGTTCTGTGGCTCTTCAAAAATCTGTGAAAATGCTTAAAAACCTCAGCAATATGGAGCGCTCTGCTCTGAAAACGTCTGGCAAGCAATAAGTTAACCTCTGAACACAGCAGAAACATTTCAGTCCTGGATCAACCAGAACATCTACTAGACCAGCTGGAAAACTGGGAGGACTTTCTGGCTCCACAATAAACTGGTTTGAGCCCTTTTTAAAAGACAGGGACAACTTTGTCTCTACTGATTAATCTAAGCCAATAAAAATAAGCTGTGGAGTTCCCCAAGGCTCCATGTTAGGGCCCATGCTGTTCAACATCTACATGCTTCCACTCCTCCAATTTGCTTCCAAATTATAAAAAAACAACTAAATGTGGTCCTGCAACTGCGACAGGCTGGCGAACTGTTTAGGGAGGACCCTGCCTCTCGCCTGATAGGCTGATACAGGCTCTGTGAAGTAATGAATAACAAAATATGTTACCATAACTAAGCTGATGACACACAGCCACCTCACCAGGAGACTGCAGTCCCATCCAAACACTGATCAGCTGCACTGATCACGTTAAACTATGAAGGATCCAAAACTTTGTCCAGTTAAATGAAGACTAAAGTGAAATAATAGTCTGGATTAAAAGTCAGAACTCGGCTTCAGACAGTGATGTTAACAACCAACAACCGAGCCAGGAACCTGGGAGCAGTCCTGGACTCAAGACCTAAATTCTGGAAGAAGTCCTGGTCCCAGACCAGAAATCTGGGAGCAGACGTGGTCTCAGGCAGAATTTCAGTTTCACATAAGGAAACATGTGAAGTACATGCTTTTTTAAAACTTCCCTTCCCATCAGATTGAAGAGCTGATGTATTTCAGAAAGGTTTAGAAGTGGCTTTATGGTTGTTTTATGTAAAGCATAAAACATACTATACAAATAAACATACACGCAATAAAAACCTATTAAAATGTATTTGCAAAGTGAATCAAGAATAAACTAAAGGTATACTAAATAATTAGATAATGTTAAAGCACTTGACAGTTTCAGTGAGACGTTCCACATGAGGATGCAGCGTTGACCTCTTTAGTATGTAGAAACTGTTCCTGCTTGTTTGCACTGAGCCAGAGATAACGCCGTTATCTCAGAGTGATGTTGCAGAATCAGAGCGGTGGTGTAAAACTGCGTCTGCTTCCACATGTCCTTCCTGTTATCTCGCAACTATTCAGCTGCTTCAGCTCTAAAGTCACGAGGGTCACAGATCACAATCACCGGAGGATCAATCCGTCTGAACACGGCCAAAACAAACAGATCTGGACTCACGTCCGCGGCTCAGGCAGGACTTAAGGTGTGAAACAGGTCAACAAAGGCGACTTATTACAGAGAGACACCATATTAAATGTGTTCCTGTCACACGTCTGAGTCAAGAACACCACAGAAAGCACACGAGGATCAGAGACCAGTTCATCTTCTCAGCAGCAGTCTGGAAAGATCGCTAGAGGTGTGACAAAATATCGATTCACTGAAATAGTGCGATATTTTATGTTGCGATAACATATCGATATTTTAAAAATGCAGTATCGATATTTTTCAAACAAAATCTCACCACATTGCATCGTTCTATCATGAAATATCGCATGATTTTGTTCTATTTGCAACAATCCAGCATGTAGAATAGTTTGTTCAGCACTAATGTGCAGTCATCCTCAAAATTATTCACACCCTCCAATTAAAAAAAGTCTAAATTCACAATAGTAATTTGAATAATAAGAAACTCCAAAAACTACTAATAAATAAAAATTTACAAAATTATAATGTAGTGATATAAATCCTTGCTTTTGAATTGTGGTTGGAAATAATAAGAAGAAAAAACAAATAAAACTGTCCAAGACACATCAGAGCACCTTTCCCATGAACAGTGGACCAACATACCTGTCTTAGTTTGTTGTTTCAATCATCTGATGTGTGTACATGAGTACAACTTTTATTTCAAGCTGCATTCTAAGCTTCTTTTAAGTCCCTAGAATATTGCGAAACTATATTGTATCGTGAACCATGTATCATGATACGCATCGTATCGTGAGGTCTTTGCCAATACCTGCCTCCATGGTTGCATTAAAGGTCAGAAAAAGGAAAGTATCAGCATTAGGGATCGACCGATACAGACATTTAGGGCTGATACCAATATTTTGTCATCAGCCACAGCCGATGTCTGATGTAACTTGCTGATATTTGGGGCTGATACTGCATTTGACTCCCAATTTGATAAAATGAAGCATACAATGAAAAGTAATCTTACAACTCTCTTAATATAATAAACAGCAAAGCACTTTAAATAAATATATATAAAAAAAAAACTTGCACTTGTAAACAAGTATTAAATAAAAACATTAAACTTGGAATATATTTTATATATATATATCGGCCAACACACCCAAGATATCGGCCTAAAATATCGGTGAGCTGATATATCGGTCAATCCTTAATCAGCATTTAGGCCTGCTACTATAGGTGTGAAAGTTAATCAGGTCCTGATGCCGTTTGTTCCTGTACTTTTCCAGTTTTGCTCCTCAAATAAAAGAAAAATATCCCATTACTTAAACCAAACTTATCTTCTTCTAGTTTCCTTGTTTTAGAACCAAAATAAGCAGACAGGGTTGACGATACTCGACAGAGATTTATATTCACTCAAGCTCAGCTCAGCTTTTATAATTGCGTGTAAACCTCCCTTAAATGTCATTCAGCTAATTAAAACTTCTGAATGGAGCCTTTTTCATGACATCTGGATAAAATCCACCAGACAGATGTTAGGATTCAGCCAAACATGGCTGTTTGTCCGTAAACAGCAGAAAACAGCCACATTTCTGGTTTCCAGGTTCGTTTCAGCCTGAACTGGATTTCTGAAAAACGTTTGATCTGAAAGGAACCCGGGAAGTGAAGTGATGGTGCGGAGTGACCCGGCAGTGATGCACAGCTTCATCTGGATGGTTTGTTCCTGCAGCGTTTCCTGTCCTCCAGCCCAAACTTACAGATGTTAATGAGACCGCAGACGTCCGGCTGCCAGGTCTGACTCTTACTGGCAGATAATCCGTCAGTCTGCTGCTACAAAGGTTATCAGCAGATGGTGGAGAAGTAAAGAGGAGGAAGTGGCCATTTAAGTTCAGTGTGATGAAGTCTGACATGACTCTGTTTGCATGTTCATGCTGCGTTTCAGAGGTTTAGTCAATGAAACATTTGTATTTTAGATTTATCTTGTATGGATTCTCCGTCTGCTTTAGATCACCGATAATCTCCACAGGTTTCATCTTTAGTTTCCAGGTGAGCTTCATTGAAGGGAAACTACTGAAGGAGGTTGAGCTCGAGGAATCAGACTTCACACCGGATCCGTGCGCAGCTTCGTTTCAACATTCATAATGCATCAACCCACAACAGTCTGGTCCAGTACGCTGTGATAAAATGGGTCAACATACAACAAACCGTATCATTTGTGGACCCTCTTTGGAGAAGGGGCCCATAAATGTTACGGTTCAGCTGGGGCTATGTGCATCACATTGGTGGACAGAAAAGCTTCAAAGTCCCGCAGTGCAGTTAATGTCAGTTACTGGTGGAGATACATCGCCTAGCCAAAAAAATCGCCACCTGGATTTAACTAAGCAAACAGGTGGGAGCCTCCGATTGGATAATTACTGCACGCGCGATTATCTTTCAGCTGCAACAAGTTATTTAACCCCAACTGGAGCAATGAGTTGCTTCTCATTTCCTAAACAAGCATGTGGAAAGACACATCCGTGGTGGAAAAGATGTTAGTCTGTCTGAGAAGGGTCAGATCATTGGCAGCATCAAGCAGAGAAAACATCTAAAGAGATGCAGAAACGACTAAAACTGGGTCCAGAACTGTCCAACGTATGATTAAACACTGGAAGGATGGTGGGGACCATCGTCTTCCAGGGGGAAATGTGGCCGGGAAGGCAGATGAAGTGATGCAGCATCATCCTACTGCTACTGTACAAGCCTGTGGGGGCAGTGTCATGATCTGGGGATGCTGCAGTTGCTCAGGTCCAGGTTCAGGTTCAGGTCCAGGTCCAGGTCCAGGTCTAGGGTCAGGTCCAGGTTCAGGTCTAGGATATGTGGTCACGTGTGTCTAGGTTATAGCTGCAATGGCAGAAAAACACCACCAGCTGTTTGGTTGCCAGGCTCGCTGCACCCCTCCAAACGCCTCGTGGAGGTGTTTTTTTAAAAAAATATATATATAGTTTTTAATAAGAATGTTCCATATTCAATTATTTTATATATATATATATATATATATATATATATATATATATATATATTTAAGGTAATGCATCTTATATCGCGCCTCTCGCCTGATGATAGCTGGGATAGGCTCCAGCAACCCCCCGTGACCCTGAACTGGATAAGCGGTACAGAAAATGACTGACTGACATCTTATATCAAGAAATCTTATCAGGAAAATTTTGCTTGTTCTATTTAATTTTTTTTTTTTTTTTTTTTTTGCTTATTACAAGCAAAAAAATCTTGTCCACTCTTAAAATAAGTAAGAATAAATAAAATAAAAGATTCTTTTGCTTGTAATAAGCAAAAGAAAATCTGCTGATAGAACAAGCCAAATTTTCTTAATAAGATTTCTTGAAATAAGATACATTTGTCTTGAAACAAGACATATATATATCTCACTGAAATGTTTCTGTTTTTTTGTGATTTTGTCTTATTTTGACTGTGATGAGATATTCTGATGAGAAATTTAAAAAATATACTCTATATGATTTGAGTTTTTGCCGTGTGTTGTATGAAAGTGCAGCAGAGATGATGGGTTTGCCTTGAAAAGCCCGCTAATGCGTGCAGTTAACCTGGAGAGATTATATTCTCGTCCATTTTGAGATAAGACATCCAGCTGCAGCGTTCTCCAGCCGGACACCTGCGGTGCGTTTCAGGAGGATTTACAGCAGATGAACATCTTCCTCCGCTCCAGCATCACCTCTGGGAGTCGCTCCAGCGAGTCTGTTGTAATTTAAAATTGTTCAGAGGCAGTGACTCATCGGCAGAGCGCCTTCATGAGGTCGAGCAGCCGCTGGTATTTCAATCTGCCAGCTTTCTGTTTACTCCCCACGCGTGCAGCCATCCACACTCGCACCGTAACCTCCACACCTACGTGCACGGCAACGCGGCTACATCTCATACTCACACTTTCCTCCATGTGTTTTAAAAGCCTTCCCAAGAACAACCCGACATAAAACTGATCTGCACGTTTGAACTCATCAACCTGGAGAGGAAAATATAAAAGCAGCGCAGGATGTGACATAACTAGATGTTTAAAGGGGTGTTGCATCATTATTTTGCAGCATTAGAGCAGTCAACAAGAAGGTAAACAGCTTGTTGGTTATGTCACTTCTTTTCTTTTTTGTGAAGAGATTCAATTAACCCTGATGCAGGAGTCTCTTCTGTCGGTGTTGCATCTCTACACTTACATACAGCAAACATAATGTCTCCAACAGCAAAGCAACCTCGTCTTTGAGGAATAAGTTGCATGAGGATTATGGATTCATGGTAACTGCAGCCTGGGTGTTTCACAAACAAGACTGTAAAAAAAAATGGACGCAGGCTAGTATCCGGTCACGTCAGACGAGGGAAAGTGAAGCCAGTTGGGCGTTTCCCACCGTCGCCATCTTGCCATGTCGCGTTTCGTCACTCCCAGAAAATACTAAAATGGGCAAAGACGGGGCCACTCCAAGCCGCGGGGCAAATGATTGACAGCCAAGCTAACGCTAACCGAGCTAATCCAAAGTGAACAAGAGTGAAGATAGATGGTTTAAAGGTAAGACACGCTCAAACTTGCTGTTAACCAGCTAAAACCTGTTGTTGTGCAACTCTGCTACAGGCTGAGTCCTTCCTGGGAGCTAGCAGGGAGCTAACTGTTAGCCTCCACGGCTAAAACCGGCCTGCGGTCTGTCGCCTGTCAATCAAAAGAACACGCCCCGATTATGTGCAATTTCAAGATAAAAATAACATCTAAAAAGATGAGTTGTAAAACAATTCACCCCCTCACAGCTGAGATGAAGATAAGCTTCACCTATTAAACCTGAAGATGTTTTGAACCAGACTGTAAACATGTTTATTTCTGCTGTAAACATTTTTATATCTGCTCTAAAAACATGTTTATTTCTGCTGTAAACCTGGTTATTTCTGCTGTAAACATGTATTTCTACTATAAACATGTTTATTTCTGGTGTAAACATGTTTATTTCTGTTGTAAACATGTAATTCTACAATAAACTTATTTATTTCTGCTGTAATATTTTTCTTTCTGCTCTAAAAACATGTATATTTCTGCTGTAAACCTGGTTATTTCTGCTGTAAATATGTATTTCTACTATAAACATGTTTATTTCTGCTACAAATGTGTTTATTTCTGCTGTAAACATGCATTTCTACTATAAACATGTTTATTTCTACTGTAAACATTTTTATTTCTGCTCTAAAAACGTGTTTATTTCTGCTGTAAACCTGGTTATTTCTGCTGTAAACATGTTTATTTCTGCTATAAACTTGCTTATTTCTGCTGTAAACATATTTCTGCTCTAAACCTGATTATTTCTGTTATAAACTTGTTTATTTATGCTGTAAATGTGTCTATTTGTGTTGTAAACATGTACTACAGTAAACCTGTTTATTTACCGATGGCTATTTTTGCTGTAAACCTGTTTTTTTCTACGATAAACACGTTTTTTCTGCTGTAAATGTGTTTTTTCTGCTGTAAACATTTCCGTAAACTTGTTTATTTCTACTATAAACATGTTTATTTCTGTTGTAAACATGTATTTCCGTAAACTTGTTCAATTCTGCTGTGAAGTTGGTCTTTTTAACATGGGAGTCTCTGGGGATTTGCTCTGTTTTGGGGCCCCTAGTGGACGAAGAAAGAACAACAATTTTTTATAATTTACTTCTGGGTTTCACTTTTCTCCAGCGCAGTTTGTCGCTTCATATTTACACTTTACAAACCATAGAGCAGTGGGGTCGGGACTAGGAGCCTAACAAAATATCGATACACTGAAACATTGCAATATTTTGTGTTGCGATATCATATTAATATCTAAAAAATGCAGTATTGATATTTTTTACTGACAAAATCTCACGAGATCCAAGTGGCAAAGAAACCTGTCCTAGTTTATTAAATGGGAGATGGATGAATTGAATTTTTATTGATTTTGACTCATTTTGTTGTTTCAGTCATCTAATGCATGCACATAGGTACAACTTTTATTTCACACAGCATTTTAAATTTCTTTGAAGTGTGTAGAATATCGCAATATATCACAGTGTCACAACACTGAAATACTCTATCATATTATGATATGTATCGTATCATGAGGTCTTTGCCAGTACTCACCCCTAGTCGGATCCCCCATGTGGGTCGCATGATAATTTCACCAGATCGTTCAAAACACAAAAAAAAAAAAAAAAAAGAAAGAAAGAGGCTACATTTACAAATAAGTATGGGAGTTTTGGGGGCTGTCAATATTTACACAAAATTGCAATGTCATAGATTAATCTATGACATTAACATTCATTTAATTACTGCATAAATAACTAAGTTATTACTAAAAATCCCAATTTGTCATTATCTCAGCGAGAGAAACTGATTTTGGGCATGTCGGTGTTTTGTCACAGCAGCGAACTGAATTCACCGGAAAACATTGATCCTCCTTATTTATGAGGTTTCTGATTGTTTTCAAGCCTCACGTGTAGAATTTTTTATCTCTGGGTACGTTTACATGGAGACTTTTTTCCCTTTCGGGAATGAAATCATTCTGATTTGGGGGCAGCTGAACATGCGGCGACGTGCAAGCAGAATCGTCCTGTCTGACATGTGCAGATCATCTTAGTTATTAAACACGGAGGTCCACAAACATCGATCGTCATGGTTGTTGCGGTTTCTGCAGGACTTAAATCCAGCTGCAGCTGATACTCATGAGCTCCTACTGCAAAATTACAAAGAAAAAAGGCGTAGAGACAGAATGCTAATTAAAAACTAAACTTTCCGTCGTCCAGTGAGTTGCATTGTTCACCATATTCTGTCAAAATGAGGAAACATCACTCATTGCACATCTACATCTCGTCTGAGTGCTGTAGGAACACAACCTCACAACTTTCTAATTCAGCGTTTACATGATACCACCATCGGTTTGGGGAAAGGAAGGAATATTCCACCCCTGTGAAACTGAATAACAATTCATTCAGTTCGGGACTTTTCATTCGGAAAGAGGTGTTTCCGTGGATCATTTTCATTCCGATAGAGCTTTTAAAATAGGAGCATTCGATATATTTGGGTCCATGTAAACGCAGCTACTGAGCGTCCAGAAACAAAGTTATTACAGCTGCTGCTCTTAAAATCCACATTTGGTCCTGTTTTGATGAGAAAAGCTGAATTTTGGCATTTGGGTGCTTTTTCCACAGCTGTTAACATAATCCATCAGATAATAATAATGGAAGACCCGTTAGATGGATCATACATCGTAGGCATTTAAGCCCATAGTACGTGATCGTATGACCCGCATGACTACGGCTGAAACTGTTCCTCCAGTTAAAAAACTCTTGATGTAAGTTATTGTGAGGATGTTTTGCTTTATCATGTGTGCACAGACATTTACCAGATTAATTTCATCAGATGATGTTGTGAAATCGTTGGCTACTGATTAAAATGAGTGAACAGCTGTTCCAGTCTCAGTGCTGATGATAACAAGAAAAAGTCAATAAGAGGTCTAATATAGATTTTTGTTGAATTAAAATTCAGTTTGTAAACGCAGATGCAGAAGGACAGACGCTAACATGCTGACAACTTTAGGTAGAAAGCTAATAATTTATAGGACTACTATCAATTTAAAATAAGAAATGTTCATAGAAATCTGCTTTTGGGTCTTATTACCGGTCCTTATTGTGGTGAGATGCTTGCTTGTGTCATAGATGCAGGTTTTAAATGCCTCCCCATGAACAGCCAGTAAAAGCCTGGTGCAGCTGAACATGAGGACTCGGCGTCTCCTCAGAAAGCAGCAGACCTGTCGTCACGTTTCACTTTCAGATAAATCCTCGTCGCGGCTGGAGCCACGTGTCGCTGCCGTCGGATAAACATCTCAAGGCCTCATTTTTCTTTTCAGGAAATGAGCTTTTTTTCTTCCTGTTTGTGTTTCTGAAAGGTCACGGAGCTCGCAGAGTTTATGGAGCTGAAATCACACAGATCCAGGATCCGGTCTCTGGTTCTCAGACCCGCTGATGTGTTTTATTTTCCTTGGTTTACTGGTTACTGGTTTCCCTCATGTTTCCTGGTTCTTAGCTGCTTCTGATGGTTTCCTTTGCTCATGGACAGATCCTCCTCTATCCTGTCCCTGAGCTCATGTCACTTCGTTTCTCCTGCCGAGCTCGCTCTTTCATCGTCATAAATAAATGACTGAGTCTCTACATCTGTCTGACTCCAGCCTCTCAACCACCACCGCTCAAAACAAGACCCACAACCTGACCATCTTTAGGGAGCGGATTGAGTCTAAATGCTGTTTAGTCAGTAAGGCCGTGCAATTAAGCAAAATTTGATTGTGATTTCAATTTTTGGATCAAACAATCTTCAAACTCCTATAATCAAGTTGAAATTATTTATTTGCCGTTTTTCACTACACAATTTCTGAAAGTTATTCTGAAATGAAAATTGATTCTAGTGGCTTCTCACCCATGCAACTTGATGGGTGTCATTAACAAACATGTTAAGATTTGTAATTATGCAGCATTGCACTAAAGCTTAAAGTTTATTTTTGGAGTTTTTTTTATGAATATATTCCTTTTTTCTTCAAATACAGAGAAATTGCAGGACAGCTGGACAGTTTATTTTGGATACATTCATGTTTCTCTATGCCTTATTTAATGTTCAGAGTATATTTATTTCATTCATTTAATGTTTATACATTGCAAAAAAGCTGTAAGCTACACATTTTGTAGCCTATATTCATTTTCAATTTGAACATTTTGTGTAAATTATTAATAACCAAGTGTTTTTGACAGAGAAATACAACTCTGTACAACTCACTTAGCGTTAGGTTACTTAAAACAAGTCATAAAAAATTATATAAAAAACTAATAGAGAGGAAAAAGTATATATTTACATGAGACAAAATAAAATACATCAGACACCAGTCTTATCGCGCAGCCTCATCAGTGAGTATTCACATTTGCATCACGGTCTGAGTTCAGAGTAGAATTATCTTTATCTGCACGCATAGTTTCATCTCACACTGCATTCAAAACACCTTTGAAGAGGGAAGATGGAACAGTTTACTTAGCTTCATTATCTAAAACTACACTGATTCCCATAAGCGGTGTATTCTCGTTGTCAGGTAGACAATTCAATGCAATTTCTAAAGCACCAGTTGGCTGCAAAGGATCATGGTCTATGTAGTTTAGTTATGCTCCACTTAGACAGACCAAAAACTATTATTTTTGCCTCAAGGCACACGGTTTCATACCATGACAAGACCACAACGATATCGTGGGAGTTTATCTCCCACGATATCGTGATATCGTCAATATCGTGGCAACTCCAGACCTCCTGGCTAAGAGTCCTGCAGGTTTTAGATGTTTCCCTGCTGCAAACATCTTAAATGATGAGCTGGTTCTCCAACAGCTTGTTGTCAAGATCTCCATAAGCGTGTTGATGACCCGTTAGTTTGAGTCAGGTGTGTGAGGGGGCCTAACGGGGAGCCTTGGGGGAACTTGGCATGCCATCTTTGTTGGAATTAAAATTAGAAAGCCAATTCAGTTTTATAATGGACACGTTTTACCTTATTTTTGTTTTTTATTTGGTTTGAAATGGTTCTAAATCAAACAGTCCAATTTAATGCAATTCGTTGTAGTTCTATCAAAGTAAAACTCATTTTATGATCCACATTAGTCCAGTTTATAATACGTCAGAACACGATGGCAGGAAATTGAACTAAAAAGGAGATTTTGTTGTAAGAGTCATCTCATGCTCAGTAACTTCAAACGCAACCTTGCAATCCTCCATTGTTGCAGCTCAGTTTGTGCATGTGGATATGGAGGTGGAGCTGTGGGATCATCGGTTCCAGAAAGATGCATATGTGTTAACAAAAACGAAACATTTCCAGGCTCCAAAAACAGCAGTTGCACGAGGAGGAAACTCCCAAACCATAAAAACCTTCATCTCTGTCATCTCTGCAAGGACGTGACATAACTTCTCTCATGTTTGGAAAAAGGATTGCTTAACAAAGGAAAATACAGTGAACCTCAGAAAATAGCTAAAAATTATCTCACAGTTCCGACTTATTAGATTAAAAAAACAATGAAAGCTCTGATGTTTTCATGGGAATAACTTACAATCCGGAGGTTTGTTTAGAAAACCTTACCCGAGTTCCCAACTATGAAATACAATGTGATAAGATGTGATGCAATACGATATGATGTGATACAGTATGTGATGTGATGCGATACGATGCGTTACGATGTGTTGCGATGCGATACAATATGATGTGATGTGATGCGATACAATGCTGTACGGCAGGGTTTCCCAACCCCTGGTCCTCAGGGACCCCACCCCTGCTGGTTTTCCAGATTTTCCTACTTCAACACACCTAACTCAGATGAATGGCTCGTTAGCAGCTTGCGAAGAAGTTGATGAGCAGTTGAGTTGATGTGAATCAGGTGTAGTGGAGTTGGAAACCTGGAATACATGCAGGCAGGGGTCCCTGCGGACCAGGGTTGGGAAACCCCGCTGTACGGTGTAATGTGATGCAATACAATACAATGTGATGTGATGCGATACGATGCAATACAATGTGATGCGATACGATATGATGTGATGTGATGCATTATGATACGATATGATGCGATACGATGTAATGCAATGCGATACCTTTATTGTCCCAAAGGGAAGTTGTTTTAAAAAAATAAAAATGTATGGAAAAGATTTGAAGAAACACTGATTGCAATAAAACACCAGTGATAACATGAAGTTATTACACAACCTGCTTCTCTCGGGTATATATTGCACAATCCATACTGTCATAAAACTGGACTTTCTTGGGTCATTTAAAAGTTTGATAGAAGCAGGAATAAAAGATTTCTTGTAGCAGTCTAATTTGCTTCATGGACAACTAACTTTTTATTCACGTCAACTTAAACAATGTGAAAGGAACAGCATCTTAAAAAACCCAAGTTTAGGACCAAAACGATGGAACGAATCCTAACAGTGAAAGGATTTAACTTCTGGGATACACTCCAAAACTAAATAAAAGAATCAATAACAATCATCGAATTCAAGAGACACATAAAAACAACAATATTATAGAAGCATGAAAATGAAAGTTTTCAGTAAATGTGAACGATCTTGGAAAAAAAAAAGAAGGGTTTGTAAATGCAGTAAATTCATGTATATGAATGATTGTAAATATTGGGAAAATGTGATGCAGTCAATGCCTTATTATCAAGAAAAAATTTGATGGCAATTGTAAATATGGCATAAAGACTAAGAAATGAACCCATGAAATGGTACTGATGCTGAATGGGGCAGATATAAGATTGCTCTTCTCTCTGCTCCTTTTCATTCAAGCTCTACTGAGTTTATAGTGTATGTTTAAATGCTTGTTTTGCTTTTACTGAATGAAATAAAATAAAAACTTGCCCCAAAAATGAAATTAAAAATTCTGTAGATCTATTGGTTGTTTGACCATTCTGGATGAGTCTGAGCTGCTGTCATGGCAACATCTCCAGCTGGTTTTCACAACAGCACTATCACATACTGCTGCACGGTTAGGTCACCTTCTTTCACACTTCAGCATTTTCTCTCTCTGAAAGTCAATAATTGTTGTGAGATCTTTCTTCTCATATTTCTAGACCTTTTTCTTTCCTCCAGCTCCCCTCCAGTCACCTCGTGAGACCTTTTCTGTTTGTCCAACTTCCTAAAATTATATTTCCTTTCAGCATGTCAGTCAACACTCACCAAAGAAATGGCAGGGGTTTGACAGAGCAACAATATTTGACACTGTGGGAGTGAAAACAGGTCGGCGTGTCCCATTTTCCTCCTTTTAATGGCATTTAAGGTCCTCCTGGTCTTGCATTGTGGAGCAAAAAGCTGCAGAGTCAGTTACATTAGCAGCAAACACTTGCAGAGCACCACATAATACATATTTACACATTTCCTGTAAAAACAGTGTTTCTGTCAAATGTTTCTATTTCCACGACCGTGAGTTTGATATTTGCTTGACAGCTCTCTCAGTAAAACTGTTTGCCACTCTCAGATATCTGCAATGCTGTCTTGAAAAGGATTTCTGTTCAGGACTCAGTACAGGATTAGAAGTACTCGTGTTAGTGTTGATTTGTCACCACAGTAGAGTAACTCATCAACACTGCTGTGAATCAAATTAACTCTCCAGTGTTATTTAACTTCTAGTGTTAAATTAAGTTATATTAAAACTGTGTAAGCCAGTGTTAATCGGTCTATCTAGCCGCATACAATTCGTTCAACTTAAATCTCATAAGTCCAACTCCTTTCCCGTCTCTGCTGGTGTGGCCCAGGGCTCCATCCTGGGGCCCCTCTTTTTCCATCATCTACATTCTTCCTCTTGGTTACATTTTCCGCAGATGCAACATCCATTTTCACAGCTACACCGATGACACCACACTCTACCTCTCTACCAAAACGTTGTCTTCACTTCCACCAACCTCCCTTCTGTCTACAAGACATTCATTCTTAGTTTTTCTTCCAATTTCCTCTATCTCAACAGTTCTAAAACAGAAGTCCAGGTGGGCCCGCCCCCACTCTCTCCAAATCAGGAGTTCTTCTATCAACAGCTAAACTAGCTCACTCTCCTTCCACCACCTCAACAATATCACCCAGTCTGCATACTTTTGTCTTCCCTTGTAGTGTCCTTGGTTACTTTGAAGGCACTTTTCAAATAAAATTTATCATTATTATTATTATTAAATTTGAACCCAATGATGAGTTAATTTTAACACTATGGAAAGAGTTAAAGGTTGAATATGGAACATTTTTATTAACAGCTATATTTTTTTTAAAAAAAACCTCCACAGGTTGTTTCGGGGGGTAGAAAATAAAAGTACATTTCCTAGAAAAATTATATTTAGCCTAAAACTAAATTATAAAATAAAAAAATTACGGGAGGAGGAGGAGTAACCTGAGAAGAGCCAAACCTGGAGTAAATTTAGGTGAAGACTACACTAAATGGACCCATAAATGTTTTCCTCAGCATCAAAACACGAAAATGGCGACTTTTCTCCTGGTAAGCCAACTTGTTTGCTAGCGTGGCTAATGTTAGCTGTCAGCTACAAACTCCTCTGCGGTACTTGTTGTACATGCTGCAGACTGTTGGTCACTTGCGTATCGGCAGTGAGCCTGGCATCCCAGCGGCTGAAGTTGTTTTTCTGCCGTTGCAACTACAACCTAGACACACGTGATGTCGCTGTTCTGTCTGTGTTCCATATTTAACCTTTAATTCAAAGACCAAATACACTCGGATACAGTGTTAAATCTACGCACTAAAAACTCTTTTGACCCACTGTTGGGTTAAAAAGGGACCAACTAATTTCTGGTTTACTTCAATAACCCAGACATTAGTTGGTCCCTTATGGAGTTTTCAGTGTGTAACTCTTTAAAGACGCTTTAGAGGGTGTTTCTGCATTTCAGAAAGCAGAGACTGTTGCGAGTTTTTTAATAATGCACAAGACCAACCTGCTAGATTCACAGCTCCCTCCTCCGGCCACAGAATAACGTGCACGAGCCACTCCGGTGTTCAGCAGACAGCAGACAGATTCACTTTATCGTGTCACAAACGCAAGTAAACGGAATATCGTTGTCTGAACGTTGCTAACTGCTAGCAGAATGATGTTTGCTACCTGCTGTAAATGTCAGACGAGTGTGCACAGCTTCCGGGTCGCAGTATTACTCTCGCCAATCAATCATTCTGATTGATCAATCTACCTATTACCCATTCTTAGTAAAAGTGAATTATGAGCCAGTAGACAAATGAAAAAAATAAGGAATGCAGAGATGATTGGAGGATGTTTTTTCAGCCCCATTTCACAGCTGATGTATAATAATAATATTTATATATTTTAAGCTTTTTAGTAATCATAGTATGGGGTAGTGAACCCAATTTTACCGAATATTGCAAAAATTGTTGAAAGAAAGATCTTCCAGACTATACCGCCTTTAAGTGTTGATTTAACACTGCCAAATTTGCTGTGAAACCTTCAGATCAGAGTTGTGGCTACTTATTTTCTTCCACATTACGTGGGTTTCTCCTCCACAGACAAATGCAGATGTGGGTAAACTTGTTCAGGGGTCTCTGGGGCCCCACAATGCAGTTTTCATGGCTACAGAAAACGTGTGCAGCTGTTTCCAGAACGTGCCATAAACCCTCGTGCTCAGCCTGAATGCGTTTGGAGACTGAACCGAGCAGAGTCGTGTGTGGGGGGTCATCCAGAAACACGCGGATCGATCCCTCCACCCCGACGCGCAGAACAACGTCCGTTTCCATCCTGACGCAGAGAAGATTCTCAGATTAACGGCGACGTGTTCGTGTTTGGACCCCCGCACCTTCAGAGATGTCAGCTTCACATTTCAGCGCAGGTGATGAGATCATTCACTCCACAGGTCGGCGCGTGAGCGTCATGATTTAGTGGGAAAACTCACCTGAAATTCCTCCGCTGCTTCCGATGCAGTGACGCACTCAACTCTCCGCGAGTTTCAGCCCAAATGTTGAGCCATAAAAATGAGAAAGAGGCTGTGAAAGCGCTGCGGGGCTGTGGACGCACTCCCCCCGGCTCCGGGCAGATCAGCGCCCGCTGAGGGACGACGCTCCGCCGCTGAGACGCTCTCCTCGCTGCGCTCCGCCGCCGGAGCTGCGCGTCGTGTTCTGCTCGAAACGCGGTTTGTCGGTTCACCTTGACTGTCCGGCTCCTCCCTCGATGCCTCCTTCATTCAGTTCCTCCTCTTCTCTGTCATCAGAGGAGCAGAAGGAGCGTTTCGTGACACGCTCCGTCCCCCTGACTGTCTGTCTGCGGGATGATGAGAATACAAATCAACCCTTCACCAGAAGCTTTTCCAAAGACGCACGACGCGATCTGAGAGGTGGAACATCAGGGAGACATTTAACCATTCATGTTGCAGAAAATAACATCTGGCTGGCAGGGCGTTTTATTCTGGACATTTTATAAATGTTTGTTTTTTAGGATGGAGGCGGTCAGACAGCTCAGTCAGAGAGGAAAAAGTCAAGGGTGAAGTTGGACTTTACAGGGCAGGAGAGAGAGTAAGACCCAGGGTGTAAGATAGTGACATCTGGAGGAACAAATCTCAAAATACAAGAGACTGAAGATCCTAACGGCTGCAAAGGAGGGGTGGTGCGCAAATCCATGTTAAACCCGGCAGACTAAGAATGGGACGTCATTCGTGTTGGAAAGCAGTCTGTTTGTTTAAACTTTGAAGTCAACACATCTGCAAGAACCGAAACATGAATGTTTAACAATATGAACACATAAAACATCAAAGTGATCATGGCTTTTTTCACATTCTGTTTAACACAAATGTAACCAGCCAATCACGTGGCAGCAACTCAACACATGTTGTCATGTAAACATGGTGAAGACACCCTGCTGAAGTTCAAACTGACCATCAGAATGAAGAAGAAAGAGGATTTAAAGGTTGTTGGTCTGAGTTTTTACTGGGATTTCACAACCATCCAGAGGAATGTTTCCAACACATTATTGGATCTATGACGTCATGAAAATAAAGACAGTTCTGGAAGAAAAAGGGGTCCAACCCGGTACAGGAGTTCCTCATGACGTGGACGGTGATTGTATAATCCTGTAAACAGCTTTGGTCAGATCTACATTCAGGAGCAGCTCTGAATGAGAAACATCAGGTTACCAACTGGTTATCAGATGACGGCTCATTACACCTGCACCTCCGGATTATAAAATATTTAGGTTCCTGTCAGAGGATGAGAAAACTCCACATGTAACTCTGTTCACATGTTAAATAACAAAAGCTTTACATACGTGTGAGTCCTGGATGAGTCCAGATGTTGGAGATAAAGTCCACGTGGTGAAACTCTCGCTGTTTCAGCCGTGGTTAAAGGTCACGTGACTCAGTCCACCTGCAGCTGATTTGACTTCCAAACGTCTTCAAACAGAATTCAAATCGTGTTGAAGGAGGTTTTGTGTGCAGAGAATGTGCTGTTGCTGTTCTTCCTTTCATTATCACGTTGATCATTATTGTTCATAATGACCTTTACATGTCAAACTTTATATGAAAGAAGTTTAAATAAACAAAATATAACAACATAACCAACTTCAGAATGTTTATCATTCATTAAAACAGTAAAATTGGATGAAATAAACAATACAGAGTCCTAATAAGCAAGAAATTTAAATTTAAGTATCTATGAGAGTGCTGTGAGGGAACATTTAGACATTTAAGGGAAATTTAGACTTTAAGGGAACATTCAAAGGAACATTTAAGGGAACATTAAGACAGGTAACATTTAGGGGGAACATTTAAGGGAAATTTAAGACTTTAAGGGATCATTAAGACAGGGAACATGTAAGGGAACATTTAGACAGGAACATTGAAGGGAACATTAAGTCAGGGAACATGTAAGGGAACTTTAGACAGGAACATTCTAGGGAACATTTAAGGAAAATTTAGACTTTTAGGGAACATTCAAAGGAACATTTAAGGGAACATTAAGACGGGACATTTTAACATGAACATAAGGGAACATTTCAACAGGAATATTTAAGGGAACTTTACATGGGAAAAACAAAGGGAACAGAGACAGGGAACATTTAGACAGGAACATTTAAGGGGACATATAGGCAGGGAGGGAATATTTAAAGAAACATTTAAGGGAAAAATTAGAAAGGGAACATTTAGACTGGGATATTTAAGGGAACACTTTGGCAGGAACTTTCAGACAGGAACATTTAAGGGAACTTTAGATCGGAGAAATTAAGGGATGCTGATATCGGCCAGTAATATCAGACATCACTATTTCTGACCAGAGATCGATTAACATTCACCTGCAGGAAACCTGCAGATCTGATCACAATGATGATGGTGATGATGATGATGATGATGATGAAGCATCCTGAAATACATGCTGCAAAAACTCAAATCTTAGCAAGTATGTTTTTCTAATTTATAGTCAAAATATCTCATCACACTCAAAAAAAGACAAAATTACTTAAAGAGAAACTTTTCAGTCAGATAAAAAATCTTGTGTTGAGGCAATATTTCAAGAAATTTTATAAAGAAAATTTTGCTTGTCCCATTGGCAGATTCTTTTTGCTTATTACAAGCAAAAAAAATCTTTAATTTTTTTTTATTATTATTATTTACTTATTTTAAGAATGGCCAAGATTTTTTTTCTTGTAATAAGCAAAGAAAATTCTGCCAATAGAACAAGAAAAATTTTCTTGATAAGATTTCTTGGAATAAGATGCATTGCCTTAAAACAAGTTCCCATATCTCCCTGAAATGTTTCCCTATAAGTAATTTTGTCTTATTTTGAGTGTGATTAAATACTTTTGACTAGAAATTAGAAAGAAAACATCGTCTTTCCTTCAGACGGTGGCGTCTGCAGCCCGTTCAGATGAACACTGAGACTGTTGTTCTCAACATTTCCCTTATTCATAACGATCAGTCTGTTCATGGCAGGATGAAACTCTCCAGCACGGTTCAGGAGGTCGATGACGCAGCCAACGGGAATCTCCCTCTGACTCCAGCAGCCGAGCTTCCCATCACAGTGACGGTGCAGGGAGCAGTCTAATACCTGGAAACTGAACCGTTGTTGCTCATGAATATTTCAGGTTGGAGGAAACTCTGCACGTGTGTTTGTTGTTGCAGTGAATGTGTGATGAAGTAACTTTTAACTGCTTTTAGCCAAGCCAACTTTATTAAAGAATCACTTTAAAAATGACAACCACTGATTAAAGTGGTAAATATTAGAATAAAACACCCAAAATTATCCTTTGTTCCTTTTATTTAATGAAAAAAGATGAGTCTTGAGCCTGATTTTAAATACTCAAAATAAAATATCTTAACATTAGAGATGTCCCATATTATCAGCCCATATCTGCATTAAAATGTGATATCAGAAAAAAACGGTATCGTTTTTTATTTTAGTTTTTTTTTTTACGGATATTCTTAGCAGCGTTCACGCATGTAAAAAAGTCACTGTTTTTCTTGAAGAACTACATTAAGTAACATGAAGAAAAATTTAAGAAGAGATGTTCGATATTATCGGCCAATATCACCATTAAAATGTGATATTGGAATATATTGGTATGTTTTTTTGAGACCGATAGTTGTACTAATGAAATCTCGCGAGATCTTGTTTTTTCTGTTATGAGATCTTGTTCCATCAGCGTTGGTCCAGCATGTATGAAAGTTCCTGTTATCCTGGAAGAACTTCATTTCCCAGCATTCCTTTCAGAGTCATGTGACTACGGTGCAGCTGCTGCTGCTACAGACTGCATATCGTTGGCTCACAGAAGATGCAACCTCACAGTTGTCTGTAGAGATCGGTATCGGCTGATATTGGAAATTAAGGGTTGGACAATATCGGTATATTGGATATCGGTTTAAAAAAAAAAAAAAAAAGCCAATATCAAACATCCTTAGTAAAATATGAATAAAAACATAACTTACTGATTCACAAATCTCATAAAGACATATTTATTCCTAACAGAAATTAAATAGATTAAATAAAAAAATGCAGCATTTTACCAATTTCATTTGAAATATCAGCTCGTTTTTAATTTTATTGCTAATCATTACTCATCATAGCAGCGAATAAAGACCTTGTAGATAAACACGATTGACAAAAATGTGTAATTCAGCCAGAAAACTACCTTTAACACTGAAGCAAGCTAATATTAATAAACCAAAAGGCCTCACATTAATGCAGTGGAAATGCAATGGAGCCGCTTCATGTCTGGAAATCCACCAGTCTCAAAGATAAAGATAATTTTCTGCAAGATAACTAAAAATCCTCGACGCAGAAGTGCAAAACTGATGGAGGAAAAGTTTAGCTTCAGTTATTATTACAAAATATCCTGAGTAACCATGAAAATGACGTTAGCTGGTGGCTGTTTTCTCTGAGATTCATTAAGTCTCATAATAAAACTGAGAAATGATCAACAAGCTCGTATTTCCCATGAGGCTTTGCAGCAGCAATTTGGTGGTGGCGGTGAAAGGGGGGTGAAATATCTAATTTAAAGGAAGTTTTTTTCCCAGTTTTTTGTATTTTTGCCTTCCTTTATTTCTGCCACCGTAAGGACTGCATTTGTTTACATTATTTATCATATATATTATTTTCTCTATTGTCGTTTGCGTACATGCTCGACCGTTTGTTTGTGTTACCGTGTCATCTTCTCACCTTTTGTTTTCATGTTAGTGCACACTTTATCACAATAAAAGAAGTAACAAATCCATAAAAGGTTAAAAAAAGACAGATATAAAAGATAAAGATGATTACTAAATAAAACATGAGAAAAAATAAATAGAAGAATAAATGATTCGTGAAATGAATAAACAGGTTTATTACAAGTCAAAGTAAAACGATGAGTCTCCAGCAAAGTTAAATATGTTTATATAAGTTATCAGTAATGATATGAGCTGTACGTACAGTTCATCCAGACGGGGTTCGTTTTCAGCTGCAAAGTGTCTCCAGATGAATTTGGGCTCATATGAGATGTTACACAACAAATAATTATGATAATCCCAGATGATGAAGAGCTGAATGTTTCACAGTGTAATAATGAAGGGATTAGACATGAGAGACATGAGAGACAACTCAGTCCTCGTTTTCATTCAACCCGATTAGAGCTAATTAAACAGCATCATTAGTTTCATGGATGGATGGATGGATGGATGGATGGATGGATGGATGGATGGATGGATGGTTTCAGTGACTTTCACGGCATGTTTGACTCGCCTCCTCCATACTAGTTTTATTATTCCCTAAACATCCACCTACTTCCGTTTCAGCAGACGGAGGAAATCAGTTGTATGTTTGGAAAAACTACAAGTTCAAAAGAACAAAGAGGGAAAAACTTTCCAAGAGAGAACAAAAGAGGAAAAATAACATGGCTGGAATGAAGCCAAGAAGAGCTCTGCGATGCTGAGTTAAAGATGGTTTTGTGAGGATAGAAGGTAAATACAGATGTAGGCATGAAAAGGTTCGTCCTTCTTCTGCCAGAAGGGGTGCAGTAATAGTGCAGTAATAGTGCAGTGATAGTGCAGTAATAGTGCACTATTACTGCACTGTCACTGGCTGAACGGTTTGTCCCGTGAAAGCGTCGTCACGCACGGTGTCCAAACTTGGCGTATGGAAATGTTCTTGTTCCGGGTGTTCATTTATGCTCTGCAATCGTTCCCCCGGGGAACACAGGTGATTCTCTGTGCGATCGGATTAGCCGACACGTCGCAGGTGAGCGTCCGGCAGTCGGCAGAAAGAGAAACTTTTTCATGCCGGATCTGTAGCAGCAGAAATAACGACATGAGGAACAAGTGGAAACATGGAGATCGTTTCTGTTGTGTTTGTTTCAATGCCTGAAAGCCAAGACTGGACTAAAAGGTTCCAGACACTGACTGGGATTAAAGGTTCTGATGCTGACAGGGATTAAAGGTTCTGATGCTGACTGGGATTAAAGGTTCTGATGTTGACTGGGATTAAAGGTTCTGATGCTGACTGGGATTAAAGGTTCTGATGCTGACTGGGATTAAAGGTTCTGATGCTGACTGGGATTAAAGGTTCTGATGCTGACTGGGATTAAAGGTTCTGATGCTGACTGGGATTAAAGGTTCTGATGCTGACTGGGATTAAAGGTTCTGATGCTGACTGGGATTAAAGGTTCTGATGCTGACTGGGATTAAAGGTTCTGATGTTGACTGGGATTAAAGGTTCTGATGCTGACTGGGATTAAAGGTTCTGATGCTGACTGGGATTAAAGGTTCTGATGTTGACTAGGATTAAAGGTTCTGATGCTGACTGGGATTAAAGGTTCTGATGCTGACTGGGATTAAAAATTCTGATGCTGACTGGGATTAAAGGTTTAGAACAATGACTGGGATTAAAGGTTTAGAACAATGACTGGGATTAAAGATTCTAATGTTGACTGGGCTTAAAGGTTCCATATGCTGACTGGGATGAAAAGATTCTGATGTTGACTGGGATTAAAAATTCTGATGCTGACTGGGATTAAAAGTTCCGAACAATGACTGGGATAAAAGGTTTCATGTGCTGACTGGGATTAAATGCTCTGATGTTGACTGGGATTAAAGGTTCTGATGCTGACTGGGATTAAAAGTTCTGATGTTGACTGGGATTAAATGTTCTGATGTTGACTGGGATTAAAAATTCTGATGTTGACTGGGATTAAAAGTTCTGATGTTGACTGGGATTAAAAGTTCCGAACAATGACTGGGATAAAAGGTTCCATGTGCTGACTGGGATTAAATGTTCTGATGTTGACTGGGATTAAAAGTTCTGATGTTGACTGGGATTAAAAATTCTGATGCTGACTGGGATTAAAAGTTCCGAACAATGACTGGGATAAAAGGTTTCATGTGCTGACTGGGATTAAATGTTCTGATGTTGACTGGGATTAAAGGTTCTGATGCTGACTGGGATTAAAAGTTCTGATGTTGACTGGGATTAAATGTTCTGATGTTGACTGGGATTAAAAATTCTGATGTTGACTGGGATTAAAAGTTCTGATGCTGACTGGGATTAAATGTTCTGATGTTGACTGGGATTAAAGGTTCTGATGCTGACTGGGATTAAAGATTCTGATGCTGACTGAGATTAAAGATTCTGATGTTGACTGGGATTAAAGGTTCTGATGCTGACTGAGATTAAAGATTCTAATGTTGACTGGGATTAAAGGTTCAGAACAATGACTGGGATTAAAAGTTCTGATGCTGACTGGGATTAAAGGTTCTGATGCTGACTGGGATTAAAGATTCTGATGCTGACTGAGATTAAAGATTCTGATGTTGACTGGGATTAAAGGTTCTGATGCTGACTGAGATTAAAGATTCTAATGTTGACTGGGATTAAAGGTTCAGAACAATGACTGGGATTAAAAGTTCTGATGCTGACTGGGATTAAAGGTTCTGATGCTGACTGGGATTAAAAGTTTTGATGTTGACTGGGATTAAATGTTCTGATGTTGACTGGGATTAAAAATTCTGATGTTGACTGGGATTAAAAGTTCTGATGTTGACTGGGATTAAAAGTTCCGAACAATGACTGGGATAAAAGGTTCCATGTGCTGACTGGGATTAAATGTTCTGATGCTGACTGGGATTAAAGATTCTGATGTTGACTGGGATTAAAGGTTCTGATGCTGACTGAGATTAAAGATTCTAATGTTGACTGGGATTAAAGGTTCAGAACAATGACTGGGATTAAAAGTTCTGATGCTGACTGGGATTAAAGGTTCTTATGCTGAATGGGATTAAAGGTTCAGAACTATGACTGGGATTAAAGGTTCCAAACGATGACTGGGATTAAAAGTTATGAATGATGACTGGGATTGAAGGTTCTGATGATGACTGGGATTGAAAATAACTTGGAGTTTTCAAATGTATAAAGGAAATTCAGGTATTTTTCTCCATGACACATTTCTGTCAGAGTTGACAGCATCTCAGGATCTAAACTGACTCATCCAGTCAAGTGTGACTGAGTCAGATGAGATGATGCTGAGCAGGACGGCAGGAAGACACACATAATCTGAGCCGGTGGACGGGACGGTGAGGCAGGAAGACGACAGGGAAGCGTGGCAGCCTGAGCGGCTTCGAGGTGACGTGGAGGATCCCGGTCGCCAGAAACCGACTGACACACAGCGCTGACAAATGTGTGAGTGGGAGAACGTGTGAGTGTGTGACGTCCGCTACAGAAGTGACACCACACTCCTCACACAGGGGACGTCTTTGTGCTGGACGTCCACTCAGGACATCCTGAATGTCCTCTTTCACCAAGTTTGGGCCAGATTTTTTTCTCTGCCAGACTTTTTTTAGAATAAAAGATGGTTTAATTCCTGAAAGACATCAAGGTTAAGATGACACTTCTTTTTTTCCTGCTGTGAGTCTGGCTGTAAATGATTGATTGAATGATTGAAACAAAGTAATCAGTTGTGGATTTCAGGTTGTTTTTTTTAAATCTTTAACTACTTTTCTTTCAATTGTCATCTTTTTATATCAAATAATGGAAAAATTGGAAGTAAGTTGTCTTTGAACCAAAGTTTACAAACACAAATCCCTACAGGGTTCTTCAAAACATTTTAGTACCTCAGATTCATTTACTGGAGTACTGACTGTAGTTCTATCCAAACAAAGATGACATGCAGAGTTCCCCAAGGCTTCATCTTGGGCCCCCTGTTGTTCAGGATCTGCATGCTCCCACTAGCTTGGATCATGGACAAAAACCAAATATCTGTTCATTATTATACTGACAATCCTCAGTTCTATAGTCCTGTCTCACCAGAGGACTCTGGTCCAAGTGTTCGTGTCCAGCTTCAGTCAGGAGTGTTAAAGGAGTGATGACATAACAGTTAAAAACTAGTTTATGTTGTTGGCATTACTTTATATGTAAATACTCCAAAGAAAAAAAAACGGCATTTTTTACAGCGGAGTATTGTTTTGAAACGCCAGACCTCACTTCCTCAGTAATACAGTTGGGTCCGGTGATGATATGGAGCTTTACCCGGAGACCACGTTGACTTCATTTTGATTGGCTACACCTTATTTGGCTATAACCTTATTTGGAGAATCTAGGTCAAGCTGCGGTCGGAGTTTGCTAAAGGCTAACTGCTAGCAACATGGGCACTTCAGACAGTGTGAGCTACGTTTATTAGACAAGACAGCATTTAGAAAATAAATAAACTTACAGGTAATGACAAGGTTGTGGCCCCCTCCCTCAGTGTTGCTGCAGAAGTTTGCTTTTAAATCCATTTGTTTGAAAATCCAGACCTGACTGCACAGAAGTTACTACTAGCTCCATACTCGAAGCTGAATCAGACAGGGAGGGGAGGGGGGGGGGGAGGCGGACGGTGCATAAACCGTTAGGAGAGAGAGAGAGAGAGGGGGGGGGGGCTGTTTACTTGATAGTGTGCTCTTATTGGAGCAATTAAATTACGTAGAATGATAGAACTACGTAGAATGATAGAACTACGTAGAATGATAGCCTGCTGTCTGATTCAACTGTTTCTGAGCAGAGAGACAAAGCTGACAGACCATAAACAGGAACTTTGATTCTCACTCTGGACATTCACATGGCCTCATCAGTGCACAACAGATCATATTATACATCCAAAACCCCAGAAAAGTGAAATTTGATGTCATGGCACCTTTAAAACCAGCTGATCAATCCAGAAATACTGGAGTCATTTTGGACTGAGCCAAATTTAACATTCATATTAAAGCAGGAACCAATCAGTCTTTTATCACCTGAAGAATGTGGCAAGAATGAGGAGACTGATGACTCAGCATTATTTAGCATTATTTGCTGGTGGACCCCTCTTTCCTGTCCTCTACACCCCCAACCGGTCCAGGAAGGTGGACTTCCTACCATGTTCTGATGGAGGCTTTCTTCCCAGTTTTGGTTCTGCCGGAGGTTTTCCGTCCTGGTTCTGACGCTGATCGAGGTTTTGTCTTCCTGGTTCTGGTTCTGCTTTATTTAATTTAATTTAATTTACATGGCAAAAAGGATCATCTCCATTTCGTCCTGGTAAAGATACAAAAAGTTCAGAGACATCCAAGTTGGCAACTCCTTGAGGCAGCCTAACAGTCGGGTCATAGAACCGACACCAGTATGTATGGAAAGGTAAACCTGAACATCATCGGCATAGCAATGATAAGATATATTATATTTCTGGAATATCTGACATAAGGGACGTAGATAGAGGGAGAACAGAAGGGGACCAAGGATTGTGCCTTGAGGAACCCCACAAGAGCAGAAGAGGTGAAGGTTAATTGTTGTAGCTGAGCCACAAAAGATTTGTTTGTTGAATTGGAACCAGTTTAGCACCGTACCTAAACCTGCTGGGGGTTTTCTCGGTGGTTCTGGTTCTGATGTAACTAGACTAATGTGGGTCAAGGTTATAATAGTTTTGGATTTTTAATTAGTTTCAGTTTTTATTTAGTTTTGACTTTTTGTTTTTCAATTCAGTTAGTTTTTTTTTTTGAGCACGTTTGCTAGTTTTTATTTTTTGGAAAATGCTTACTTTTAGTTTAGTTTTTATTAGTTTCAGTGCTAGTTTTAGTTTTTTTTTTTTTTTTGTAAATTATACGTATTTGTCTGGTGCGACATTCAAAATCATCAGAGTCACTCAGAGTAAAACTGGTACAGCAAAGTAAACACAATAAATAGAAATAGATTTCATATCAACCCAAAAGGCTGATGGATTAAACAAATTCACAAAAACTAAAACTACAGATGTTTTGCAATAATTTTAGTTAGTTATAAAGTTTTGTAAAGACACAAGACAGTTTCAGTTAGTTATTGTTTTTATTTTCTTTTTTAAAATGTCATTTTTATTTTTATTTCAGTTAATTAAAATGTTTGTTCAATTTTAGTTTTTGTTTTTTTCGTTAGTTTTAGTTAATTAAAATAACCTTGATGTGGATCCTGGATTTTCTTTACCGTGATGATAACTAAACCGTAAAATTGCCCTGAGACATCTTTGCTGTGATTTGGTGCTTAATGAAACTGAATCAATGTAAAAGCTGATTGATATTGTTTATAAACCTGTTATAAACATTCAATTTCCTTCTAATATTACATAACAGGTTAAATCGTTCCTTTTCAACAGTTTGCACATAAACACATTTAAATGTTTCCAATAATCAGATTATTTCATGCCACCCAGCATGACTTCAGAAGTGGGAGGTTTAATGGTTTGTGTTTCCAAGTTCTGCAAGACGACGATGATGATGATGAGTTCTTTAACGTGGACAGCAGAGGTGGACATTTCAGGTGCCAGGAAATAGAAATCCTGCCATGTGAATTTATGGAGTCCTTTTTGTGTCACATCTGCCATTTCTCCACATTCTTATGAACTTCTGCAGGAGTGCTGATAAACTCTCTCTAAAATCAACTCACTGCTGCCAAATAACTGCTCTTCATCTTTATTAATCTTATGTTAAACTGTATAATCTTCTCCTTCCATGTTTTTGTTTATAATAAAGTTGTGTTTGGAAGCTGGAAACAGCCTTTAGAATCCCGGATCCTCCCTCCGAAGCCTCCTCACCGCGCAGTAATTAAGTGGTATATTCAGCGTTTTAATGAGGGTGAAATATCACACTCTTCCCCGCTGGTCGTTTCAGAGCTCTCCACCCGCCGACTGAGCGCCTCTCTTCATTTCTACCTCCTTGATGAGGGATCGCACGTGTAACCTGCAATCAGCTCCATTGTCACTCGCTCTTTGATGATCTGGCCTGAACAGTACGAACCACCACCGAGCGGCTCTGAACACGCTCTCCTCGCTGTCTGCGTGGGCGAATAAATGAGTGTGTGTTTGTGTGTGTGTGTGCATGCGGTATACTAATTTCATTGGATTCTGTCCTGATTTAGAGTTGCCGTGGTAACGGAGTGAAATAAAGGTTGGAAGAGGAGAAAAAACTGTCCTGATCTGTGGGTTTTAGTTCTGGTTCAGCTCCAGTTTCTTGAGTCTTCAGCTGAGCACCAAGACCCGTATTTATCAGCGTCTTAGAGGTATTTTAGTGCTGAGAATTCGTGGACTTTACTCCTACTCTTAAACTTAAGAATAAAAGCTATTTATCAACTTTCTCAAGTCTAAGAATCACTTCTCCTAACATCTAGGAGACCTCCAGAAGGGTCTTCAGTAGGAGTTGCCACGAGAGGACGGCATTGAGGCGAAGAGACGTGAGCTGAAGGGACATTTAGGCTTTAACGGCACACAGCTGATCAAACGGTATCGTTCGGACTGAGCAGCTATCATTTATGTTACAGAAGAGATGTAATCTCACCAGTAATCACACGCAACAGAGCTTTCATGCCAGAATTAAAAGCCATGCAGTGCTGTGGCAGAAAATGGTCGTGGCCGTGTGTTACAAATGCGTGGAAACAACATAAATAACTGGTGGCCAATTGTGACTAATGCATGAATATACAGCATGTGTGCATGTTGTCCAAAATTAACTCCTCTAAGCCCATTTAATATATATATATATATATATATATATTTGTATATACTGTATATAAAGTCCTATATGTGACTGGTAAAATGTCTATTGTTCCAATACCAAAGTTGATGCTCATAAATAAGCATAAAAATCATAAGAAGGATAAACGTGTCTGTTTCTCCCGTTAGCGTAAATGCCAAAAAAAAAAGTGTTAGCCACACTTTATAATAAGTACACACTAGTACGCATTTATTCAGTATTAATAAATATTGAATTCATCATTTACAAAGCATATTTCTGACATAAATACTCATTAGTTTGTGGTTTGTGGCACAGATGTAGATGTCTTATTCATCATTAATAAACACCATTATAAGCTAACAAATCATGAATTCATCATTTATTAAGCATGTTTCTGACATTAGCATTAGTATTAGTATTCATTAGTATATACTTTATAAACACATTTATTAATGTTCTCTGCATTCCTGCATCAGGTGCGGTGGCCGATACTCCCACTCGGCATAATTTTATACATAATCATTTGTTCATAAATATATATGTTTGTTTCTATTTAATATTTGTTTACAAGTGGACTGTTTCTCTTTTATATAATTATTTGAAGTGCTTTGTACTTTTTATACTAAAAGATTTGTAAAATTACTTTTCATTGTATCTGCCTTTGTATTAATTGGGCAGTTAAATGCAGGTTGTATCGACTAAGGCTGATGAGAAAATATCAGTATCGGCCCTAAAAAAATCTGTATCGGTCGATCCCTATTTAATATTATGATTTATTATGATGTGTAATTTAATGTTGTTGTGGTTTGTTTCCTTCCAGCATAAAAAAAGCAGAAGTCTGAGCATTACTGAATCCAACATCGTCTCACCTGGTTTTTTTTGTAAAATAAAAGTAATTTTTTTCTTCTTTTTTTTTGGGTAAAAAAACAGAGAGAAATAATGGATTCTTCTTTTTCATTTTATTTTATTTCTTTGTTTTTCCCCCCAGTTCAAGAACTAAAAGCTCATTGTGGACCAACATAACCCACCTCAGGTGTGTGGAAGGCACACTTCATATTTGTAAATGCAACTCTGTGATCAGAAATGATAAATTATACATTTTTTCTCTGAGTTTCTGTAAAACTTTTCATCTTCGCAGCCTGAAAACTGCTCTCATCAACCGTCGACGCCAGCAGTCGATTGTCTCTCATGAAATCCATCATAAAAAACGTGGATAAAAGTGATTAATAAAAAAAATTCCAGAAGCAAATTCCTGTTTTTAAGAGGAAAACTCAAACGTTGGAGGCGGGAAGAGAATAAAAAAGCAGCGAGGTGGGAAGCAGAGCAGAGGGCGGGTGAAGAGGAGTGGTCACAGTTCGGTCCCGCTGTCCCCGGATGCGGTGGAGGGGACGTCCAGGTCAGTCCTCCCTTAGTAACCACTGCCGCAGTGCCCTCCAGCAAGGCACTTTTACAGCAGGCGCTTGTTCCAGTGGAGCCGCTCGGCACGAGCTCTCCGTTCAGAGTGTGAGTGGACAAAAAGCAAACAAAGTCCGTCCAAGTCCCGAGTTCGAAACGCATCGACGGCGTTTTCACACGTTTTTAAATAACATTAAACTTTTATGGCGAAGTTGAAAATATACATTCTGACATTTAGAGAGAGCACTACCTTTAAAAATACAAATGTGCAAAAGTTGTAAACAAAAGGGATGGTGTGTGGGCGGGAGTGTCACAGCCTGGTGGGCTCCTCGTCGCTGTCGCTGCAGTTACCGCAGCAGTCCTGCAGGGGGAGACAGAGCAGCGTCACTCATAAAGCCCTTTTCACACATAAACGCGCAAAACAAAGTGCTTCACGTCAAAACACGATGGAGGAAAGAAAACAGGAAAAACAAAAATCTGAAACAACAAATAGTTAAGTCTAAAACACAGCAAGTGTGAGTAAAATACTTTAGGATAAAATGAAAAGAATAAAAGCTGTTTACACTAATTAAAGGAAATAAGAAACAAAAATAGAATAATCTGAAATACAACAGAATAAAAAGGAATGATAATAATATAGGATAAAAAATGATCTGAAATTATCAAACCTGCGATTAGAATGGTGAAGAGTTTTACAGACGTGGGTGGTTTACTGACTAAAATCATCAGGGGCAAATAAGGGATGCATGAAAACCGATACCAATAACCGATAAATTTCAGCTCCTAAAGGCCGATACCAATACCGATAACACACATACATACCTAATCAAATAGTCCAACTGTTAGGGGTGGGAAAAAATATTGACACACAGAAATATCGTGATATTTTCATATGCGGATTTCATGTTAAACGTGGTATTGATTTATTTTACCAATGAAATCACGCATGATCTCATCATTCTGTTACAAAATCTGACGAGATTTCATCAAGACCTGCAAGATTTCGTGACAATGACGAAATCTTCGTCAGTAAAATAGATCGATACCGCGTTTTTAAATATCAATATGATATTGGTGTATGAAAATATAGCGATATTTCAGCGTACCCATATTTTTTCCCACCCCTGCCAACTGTATGGGGGAACTCGCCTCTTAAATGAGAAGGGAAAGTGATTTGGAAGCAGCTTCGGTCGCCCCTGTGAAACAGAAGTTTTCTTTCCCAGTCGCAATATCGCAGCGAGAAAAGCTTAAAAGTGGGATTTTCAATGCTGCATGTCCGATCTTAAAAATCCCAACTATAAATGGTATAATTTATCAGGGTAAGTCGTCATATCGGATATCGGACTTATCGGAATGACATGCTAATTTCCTGTTATCAGCCCGATAATTATCGTACATCCCTGGGGCAAATAAAAACTCTGTTTTCAGGACGTTTCTGGTGTAATAGCAGGAAAAAGACGGCTTCCCAGTCGTGGACTGGTTCCTGCTGAAGTCCAAACAAGATTCCAGACTCTGAGATAGCGGTGGATGTGGAAAGAACAAGACCTCGACCCCTTATCCTGGTTGAGTCTTTCACAGAGAAACTGTGAAATAGTATAAAAGCTTTTGCTGTTTGCTGATGTCAGAGAACTTGACAAAGTTGGATTAAAAAATGTGTGTAGCCTACATATGTAGGCCCACAGTCATCCTCAAAATTATTCATACGCTCCCATTAAAGAAAATGCTAAACGGACGGTAGTAATTTAGATAACAAACAAAAGAAACTAATAATGAATAGAAATTTACTAAATTATAATTTAGTGACATAAAATATTGTTTTTGAATTGTGAAAATAATAATAATAATAAAAAAAACTGTCCCAGACCAATTAGAGCATCTTTTGTGCAACGATACAAAAGATCCACGATTCAGTTTGATACCCAGAGTGTCACGGTTCGATACTTTTTAGATAAAAACAAAAAAATTTTCCAGCCCAAAGTGCTTTTGTCCACAACAGCGTACCATCAGGGTCGTAATTAACATGAAAACCAAAGCAGTTCCAAACACCAGATCTGAGTGTAATCCAACACAGATCCTCTGAGTTTCCAACACAGAGCTCATCGTCAGAAAACAAGTTGATAAAATTTATTAAAAATTCGCTATTGTTCGATATTCCATATATGGTGGTCACGGTTTGATACACACCTGTATTGAACGGTTCGATATGAATACATGTATTGTTGCACCCCTAATATATACATGTATACATATACCCCTAATATATATATATATATATATATATACAGTCCTCAAAATTATGCCCTCCAATTAAAGAAAAGATCAAATTTCCAATAGTAGTTCAAATAACAAGAAACTAAAAAAATAAATACAAATTTACTAAATTAAAATTTAGTGAAATGAAATGTTGCTTTTGAATTGTGTTTGAAAATGATAATTACATTATAACATCTTTCCCATGAACAGTGGAGTGACATACCTGTCCACAGGTGCAGACGTCTGATTGGACGTTACCTGATTGCCTCAAAATGTTGCTCAACAAAATTTTAGCTTCGGAGCCCCATCATGCTTTTTTACTTGCTTTATTTTTTTATGTTTGTTTTTAATACTTCTTTCAAACCATAATCCCAAATCAGTTTAATGATTTTCATAAAATTTTTATTAATTATAACTTTTTTCAACGTCAACTTATTTCACTGACGGCTGATTTTTTTTCCATCTTTAATTGAAGGGTATGAATAATGTTAAGGATGGCTGTGTGTGTACAGTATACACCTATGTTTAAACTTTTTTCTTTTTTTTAAACTGATAAAATCTAAAAATCTATTTCAAAGACTATTTAACGGAGACTGGAAGGGTGAAAAACCAGGCGATGACTCCTTTAAATCCATCAAAATGACGCTAATTCTCCACAGACACAATGCTCATCTTCTCTGTGAATGGTTGAGAGTGAACCGGTGGTGCTTTAACGGTGAAGTTGTAAATGTTTCTTTGAGACAAAAACCAAAAGAAGAGAAACGTGACACCGGAAGACGACAGTCCTCGAAGCGGACGGCTGTCTTCTTTTAAAACCTGGTGAATGTGAACATGAGGCGAGACGGAAGCTGACCTGTCTGCCAAAGAGCCGCTGCAGCAGCCCCTGTTTGGGCGGAGGAGACGGCTGTCCTCTCCAGTCCAGGTCGGGAGACACGGCGCCGTCCTGGTGGAAGACGTTCAGCTCGGCGAAACACTCCGTCTCGATCATCTGCAGGACACGAGACCGCTGAGGACTTTGTTTCAGCTCAGAAAGAAAACCAACATCCCGGTAATCGGAGTCATTCATGATGGTGACCACATCCGGAACAATCGGCTTCTGGTTTTCCTTTCAACATTTTCCCAACAAAGTTTTTTCTGTCACTGACAAGAATCCACACAGTCCAGTTCAGAAATCTGACATGGAGTCAACAAAACTGCAGATGAGAGACACATCTGGGCCAGAGATGGATTCTGACTGGGAGGTGGTGCTCAGACTGAATATTTCCCCCCAAAAAAGGGACAAAAATGGACTCAGAGTGGACGGTCGTGGGTCAAAACTGTCCAAAATACAACCTGAGTTATTGTTTACAGCCTGAAATTACTGAACATCCAGATAAGTGTTCTAAAAACATTTGGTAGAACATAAATTCAAACCTCCATGACTTTCTGCTTGCATATCAGGCATACTACTTTAAAATCAATTACTATGAAACAGTACTCATGTCCCCGGCTACTTTTAAACTTTCTATTTGACATCAGCATCTTCTCACCGATTCTCTGATCATGAGCTTCCAGATCTGAGCTGATCGAAGAACAACAGCACCATCCTACCTACCATGTACTGCGGTGCTCGTTTGTGGTCAGGAGGGGAAGAAATATCAAAAGAACTTCTCACACTGCTTTGAAAATCCCCCCCCCCCTCACCTCGTTCTGCCAGGGGATGGGAACGCTGCCCGTGGACACTTTGCTGTAGAAAGATTCGTCTTTCGGCTCCAGCTCCACTCCTTTCACCGTGGAGAACTGCTCGATGTCCAGAACGTCTTTACAGTAGATGGCCTGAGGCTGCAGGAGGAGGGGGGGGGGGGGGGGGGGATACTTTGTTTTACACCTCAGGAGCTGAACTCATGACTTTACTAGAAACCACCACAGAAGAAGAAGTTGGAGAGTTAAACGGCTTCAGGATGCAGATTTTACTCTAGAACAGGAAAATACTGTATGAGTCAGAGAAATGAGGAAAAGCCCCTCCAACCAGAGGGGGAGGGGGGAGGGGGGGGGGTTGACATTTTGATTGCAACATTTTGATTTCATGAACGAAATCAAAATGTTGCAGATTCCTGATGAATGCTGGAAAACATTTTCCTGCTGCTGTGAACACAGCTGCACTCAGATGTTAAAATCACCTCCTATGAAAGAAAAGGCTAAAATTCACAAATACACATTCACATTAGGGATGCACGATATAATCGGCCACCTATCGGTATCGGCCTATATCGGCCTTAAAACTGAGTATTGGACATCGGCCACCCCACCGATATTTAACCAATCAGCCCACTGTCTCTAAAGTCTAAAAAAAAAAAAAAAAACCCAACAACTTCTTCAAAAACTTCTTTCTTACAGACTTTGAAACTTCTAAAGACTAGGGGTGGGAAAAAAATATCACTACACTGAAATATCACGATATTTTCCTATGCTGATATCATATTGACATTTAAAAACGCAGTATTGATCTTTTTTTACTAAAGAAATCTCACAATATTTCATCATTCTGTTACCAAATCTTGTGAGAATTCATGAAATATCCTGAGATTTTGTAACAGAACAATGAAATCTCGCGAGATTTTGTAAGTAACATAGATCAATACTGCATTTTTACATATCGATTTGATATCAGCACGTGAAAATATTGCGATATTTCAGTGTATTGATATTTTTTCCCACCCTTACTTTTCAAAGTGTCGGAGGCAGATAACAAAACTGCTATTTGAAATGACTGTTAATTTTTTTTTAGCTTTGATATCAGTATCGATATCGGTTGTCGGCAACGAGTTTTAAAATATCGGCATATCGGATATCAGACAAAATTCCAATATCGTGCATCCCTAATTCACATAACAAGAAACTGAAAAAGGGAAATGAACTCCCAGCAGACTTACATCAGGGATGAAGGGCGCCTGCAGCATGCCGGCCTCCAGCCGTTTGAAGTTGATGGAGCGGAAGATGGGATGGCCTTTGACCTCAGAGGCTCCGCCCCCCTGGCAGCCGAGCCTCTCTGCGGGATCTTTGGCCAGCAGCTGAAGGGTTGAAACAAAAGTTATTCCACAGCTGGAAAGATCCTCCGTCATCTTCAGCCACCGTCAGCGTTGGCAGCGCCGCTCGGGTCCAGGTTCGCTGCTCGCTTCAATTTTATTACTGCTTCATTGTTTTTAATCTGCTTTTGTTCATAACGTTCGTCTTAAAATCTTCATTATTAGTGATGCACGATATTCTCAGCCTGATATCGGTATCAGCTTTAAAATTGAATATTAATATCGGTCCAGTATCGACCCAATATCAGCCGATTCAGAGCATATAAAACACAACAAAACCTTTTTAAATATGTCAGATTTAGCCAAAAGGCTAGTTTCCATGAATGAAATGAAATGAATGAAAAATACTTTATTCATCCCCGAAGGGAAATTCAGTATTGTAAAAGCTCACTTTTTTTTTTTTTTTTTTTTTTTTTTTTATAAATAAACAAAAAGTCAGTTAGTCTTGTTCTTTAGGGTGATGCTGCTGGCAGGAATGAATTCCTGTATCTCTCCGTCCTACAGCGAACTTGACGCAGCCTCCCACTGAACACACTCTGTTGATTCTTCACCGTGTTGTGGAGAGGATGGGAAGTGTCCTCCATCATCTTCATCAGCTTGTGAAGCATTCTTTTTGAACGATCAGCTCCAGCGGCTCCAGAGTTATCCCCAGCACAGAACCAGCTTTCTTGATCAGCTTGTTTAGTTTCTTCAAGTCTCTGGTTCTGATGCTGCTGCCCCAGCAGATGCTGCAAAGTTAATTGCACTTTCCACAACAGACTTATAGAAGATCTGCAACATCTGTTGTCTCTAACCAGATCTCAAAGGAAATACAGAAATATCAAATAACTAATGTATAACAGTGTTTGGTGGGGAACCTGTGGAATGCTGTGTTTGTGTTTCTTTACTTTTTTAATCCGTGGGTCATGGGAACAGCATTAGGCCACGCCCACCGTGCAACATTATGACATCTCTGGACACGACTGACATCTAAATTTTTTTCATATCCTGCATCACCAAGTAAAACCTGTTTCTGGTTTTAAACATGCTGATTTTAGCAGCTCAGTGGTCGGATCAACATTGTAACGCTGCAGCACAGGAGTGCACCGGCTGCACACATTAATAATAACGACTGAAATATCATTTTGTATTTTAAAAATATTTGACTTGACTCCACAAACACCTGCAGATTAAACCAGAGGTCTGTTCAGCTGTTTTCAAGTGATGCACTTTGTAGTTTCACTTGTGTCTTTTGCTGCTCTTATTTACAGTAAATGACCACATTTTGTATGTTTACTAAAAAAATAAAACATTTAAATGCTATAGATCAGCCAGAGATATTTAAATATCAGTTTTTCATTGCTGCATCCAGCACAAACTGCAGGTTATATGAAGATTATATTAAATCTTAACATATCAACTGATCAGTTATCGGTATTGGTATCGATATTGGCCATGAGAAGCAGAAAATTATCAGTATCGGTGGATCACTATTTATTATACTAACTTAGGTTTTCATTTTCCTGTATTTTCTGTAGTTTACTATCACATTTGTGAAAGGTGCTTTACAATTAGACTTGACTGGAACAAATAAAGCCGAACTCTGTCGTTTCTACAGATATCTGAAGCATGGATAATGTGAGATTTAAGCAAGACGACAGAGACAGATGAGAGGATTATAAACTCTAATATAAGCAGAATATAAGCAGATGGAAGCCATTTACAGACTCTGGCAGCTCGTCCGGCGTCCACCCACCATTTTACAGAGAGACTTGGCGTCTTCGGAGAACTTGCTGGAATATTCCTCCTCCACCTCCCTCACTAGCCGCTCCACTTCCTCCCGCTTGATCTTCTTCTTCCTCTGCTGGAAAGGCGACTGGCCTTCGATCATCTCGTACAAGAGGCAGCCCAGAGCCCACCAATCAGGGCTCAAGGTGTAGCGTTCGTTTTTCACCACCTCTGGAGCTGAGGAGGGAGGAGGTGATGGAGAGAGAGAAAAAACTCAATGTTTTAAGCCCAATAGGGGTTCATGATATAATCGATATTGGCCTATACCGATATTTAACCGATCAGCCGCTGTTTCTAAAGTAAAAAAAAAGAAACAAAAAAAAAAAACCCTTCCTCTTTAAAAACTTATTTTTTCACAGACTTTAAAACTTTTAAAGACTAAGGGTGGGAAAAAATATTAATACACTGAAATATCGCAATATTTTCACATACTGATATCAAACCAATATTGAAAAATGCAGTATCGATCTATATTACTTACAAAATCTCGCGAGATTTCATTGTTCGGTTACAAAATCTCAGGATATTTCATGAATTCTCACGAGATTTCGTAACAGAATGATGAAATATCTTTTTCATATGCTATTATATTGACATTCAAAGATGCTTTAGCCATCTATTTTACCAATGAAATCTGGCGATATTTCATCATTCTGTTACAAAATCTCACGAGAATTCATGAAAACTTTTGTGATATTTTTCATATGCTGATATCATACTGACATTCAAAGATGCTGTATCAATCTATTTTACTAAAAAGCTTGCGATATTTCATCGTTTTGTTACGAAATCTCGTGAGAATTCATGAAAATTTTGCGATATTTTCATATGGTGATATATTGACATTTAAAAACATATCGATCTATTTTACTAATGAATCCTGCGATTTTTCATCATTCTGTTACGAAATCTCACGAGAACTCATGAAATCTTGTGAGATTTTGTAAGTAAAATAGATAGATACCGCGTTTTTAAATATCAATTTGATATCGGCATATGAAAATATTGTGATATTTCAGTGTATCGATATTTTTTCCCACCCCTAGATTTTTCAAACAGATTACAAAAATGCTATTTGCAACGACTGCTTATTTTTTCAGCTTTAATATCTATAACGGTTATTGGCCACATGAGTTTTAAAATATCGGCCAAAATTCCAATATCATGCATCCCTAAGGCCCAAACAATAAAATGATGATGATGATGATGATGATGATGGTCTGCTATTGCTTTATCTTTAATGTGTTAGCAACATTTTAAAGATGAATTTGATCTAAGTGGATCTATATCAGGAAAAAAGCTGAGAATTATTTTCTTGAGGAGACACGACGAAAGGTGTTAGCTAAGTTTAGTTCCTCTCTGCCAGTAGGTGGCACACTTACATTTGCTTACTCAATTAGCATTAGAAACATTGCAGAACCAGCTAAATGTTAATTAGCATTAGCTTACATATCCAGGAGGAAAGCAGCAACCTCTGCGGGGCTTTTGAGCCCCTTTGTTAGCTTCACCCTCATCCTGCTTTGTTTTTTTGTCCACTTGAATTTGAGAAGTGAAGCAAGGAAGATGCTATTTCTACACAGAGCAATCAAGCTAGCAAGCTAGAGTTAATGCTAATGGTAAAGAATCTTCTTTGTAAATGTTTGGATGGTAATCAGATGTAAATATTTATATATTTTGCACCCGTCAAAACTCATAAAACAATATCAATTATATAATCTAACTATAATGTAATTAATAATTCATAATTATAATAATTACAGTTATATATAACAATATACAGTCACCTTCAAAATTATTCATACCCTCCAATTAAAGAAAAGGTTAAATTCACAATAGTAATTCAAATGACAAGAAACTAATGAAACTAATAATATATAAAAATTTGCAAAATTATAATTTAGTGAAATCAGACATTGCTTTTGAAATGTAGTTGGAAATAATAATTGAAAAAAAATGCAATAAACTAAACTGCTCCAGACCCATTAGAGCGTCTTTCCCATGAACAGTGGACCAACACACCTGTCAACAGGTGTAGACGTCTTTTTGATGAGAGAAAACACCTGGTTGCAGTGATTGAGGTGAACAGAAGCAAAACTGGTGAGAAAAATATCCCCAAAACAAACTCTGACACTTTCTGACAGCAATCTCTGTCCGTACCATAATGAACTGCATCAGTTTAAGATGGATTTATAAGTTTGATCTATAAAAAAATAAAAAACATAAGTATTAAATATATCCATCACAGGGAAAGGGAGAAGCAAAATAGCTGTGATGATGCTCAGACTTGTAAATTCTTTGTTTTGTGCTGAATCGTTTTGAATCGCAGCATGAATAAAGTCAAATCGTCGTCAAATCATTGGTGATTCGCATCGTATCGTTAACGTATGGCATCATGTGTACCTAATCGGCCTCCTTGGTGGGGATTCACATCCCTAATGCGGACCACCCCCACGGTGCTGCATTGCATGGAAAAATACAATCTTTAGGTGGATTTAAAAAATATTTACATGTACTTACAAATAACATAAATACTTCAAATGTGTCTTTGTGACATTTTCTTTCCAGTATTGAGGAGTTTAGAAAAAAGAAAATCCCCAAACTGGCCGTTGAGGTGAAAACCCTGTTTTTGCCTGCTGTGTCTCACCTTGTTCATATTTGTACAACAAAGACAAAAAGATGAAGAATGAAGGAGAATAAGCTCAGGTGTGTTCTGTCATGTGGTCCGGGTTCTTACCCATGTATCCAACAGTTCCCACCCGACCCTTAATGGTCTGCCCCTCCGGAACATGGACCGCCAGACCCAGGTCTGATATCCTGATGTGGCCTGAAGACAGGAGAACACGCAGGTCAGCTGAGCTGCGAGGAACCAGCTGGTTTCCAGCAGCAGGACAGTTTCAGGAAAGCTGCAGATCTCTGCTGGAGTCAGAGCGCCCCCTGCTGTCCGGCAGCAGAATAACTCACTCACTTCAGTCTCACGCACAAAAATGCAGCAGAAATGATTAATTCATCATTAAATTATTTCTCTTTTAACATTGTTTCAACTCTGAATGCAAGTCTGAATAAATTAGTGTCTTTTATGACTGACTTCAGTCTGGAAAATTAAGAACTAATGTAGAGTTTCAGAGGGAACTCTGACGAGTCCACTGTAAAATGTTACGTTTTCAGGTCTTATCTTGTATAAGTTTTTAGCACTGGTGAATTTCTGACCATTTTTCTTTCAATTTCCAAATCAAACACTTGTTTTTAAAGCAGAATTTTGCAGGGAACGAGTTTATATTAAATACCAGTGATGCAATATTGCAGAAAATGATTCAAATGTTAAGGATATTTCGCTTTTTGTATATCAGAATGAATCTAAAATCCACTTCAACCTTTCTAGGTGAACTGAATTAAACTTTCTCTAAACTTTTCAATGCACATGTACATTGTTCAATGGTTAAATATTTATTCTGCATCATTCTGTTCTCAAAAAAAAACGAAAGTTGAATATCCCTAACTTTTTGTGAGTAGTGTAAATGTTCTGTTAAACAGAGTTATTGTTTGCAGTAAAGAGTCCGTATCTGGAGTAAACTTTGTTTCGTGGGTTTTGGTCGGTGGCCATTGCTCTCAGTGTGCTCATCATCAGAGCAGGTTTTCAGCAGCCGTCGGTCCACTACGTGTCACGACAAAGTCAGACAACATGCTGGTTTTTCCGGACTGTGTTGGAATAATTGTTATTGTATGAATGTTTATGTTTACTGAACTCTGGTTGACTGTTTTAGGCCTATTTTTACTCTTAGAAAAAAATAAAAAAACAAGATTCTGCTTGTTAAAAGTTCGTTCAGGCTGTAATTGAATTTCAATGTGTGTGTGTGTGTGTGTGGGTGCGTTTTTGCAACATTGTGGGGACCATGTTCCGGATTTTTACCATCACCGTGGGGACGTCTTGCCCTCATGGGGACATTGTCCCCGTCCCCACGGGTGCAAATCCTGTTTTGAGGGTCAAGATTGGGTTTTAGAGATTAAGTTACAGTTAGGTTTTGGTTAAGATTAGGACAAAGGTTAGGTTTAGGCAATCTGTCATGGGCGTTAGGTTTAGGGTAAGGGGGCTAGGGAATGCATTATGTCAATGGATGTACCCCACGGGGATATAAAAACAAACATGTGTGTGTGTGTGTGTGTGTCGCTGAGCACGAAAACTGTTCCGCATGTTAATGTCACTTTTTTAATAAGTTGTTAATTTTATGTTAATGTTTGTCAATATTATGTTATTGTTTCAGTAATAGTAATTCATTTTATTAATTACTGTTAATAATTTTGTAATATTAGTATTAGTAGTATTATAAAATAATTATTATTATTTTAGTATTAATTCAATATGTAATATAAAATATTAGTATTAATAACATTATAAATTCTATTGATTTTATTTATTTATTTATTAGTAATAGTAATTAATACTAAGTCATCCCTCCAGACTTCCTGAATCTTTCCCAACATTCTGCTCTGTAGACGGTAAAAGACCAAAGTTCTTCACAATCCCTCATCGAGAAATACTTAAAGACTCTGATGGAATCTGGACCAGAGTTTTGGGCCACGACCCGTCCTTGCTTGAGAAAACTAAACCTATGGAGGGATGCTGCTTTTATACCCAATTTTGGCACCCGCACTAATTAATCTGGGGATTTGTCTCTGATTTTACCTCAGTTACAACTGTTAAAGTTGTGTAAATCCAGTAAAATTGGTCATTTGAGACGCTGGCAAAGTAATTATATATTATAAATGACAATAACATCTTTTAACAGAATTATGGCCTATTTTCTACTCAATGTACACCGGATTTTTGCTGTTCTCAGTGCAAGCTGAGCCAAATAAATTATGCCTGAGTGTTGATATTTGGAAAAATGACTTTTTTAAGAATCCCTACAACTACAGAGCCTCACCGTGGTCGTCCAGCAGGATGTTTTCTGGCTTCAGGTCTCTGTGTGACGAGAAAGGCGGATGAAGAATTAGAGCCAAGTCAAACAGCAAGAAGACAAACACAGCTGTGCATCACGACCGCTCACCTGTAGACGATCCGTTCTCTGTGCAGGTCCTCCAGACCACAGCAGATCTCCGCAGAGTAGAAGACAGCTCTTCTCTCGTCAAAGCCCGCCTCGCCCATGTGGTAGATGTGAAACTTCAGGTCCCCGCCGTTCATGAGGGTCAGCACCAGACACAGAGCGTCCTTGGTCTCGTAGGCGTACGCTAAACTCACCTGCACGCAGCAGCAGAGAGTTTTAATCATTCATGCAGCTGACGGTGATGGTTCATCTGCAAAACTACAAACAGGATTCAGGATTTGTTCTGGACGGCTGAAGCCGGGTTAACCAGTGACGCTGCGGCCGACTGGCTTCCATTGAAATCAAACAAGCCGAACATAAACACACCACAGCAAATTCAGGGGTGAAACTGACCCTAAAAATATTTGTTTCCAGAGAAAAGATGTTAAGATAAACAGGTCCTAGACTGCACATCATCTTTTAGAAAGACTAACTGAAGCAAGAGCACCACAGATTGTCTTCTAACCCTTTTTAAAATGAAATTGTACAATAAATCAGAGTCTCACCTGCTAAACTGAACACGCCATGCGGACTGTAAACTAACGAAACCCATGTTACATAATTCTGCTGACGCTTGTCTTTTTTGAGCTTAAGTCAGCAGCAGGTTTTGCAACTCTTCAAGTCAAACCGAGAAGCTAAATCCAACTGAACGAGGTCATCATTAATGTTACAAAATATTACTTTTACAGATTTCTGGCAGCTGCTGTCCAAATATTTCATTTCTTCCAGTGTCTGTCACCTAAATTCAGTGACTCATAAAACTCTTCAGGATACATTTTCTGATCTCGGAGCTAGCATGTAACTGCTAATAGCTGGATATTTCCAGAGAATAGCTTTAATAAGGTCCCAGCAGGGCAGAATTGCTCCTCGGTGTGTCTAATAAACAATCTGACTTTCAGACACATTTTATAATGAACAACATTAAATATCAACGTTAAACCTATATTAGCTGCAGTTAAGTCTCACTCGGCAATATGTAACCTCGCCAGCTAAATTACAAAGCTCTCTACTTGAGATAAAAAGCTAGCTTTACAGCTAAAGTCAAAAATACAAACAGCTGCTAATGACACGATTCAAGCCTCAGAAAGATGCTAACTGTTCGGCTAAAGACAAGCTAATGGCTAAACTTCATGCGCAAACACTGCTGGCAACACTGACAAAGTCAACTTGAAGTAAATAATTTACTACACAGCTCATCTACAAACTGCTAACTGTACAGCAAATATGGCTAAATAAGAAGCTAAAGACATTAAAGCTAGCTGTGTAGAGCATCAGTTTGTTTCGACATCATACTGAACTAGTGCTAGCTCTGAGGCTATATGCTTAGTCTTTTTAGCCAAACAAAGCAAAACCCTAAGTCATATAAATGGCTAACACAGCTGATGTTTCATAAAACTTAATAAACTTAAACTTCTTAATTCATAGCTAATATAAAACCAGCTAATACCTGGGTTAGAAACTAACCCTACCACAAACTTAGTAGTTAGCTAACACATTTATTGAAGCGTTATATCAAATTAAATCAAATCATTTATCGGGATAATTAACTTTATTAACATCAACAGAAACTTATAAATGCTAAGATGGTCATGATTGGTATTAGCTAAAAGTAAATGAAGAGTGCAATTTCCACGTCTGTACATTTAAGAAAATTGTTTTGCTCCAGAATTCTGGCAACATGAATGTCATTATTTTCTACAGTTTATCACAGTTTCAGTCCCACATGTGTGAAAGATCAGTAAAACACTATCTGGGAAAGTCTGTGACTAATTATCAAGAGAGAATCTGTGTTAGAAGCTGATTTCCAGCATGTTGCTGCCTTTTTCTGATGGTGAAGCAGATCCACCAAAACTAGGGATGTTCAATATTGGCTTTTTTTTCAGCATGTGGCTCTAATGTTTCTGACAACTTGGAAACTTAACCAACAACTTAAAACCAGACATATTATAAGCAGCTTCAAAGCAAGTCAGTCTGTAGCAGCAGCAGCTGCACCGTAGTCACATGACTCTGAAAGGAATGCTGGGATATGAAGTTCTTCCATAATACCAGTGACTTTTATACATGCTGGACCGATGGAACAAGATCTCATAATAGAAAAAACAAGATCTTGCTAGATTTCACTAGTAGAAATACCAGTCCGAAAAAACAGATTCCGATATTTTCCGATATCACATTTTAATGGCGATATCGGACAATAATATTGGACATCTCTAGTTTCCACAGTTTGATGCCTTCTTTATTTTTTCTTCATGTTACTTAATGTAGTTTCCCCCCAAAATAGTGCTGCTGTTAAAGTTGACTAAAGAAACCTTTTAATAATCCCCTCTGAGTACTTCATCGCTGATCAGATCACACATTGTACTAAAGTTAAGTACAAATATGCAGACAAGTATGTACTGGGAAAGTACCACATTAACCTTTCTACTTCAGTGAGTTCTTGCTTAAATATACTTAAAGGAGTGATGACATAACAGTTAAAAACTAGTTTATGTTGTTGGCATTACTTTATATGTAAATACTCCAAAGAAAAAAACGGCATTTTTTACAGCGGAGTATTGTTTTGAAACGCCAGACCTCACTTCCTCAGTAATACAGTTGGGTCCGGTGATGATATGGAGCTTTACCCGGAGACCACGTTGACTTCATTTTGATTGGCTACACCTTATTTGGCTATGACCTTATTTGGAGAATCTAGGTCAAGCTGCGGTCGGAGTTTGCTAAAGGCTAACTGCTAGCAACATGGGCACTGTGAGCTACGTTTATCAGACAAGACAGCATTTAGAAAATAAATAAACTTACAGGTAATGACAAGGTTGTGGCCCCCTCCCTCAGTGTTGCTGCAGAAGTTTTCTTTTAAATCCATTTGTTTGAAAATCCAGACCTGACTGCACAGAAGTTACTACTAGCTCCATACATGCAGCTGCCAGCTGAATCAGACAGGGAGGGGAGGGGGGAGGCGGACGGTGCATAAACCGTTAGGAGAGAGAGAGGGGGGGGTGCTGTTTACTTGATAGTGTGCTCTTATTGGAGCAATTAAATTACGTAGAATGATAGAACTACGTAGAATGATAGCCTGCTGTCTGATTCAACTGTTTCTGAGCAGAGAGACAAAGCTGACAGACCATAAACAGGAACTTTGATTCTCACTCTGGACATTCACATGGCCTCATCAGTGCACAATAGATCATATTATACACCCAAAACCCCAGAAAAGTGAAATTTGATGTCATGGCACCTTTAAACTATTAAAAGTCTAAGTACTTGCTGAATGTACTGGCTAATGAGGTGTTCATGAAGCATGTGGACGTACGTTACCACATCAATATTATGGGCTGGGCCATTTTAACTAATGATGATACAGATGGTGCTACTGGGAACACTGGAAACATCTCATCCTTTATTCCAAAGGTTACAGTTTTTCTTAAGTCTCATTGACAAACTTTTAACAAATACAGTATTGTGGTGTTCAAGTTAAAATATTGGTCCGCAAAAAACGATACCAATATTTTCTGATATCACATTTTAATGCCGATATTAGCCTTTAATATCAGTTGGCCGATAATATCGGACATCCCTAATCACATCCCCATTCATCCTCCTTATTTATGGAGATTCTGACAGTTTTCCAAACTTAAATTTAGAATATTTATCATAAAAATAAAGTTTTCTATTACTGCTGCTATCTGGAAAATCCCAGGTGGGCGGGGTCAAACCATTTTTTGAGGAGTGGGGGTTGCTGTATTTTTGTTGGGAAGATACTACATTTCAACAAGTACAGTATTGTTTTTTAATACTTTCAAGTTTTTAAAAAAAGCAAATACAGTTAGAATGTGTATAAAAATCTATAGGGAGCATGTAGCTTGTTATCAGTGGACAGTTGCATCTTGACATTCTGTTTTTATTCACATGAGTACTAATTTCTTTAGGAATCAGGGTTGTTTATTGTGTACAAGTATATTTTGTACATTTTCTCTGCTGCTGTTGTAGCAGCGCTCTACCTCGGTGGGGCAGCGGATTTCCACACAGCCGAGTAACTGCTTCAGGGATGCTTACAACAAATCTGCTGTTGACTTTCTCCAGGATCTGTTTCTCATTAAGTGCCATGGACTCTCCTTTCCTCTTCTTTATCCTCTTCTTTTCCAGTTTTTTGCAGGCGTACATCTTCCCCGTGGCCCGTACCTGACACGCGCACACCTGTAGAGCAGAGGGACGAGAAACACAAGAGAAAGAAAAGTTAAGAATTTGCATATTTTCAAAAAATAAATACATATGAAAAATAAAGATGAAGCCCTGACAAAAGTAATAAAAGATTGACTATTCTGAGTCAGGATAATCTTGTGACTGAAACTGAAAGTTAAACAACAAAAACTTCCCTTGTTTTTGGTTTTTATGTTCCATAAGGGGAATAAATGTTAGTACTTTTAAAAAAAATGCAGAAAACACACAGCTGATGTGTCTGATTACTATTTGAGACATGGATATACAGTCATCCTCAAAATTATTCAAACCCTCCAATCAAATAAAAAACTAAATTCACAACAGTAACTCAAATAACAAGCACCTAAAGAAACTAACAATAGAGATTGTTTTTTTTTTTTACCAAATTATAATTTAGTGAAATAAAATATTGCTTTTGAATTGTGGTAGGAAATAATATTTAAAAAAAAAACATACAGAACTGTCCCAGACACATTGTAGCAACTTTCCTATGAACAGTGGACCAACAAACCTGTCAGCAGGTGCAGACATCTATTTGAACATTAGAGAAAACACCTGATTGCATCCCGGACGAGCCCCCAATTTTTAATGACTGGCTCAAAGCTTTAACAAAAGATGGGACACCATGCTGGGAAATATGCTTAAAACAAGATTTTATTAATAAGCTTTTGTCAATTTTAACTTATTTCACAAACGGCTGATTTTTTTTTCTTTTCTTTAATTGCAGGGAATCAATAATATTGAAGACGACTGTATACAGAGTTGTGTTTGTGCTACACCATAAACAAATTTGTATACAGACCTCAAAATTATTCATACCCTCCAGTTAGAGAAAAGGCTAAATTGACCATAGTAATTCAAATAACAAGAAACTGATAATAAAAAAAAAAAATTACAAAATTATAATTTAGGAAATAAATTATTGTTTTTGAATTGTAGTTGAAAATATTAATAATAAAAAACAAACAAACAAAACTGTCACAAACACATTGGAGCAACTTTCCTATGAACAGTGGATCAACATACCTGTCAACAGGTGCAGACATTTATTTGAACATTAGAGAAAACACCTGATTGCATCCCGGACGAGCCCCCAATTTTTATTGACCGGCTCAAAGCTTTAAAGGAGTCATCACCCGGAAATCCCACTTATTCATGTTAAAACATGTGTATTGGGGTAGGAATTGAGTAAAAAAGTGCCAGAAACTCCTGAAAGTGAAAGTGGCTTCTTTTTTTCAGTTTGAGCTCTCTCTTCATCCCAGAATCGGCCACAAGAGCGCGCACTCCACAGCACGCGATTTGGACCCGCCTCTGGCATTGACGTCAACCGCCTCGGCCTGCTAAGCTAGCCTCTTTAGCGCCACCTAAAAGCAGCTGATTACCTGCCACGGAGGAGTTATGACCAGCTGTTATGACGTGAACTGGAGAGGCTGCGAGCGAGCTGCTAAGCTAGCGTCTTTGTTATGAGCTCTGCTTTTCACCGGCTCCTGCGCAGAAGCGTGTCCGCCTTACAGATGCTCGTGGTCGGCCTGAGTGTTGCAAGCTGCGTCTCCTGCTGTGGCAAAAGCCAGCAGAGGCCCAGCTTTGTGGATGCCTGTCATAGTGTCTGAGCCCCAGATATGAATCCATCCTCATTCAAGGCGCAAAGGCACGGTTAACTGGCTCCCTGTATTGAAAATGCCCGTATAAGCGTTAGATAAGCGTTTAGATATTGCGTTTGGGGGATTTTCGCTGCTGCTTTCCAGGAAAGACCCAGAGCTGCTTCCAACCCTCGTGCCCTTCATATTTTTGACACTAGCTACCATCTACACTTGGAATGTCCAAGATCGATTGTTCAGAAATAAAGTTATGAGCTCTGCTTTTTCACCGGCTCCTGCGCAGAAGCGTGTCCGCCTTACAGCTGCTCGTGGTCGGCCTGAGTGGACAGAAGGGACAGCACGACCAGGGAGCAGTGGATTATATTTATCAGTGAGGATGTGCAGTCGGTAAGTGTTGCTGCTTGTGTAACTTATTATCTTTTGTGTCAGAGACCAGTAAACGGTGGTTGACGAGCGGACAAGCTGCTAATGTAGCTACAGAAGCTAACACTGTTTGGTTAACTTCACGTCAGACGTCCGCTCCTTATATTCATCAGAGTCCAGCCCTTTTACTTCGCGGATCCTCTCTATCAACCGCACCGTTACGTTTTTATCACGTTTTTCTCTGTTGGGACATCATTTCCTTCACCTGCTCTGTCCTGATAAAACTTTGTTTTGGCTTTGACGCTTGCCTCGTGAACAGACAGCTTACAGACAGCTCTGACTCTCGTACGTGTTCTCGCGACAAACAAAAGTTGGGGATAAAAAGAGGTTAAAATGAGCTCATTAAATTTTCGTCCACCCAACTATAATAAAAAATTCATTTGAAGATAATTTAAGAGGGATTGTGTATGTAAAACACTAGGTTATGACACCTTTAACAAAAGATGGGACACTTTTGCAATATGCTTAAAACAAGATTTTATCGATATTAGCTTTTGTCAATTTCAACTTATTTCATGAAAAGCTGATTTTTTTTTTCTTTAATTGCAGGGTATCAATAATTTTGAAGACGACTGTATACGGAGTTGTGTTTGTGTTGCACTATGAACAAATTTATATATGTCTGATAGTCCTAAAACTTTATCCTAAAATGTGACAAACCACTTTTGGTCTTTTATTTCTTTTATATCCAACTCATTTATCTTATTAATTTATTCACTTTTATTCACTCTTATGTATTAATTTACACTATATATTTATTTATGTGTTCGTCCTTGTTAAATAAACCTGTAAATAAACTAAATAAATAAATGTGCGTCTGCTCTGCAACATAAAGGTCAACAGAGCATGACCAAACCAACCTCTGTCCCTGCCCCTCATTATCTCATGTCCCGCCGCTCGTATGTTTAATCGGTTATCACCATGAGACCAGCGCTGAATCAAAAGACTCTGCTTATTACACAAATATGTCACACAGAGACGCCATTCAGCGGCGTGTAATGGGATTCAGACGTCATCGATGAAGTTCCTCTCTTCAGAGTCCAGAGAGCAGATTGAGTTAGAAAGCCTGCCCGTCTCTGCTCGGCTACCGCCCGCAGAGCTGGAGCCTGTCTGAGCTCGTCTCTACCGCCAGTTCAACACTGAAACAGCCTCCGCTTTTCTTTTGTAAAGTTTCAGCTTTAAAAAGCCTTAAAGACTCATCAGACTAACAGTCATAGGTCACCGACTAGGAGAGAAATGTTACAGTAACTTGCTCTTTGTTGACTTTGCTTAATGTTAACTTTCTGCTCGCTTATTGATCTTTGGCTGCTCCTGATTGGACGTTACTGTCTATTTAAGCTCTCTGATTGGTGGAAAGTTTGATATGAAGTGTCAAACATAGAGGTCTCTTAGCAACATAGCAGTGATAGTGATGTTTTCATGATGAAAATGGGATAAATAATGGTGTTATCATGGACCATTGTGGGTTTTAGGGCTGTAAATCTGGTTTGATCATAAAATGATATCACATCGATACAGGGCATAGCAATTTGATGTTTGTCTATCTAAAATTCAATCATGATATGATTTGACTCAGGATCCACTGATTGATATGATCAGTAATAAACAAGATTAATGGGTTTTTTGTTGTTTTTTTAAACATAACTGTAACTGCAAGCTCCTACGTAAAAGTACATACAGTATAACCTCCCTGTGTCATATCTACCCACTACATGACTATAAACTAGGGCTGAAAGATATATCGTTATCGTATCTATATCGAGATATGGACATCCAAGATATTAATATCGCAAAAGCAGCTATATAAAAGATATAGATTTCCCCTGCGCTTGTCCTGCATATAAAGCTCTGGAAGTCACAAACAAAACTGCACTTTCCACCAAAGTGCTGGTTTTCAACGAACCCGTAGTCATATCGTATCGTATCGATATTGAGATGTCTGGCATGAATATCGAGATATGAAATTTTGTCCATATCGTTCAGCCCTACTATAAACATGTATTTTTAAAAACATCAACACAAGAACCCCCACTCAGGTGGAAAATGTTGTGTCAGAACTTAAAAATAAAGCCCTTTTCAAAATAAAAGTGGGATTTTTGGCCATTTTGGATCAATTTTGAATCAATAAATCGATAATCAACATAGATTAATGAATTATTAGACCCCTAGTGGATTTACTAGATAGTCTCTGAATAAATGCCTCATTTAGTGGCTGGATTGGAAAACTTCTGAAGATCACCTAAAGGGTAAACTATCCATCACACTACTGTTACTGGGAAACTGGTGATGATACTGGTGAAAGTGCTCAGGGCCACTGGAACTAAAGGAAGATGGATGGCTCTTTAGCAGGAAAAGTGCTATAAAGTAATGGTTCTAAACTTTCTTCAATATTATATATATACTATATATATATATATATATATATATATATATATATATATATATATATATATTATATATATACCCTCTGTGGAACAAATTTTATGCTAAGTACCCCCCGTAACCAGAGGAGCCGGATTACAGTTTAGTTTAGGGGCCACATACAGAACAATCTGGTCTCCAGTGGATCACACCAGTAAAATAATGAAAACCCTACGTTTTCCCCTTTGTTTTATTATAAACAAGTACAAAGAAATACAAGTCTATCATATCAAGATGTTAATATTTTATAATATTTTTAATTAACACTATGTTTTTGGAAAAAAAGTGAAGTTTCCCATTTAGATCATTTCTATTTAACAATATATTTAAATTTAATCTATATTTAATATCTTTATATATTCTATAAATAGGAATATATGTATTTATATTTTATAAAACATATAAATTTACTTTTCTAAATATTTTTTAAATGAATGAAATTGCATTATTATATTTGATTATTATAACAATAATCAAATATATTTATGTTATTATATGCATTATAATTATATTCTATAATTTAATTGATATATATTACCTCATTTTTCAATTTGCATATATATGTCATTTTGCAAATTTACACATTTGCAAATTTATTACAACTTCTAGATCACAAAAAAATCTACGAAACCACCAAACATTTAATCCCAGGTAGGTGGAGGTGAAAAATCCAGCATTTTGTTAAGCAAGTTATTTTAAATGTACTGTACATATGTGTACATTTCCACATGTGTGTAGTAATCTTGACTACCTGAAGTGCCTCATCTCATAATACAAACTGAAGTCACATCTATTAGGTCAGAAAGACAGAAAAAATGGAACAAGTTATCCCTCTTTTTCTTTATTTTCTCATGTACATTATTTTGGATTATTTCTGTATATTTTTGTTTTGATTATTGGTTATTTTGTTTTTAATGTCCATATAATTTTATTTAATTTTTTTTGTTGGACCCCAGGAAGAATAGCTGTAGCTTGCTACAGCTAATGGGGATCGTAAATAAACTAAACTAAACTAATCACCCTGAAGTTTCTCCAAGAACCCCAATGGGTACGCTTGCCCCCATTTGAGAAACGCTGGTATAAAAATAAAACTAGTGGAAACTACACTACAACCCGTGAATGCTGTGATTACAAACAGGGATCCACCGATACAGATTTTTTAGGGTTGATGCTGATATTTTCTCATCAGCCGATGGCCGATACAACCTGCCGATACTTGGGGCAGATACTACATTTGACTCGGAAATTATTGTAATGAAGGTTACAATGAAAAGTAATTTTACAACTCTTAATATAAAAAAAGAACAAAGTACTTGAAATATACAAAAAAGAAACAATGCACTTGTAAACAAATATTAAATAGAAACATTAAACTTGCAATAAATTTAGATATAAAAAAGTTTGCAAATTATGCCGAGTTGGAGTATCGACCAACACACCTGATATATTGGCTGATGCCGATATCAGCAAAAAACACAAATATCGGCCGCCTGATATTCTTAATTACAAACCAGAATTTTTCCACCAAATACTGATTTCTGAATGTGTTTTAGCCAAAACATTTCAACCTAAAGTCCTTTAAAGTTCTGCTACAAAAAACCAACAGTTTCATTTAGAAACTCGGATAAATATCACCAGCAGTTCATGAAATAACAGGTAAAAGCTGACAACTAAATCAGAGGTTTGTCTACAGGAAGTTCAGGAGACTCCAACGTTTCTATCTTTTCTTCCCGACTGGGCGACCTCAGGTTTTAAAGGTTAATCTAACTTAACCACATTTAAAGTAGTTTCATGTTGTTCAAACAGAGACTAGCGGGGGAAATGTAGCAGAAAGCTTCGTCACAGGTTCGGTTTGGAAGTACTCACCTCTCCAAAGCCACCTTTTCCTAAAACTCGGTACTGTCTGAACGTGTTCTTCGTCACCGGCTGCCTGTTGGACAGAAAGAGGAACTTTGTTGATCATCTGATGCAGAATATGTTCAGAACCGTGCTGAGAACAAGCAGGTGAATTTCTGAAGATCTTTGTTGCTGTTAAATCAGAGAAGATGAGGAAAAAAACCTGATATGAAGAAAAACCTGAAAGCAATTTAAGATCCGGGTCAGGAAACGCTAACATAGGAAGCAGCTGCAGCTGCTGGAACTAGACTGCTGATGATGATCTGCTGCGTTTATAAAGATAAATCATGTAGTTTCAGCTCTGAGGAAGGTTTAGTCTGAGCAGTTTTATCCTTCATCAGAGTCTGAACCCGAGTAGAGAAGCCAGGACCAGGTCTCCAGGATCCTTGAAGGACTTTCTAAAGCTCTTCTTTGGATTTTGCTGCTTTTTGTTCTGTTCTCTGTCCAGAAGATCCAACACTGCTTCAGTAATGTTGAGGTCCAGGTTCTGAGGAGGATCCGTCCCTCTATCAGACCCGTTGAGATCCAGGTTCTGAGGAGGATCCGTCCCTCTATCAGACCCGTTGAGGTCCAGGTTCTGAGGTAGGATCCGTCCCTCTATCAGACCCGTTGAGGTCCAGGTTCTGAGGAGGATCCGTCCCTCTATCAGACCCGTTGAGGTCCAGGTTCTGAGGAGGATCCGTCCCTCTATCAGACCCGTTGAAGTCCAGGTTCTGAGGAGGATCCATCCCTCTATCAGACCCGTTGAGGTCCAGGTTCTGAGGAGGATCCGTCCCTCTATTAGACCCGTTGAGATCCAGGTTCTGAGGAGGATCCGTCCCTCTATTAGACCCGCTGAGGTCCAGGTTCTGAGGAGGATCCGTCCCTCTATCAGATCCGTTGAGGTCCAGGTTCTGAGGAGGATCCGTCCCTCTATCAGACCCGTTGAAGTCCAGGTTCTGGGTAGGATCCGTCCCTCTATCAGACCCGTTGATGTCCAGGTTCTGAGGAGGATCCGTCCCTCTATTAGACCCGCTGATGTCCAGGTTCTGAGGAGGATCCGTCCCTCTATCAGACCCGTTGAGATCCAGGTTCTGAGGAGGATCCGTCCCTCTATCAGATCCGTTGAGATCCAGGTTCTGAGGAGGATCCGTCCCTCTATCAGATTCGTTGAGGTCCAGGTTCTGAGGAGGATCCGTCCCTCTATCAGACCCGTTGAGATCCAGGTTCTGAGTAGGATCCGTCCCTCTATCAGACCCGTTGAGATCCAGGTTCTGAGGAGGATCCGTCCCTCTATCAGACCCGTTGAGGTCCAGGTTCTGGGTAGGATCCGTCCCTCTATCAGACCCGTTGAGGTCCAGGTTCTGGAGGTTTGGAGGCCAGCCTGTCCTCCAAAGTCATGCGTACTATCGGGTCGTTTGTTCACACCTGAAATGACGCTCTCTCTGAGCGTATTTCAAACACTCCCAGTGTGCATTTATTATGTCGCCAATTTGAATTCTGTTTATTAATGTTCACTGAGGAATGCGCACGAATGTTCCCGCAACACCGCACATGTCCTGTTCATCCCTTTCTTCCAGCTCGTTGTTAACAGCATCCTTAGCAACTATCATAGCAACAACCACAAAACCCGAAAGAACGTGCATCGACACGAAAAAAAATTCATGGATCGTTTACATAAACCGAATAGATATTATAAAAATAAAGTGTATATTTGACGCTAGAAAAGTTATCAGAACAAAGCTGAAGCTAAAATCTATCTTAAAAAATATAAATTTCTACCAAAGATTGAAGGGACATCCGCCATTTTTCTTTTGGTCACACCAGAGAGGAACTCTGCAGTCACGTAACCACCACTAGGAGTCGCTTTTGGTCGCGTTTTCAGTAAAAACGTAAGCATTCGTGGTATTTTGGCGTGTGCACAATAAACCATACTGCATGGTACGTATGACTTTGGAGGACAGGTTGTTTCAGGCACCCAAAAAGGTACATATAGGTGCCTTCAGGTCCACTTACGACCCTTACAGAGAACATAAATCCAAATTGTACCTTGAAGGACAGAAATGTACCCGTGCTGTCACACTATTTTCCTCCTGGGATCAGCACTCCCCCTCCCACATTCCCTCTGGCTCGGTTTGGGCAGCTGAATGGACCCTGGGGCGTGTACTCGTTAAATACGACCAGTTATTTACTGCTCATCCGCTCTGTGACCGTGACTCTCCTGTCTTGTTTCGGCATCATTCGGGCTTCAGAATCACCTCTGCAGCGTCTCGCGCTGGCGTAACTGCTCATGAATGAGAATAAACCAGACCGGAGGAAAGCTCCGCTCTCAGCTGTCTGAGGCCGGCGGCTCAGCTGAAAATGACGGCGTAAGCGTTGATGATAGCAGCAGAAACCTGTCTGGTCCTGCTGCAGACGCTCCGCAAAACTGACAAATGATTAAATCAGCAGAAAAGTGAAGTTAGACAGAAGCTAACAGCGTTTTCCTGGATTAGCAGCATTACTTTAAATCCTCCGGAGCTCCCATCCTCTCAGTCAGCCCATTACAGGCCGACTAATGTTTAATTGTTCCCGTCTGTAGGAAGCTTTTCCTGCTGCTTCTTACACATGACTCTCCTCTGGCATCACTTATAAACTTATAAAAAGGCTTTATTTGTCTTTTAAATCCAGCTACTGGGCTTTGCTTTGTGTCCCCCGTCGCTCTAATTTACTGCATCTAATAAACCGAGAGGCAGATACTTCCTGGACTTTTCTGCACGGGTGCAGCCATTAGCCACGTCCCAGATCCAACAAGGATTCGCTGAGAAAAATGCAACTTAAACTCAAATAAATGGATCAGAACTTGACTGCAAGTTGGATCCATTTCATTTGAATCAGGTGTGTTGGAGCAGGAAACATCTAAAAAACACAATAACTGAGTAATTAGATGTAATTGAGAGAATATTTGAGACAAAATTTGTTTAAGTGGTGATGAACAAGGAGTTGACATAGAAAAAACATATTGACTATTTAAAAGGAAAAATATCAAAATTCAATTGCAATTTTATCAAAGTCTAAGGATGTAATAAATTCTTAATGTCTCCATATTATTTATTGTTCACTTATCGTTCCTTATTTGTCTTATTGTGTAGAGTTGTGGGATGAACATTTAAAATAACCATAAACTCAATCATTATTTTGCAAAAACGTGCAATACCTTTGGTTAATAATGCAGGTTATAATAAACACAAAAGTCCGTTGTTTCTGAAGTCACATGTTTTGTAATTTAATGACATAGTATATTTCAGGATAAGGCAAATAATGTACAAGGCAAAAACAAATTCACAACCTGTAACTTTACAAAGATTTTTTTCTATGTCTGAAAGGAAATATGACTTTAGAGATTTAAGTTTTAGGTTTGTTGTGCCAAAAGCAACAACACGGATTAAAAGGAGACGTGTTTTCTATTGTGGGTGTAACATTTTGGAATAAGGCTAATTTGAATTTACGTTTCTGTAATTTATTGTTGATTTTTAAGCGCACGATTGTTGAATCTTGTTTTCAAAGCTAGAAATAGGAGATAAGAAAAATGGAAAATATGGTAAAAGAAATAAATTGGCATAAAAACACATTTTCTAGTTTATATCTACATAAAGGCCCTGCACCTGATTTTATTCTAATCTCTCTAAGAAAAATGCTTTCTACGCGGTATAAATGTGGTAAAAGAGGTAATTTCATGAAAATAAATGACTCATTGATTGCGTATATGCATGAATCCAGGCCTTTTTAGTTTGGGTTTCTAACGCTGTCGTGACGCTCTTCTCATGCCAATGAGGTTCGTTCTACAGAAGCTCCGGTTTCCAATCAGCCAATCACAGTGTTTCCTAAAGCCTGCCGCACACGAGAGCTTCCTGCTGAGCTAAAAGTCTCTCGAGGCTGTTTGCTCAGCAGATAGCTCATCGTGTGCGCCTGATTTTTGGTGAGTTTTCTGCCTCACAAGGCCTTGAGGTGAAAATCAAACACGTTTGATATTTTTTACCTCGCGAGGCGAAAAACTCTCCGTGTGCGCTCAACTTGAGCTGTCTGCTGAGGGCAGAAGATCTAGCGACCAATCAAAATGCATCCGCACATCACCTGATTTCAAGATGGCAGCTCGCGGCGACGTAGTCCTTTGCATTACTATAGGATGAATCAGTGGAAATACAGCCAGACTCTACCTGCTTATATGATGTTTCGTCGGACTTCAAAAACATCCATCCAAATATCATCCCTGTCTAAGTTTCATTCATTTTTCTTCCATGACTTCTTCTTCTTTCGAGTTTAATGGCGGCTGGCGAACTCAAAGGTGCACTACCGCCACCAACTGGTATGATTATACTATAGTAGAGTATGCCACATACGATTTACTTCATAAAATGACTAAATGAATAAGAATGAAATACAATGACACAATTCAGTATCTAACAAAAAGGTCCTCAAAACTTTTCTACCTTCAGTCTTTGGATCTTTTTGCAAAATATCAATCAAGTCTTCTAACGTGATGACAGAGGGCTGCCATCTTGAAATCATGTGATCTGCGGACGTGTTTTGATTGGTCGCTAGATCTTCTGCCCTCAGCAGACAGCTCAAGTTGAGCGCACACGGAGGGTTTTTCGCCTCGCGAGGTAAAAAATATCAAACGTGTTTGATTTTCACCTCAAGGCCTCGTGAGGCAGAAAACTCACCCAAATCAGGCGCACACGATGAGCTATCTGCTGAGCAAACGGCCTCGAGAGACTTTTAGCTCAGCAGGAAGCTCTCGTGTGCGGCAGGCTTAACGAGGAGCGCCTCCCCCAGCGCGTGCACGGCAGCACTCGTAAACAGAACCGCATGGCGTCTACCGAAGGGAAAGTGGCGATACCGCAGCAAAACAGCCTGAAAGCATCAAAACTGAGGAGGAGAGAGGGCTGAACTGCAGGAGAGACCAAAGAAGGAATAAAGTTCGTGTTCTCGCAGGTAGAAAGAAGCTGGACGCCTCGGACTGAATGTGGACTGGAAGTCCGACCTGACGGATATCTGTTCACTAACTTTCTTCTTAGTAACATGTTATATCTCCTCTCCTCCGCTGCCTCTGCTGGTTTACATATATAATACTTAGTGATATTTACACCGTAACAGGACAAAGCTTTACATCACTTCCACTCGCAGTTGCCGGTTAGAAACTTTATTAGGTTGTCATGTTGTAACGTCGCCTATAACATCATAACGCATCATAATTGTGCATCTGTGTACACAACTGTAGTTACAGTAAACTACCGGCTTGAGATAGAAAATGTCATTTAGCTGATCCGCAGCCATTTACTGCAACCAAAACATGCAAGTTTTTCTCTGGAGAGTTTCTTTGTGCACGAGTATGAGACGTGCACGTTAGTTCATGCATATCGAGTGGGAGGAGAGAAAAAGGAGAACAGGAGTGTTTCTCACTGGGAGAAACAGTTAGGGGCGGGGCTTACAGTTCAAACTACACTGTTCTCCTCGCTCATGGTTCAAAAATGTGCAAAATCACGTATAGCACCTTTAATTTTTTTCTCTTCCTTCCTTCATTTGGTGGATTAAGTTAGGAATTTTGTTGTAGGATAGGCAACATAAGCTAATGCCTCAGCCTGGACCTTTTCAGTCATTGTGATTGCAAATGTGAAGACTGAAGTATCTTTATGTATGATGACTGAATACATTAAAGAACTTTTTTTAGAAATTTTAGTATTTGTAAATTTATTTGATACATAAGCCTTTGGGGTCGATATGAAATCTTTTTTTATTTAATCTGTTTACTTTGCTCTGGTTTTACTCCGAGTGACTTTCTGATGATTTTGAATGTCACACCAGAAAAATACCTATAATTTACGGAAAAAAACAACAAAAAAAAACTAACACTAACACTAGACTTATGAAAACCAAACAAAACTAAGCATTTCCCCCAAAACAAAAACTAACAAACCTGCTCAAAAAAAAACTAACTAAAACTAACTGAATTAAAAAACAAAAAGTCAAAACTAAATAAAAAACGAAACTAATTTAAAAAAAATCCAAAACTACTGTAACCTTGTTGCTCACATAACTATAATAAAATGATTAAAACTAGAATTACAATGTAACCTTAAACTAATCTTACATTTAATTTAACTTAACTTCCATAGAAATGACAGAAAGTTTCATGTGAATTTGTCTTTCCTCTCAGTAAATCTTTAAAGGTACAGTATGTAAAAAATCAAAGGTCAATGGCAGAAAAATGTTATATAAAATTCAAAACTGTGTTTCTATTGATGTGTAATCGCTGCACTAGAATAGTTGTTATGTGTTTATTTTCTTAGAATGAGTCATTCAGATCTACTTGCTGGTGGGAGCACATATGGAGGCTGCCATATTTGTTCCACCATTTTTCTACGGTGTCCTTTAATAGACAAAACAATGTATGTGAAGTAAGAACCTCTGAACTTTAAAACTGCTGTAACAGCTCTGTTTAACGGGAGTTAGAGACTGTTTGGGATCAGTAACGCCTTAAAAGACATTAAAAATAGTTACTCATAGTACAGTCATAGCTAGACACAGATGAAAACATCTTTATGTCTGGGAGAATTTTGGCCACTAACGGCCACCATACGTTCACAACACTGCTCGGAATATTAAGTCATTTGAAAGAAAACATCTTTTATTTTGAATACCCTTCTTTACCACTAGATGTCAGTAACTCTTACATACTGTACCTTTAAGTTAACGGGCATCGAGCCCGTTTACAACAAAACAACAATGTGATTATTTCTGGATTTCTGAAGTAATCTGATTATCTGGGTGAACCTGATACCCTTTAAATCAGATAACGGCAGTTATCTGATTAAGAAACTGGATTAACATTCCTAGAAAGTTCAAAATCAAATTCTTGTGAAATTTAAGTGTCAGTCGGAATGCTGGTGTTACCATCACCATAGCAACCTTAACAGCCAATCCAAACTCAGCTCAGGGACATTTTGTTTTCATACACTCATAGAATAAGTTGAAACTTTAGAGAAAACCGTGATGAGACAAAGTTTTTATTAATTTAACTCTGAAATAATATTATCATCTTAACGCTGCATTTAAAGAACTTACAGGCTCAACTGCTTTTTATCTTAATTTAGATTAATTTCAATTCATTTAAAGGTACACCGTGTAACTTCTGACCCAAACATCAGTCTAATTTCAGTAATAACAGATGATTTCTTGGGTTAAAATCCAGCACTTGATGCATGTTGGTGCTCTGAGGGGGCTGCCCTCCTCAAAAACCAGACATGGTAACTTTGCAGGAGTGGATCCGTCTCTCATTGGATCATATGACCTGGAGCGCTTTGCTTTATGGCTCCATGACGTCACTATCAGCTGATCAAAGTGGTCTGAAAAAACGATTCCAAAACATGTCAGAGACTGTTTAATGTTGCAATAGTTGCATGGCCTGTGGGAGGTTACAGGTTTAGCACCCCTAGTGGCCAAAAGTTACACAGTGTCCCTTTAAAAACCAAAGAGAAAAATCCACCCCAAAATCAAAATGTCATTATGAGAAGCTATATTATTTGGGGGAAAACTGGGTGTGTTCACACTGTGCATGTTTGGTCCGCTTCAAACGGACCGTGGTCCGTTTCCACGGATAGTCCGCTTCGTTTGGTGCAGTCTGAACACCAACCGTACTCTGGTGCACCAAAGAAGCGGACTCTGGTCCGCCTGAAAGCCGGGGGTTTCGGTTCACTTGCAAACAGACTATCGGACTATCCAGCACACCTGATGGAAGTGATGTTTGTCGACCGTAATAAAGCAGAAGAAGACGCAGAAGGAAGTGGGGTAGATGATCGTTTGGGTCGGCATGTGTAGACAGATATGAAGAAATGATACGAAGCAGAAAGATTTTGTCTGTGTCCAAACTTGATTGCTGCGTCCTTCCTTCCCGAATTCAGCTAATAGTTCATACTAAAGATATATTACACTAGTTCTGCACGTTAGATCTGTCTTTCTCTGACCGGAGCGGTACAGAAACAGTGATGATGATGAAGGCATAATTGCAAACCCGAGTCTATGTCCGCAGTCAAACACTCGCGCACAAAGGGAAGAATTATAAACTGGAATCATCACAAACATCAGTTTCCCTCAGAGATAAAAGACACGAACATGATGAGAAACGTTTATTAGAAACTTCGTGTTTCTTCCTGGAAGCCGTTATAACCTCCTGAGGAGGAGACGGAGCTGCGGGGAGATTTTCTGCTAGTTCGGTCGGCTCATTCCTGCAGAAATGAAATAATCCACAAGTTTTTCAGAGGGGAGGACAGAAAGATCGCTGTTGTCCTTCGTCCACCAGGTACAGAGCAGTTCTGATGCAACAGGACGCCATGATGTCGGTTTGTTGTCGTAGATCTCAGAGGGAGGGACTTGGAGAGTGTAGTTCGGGGGAGGGGGGGTAACTGGCTGGAAGCTGCACGAGGAGTAAAATACGCTGAACTGCCAATCAGCCCATTTGTGAATGCTAACTTCACCATGTGGGCGGACACACGCAGGGACAAAGGAAACGCACATCTATAATTTAACCCCTTAGGGGACAAAGGCAGGCTGGGGAAACTAAAATATATGATCAAAAAACGCAGATGTCATGCCAGGGGCGCTTTAATATGTTTGTTGGGGTTAGCTGACTGATCTGTAGGACAAGCCAGAAACTTCAGATTTGGTGAATCTGGATCTGAATCTGCAGAGTTTTGCTCCAGTTATTCTGAGATGGTCTGAAAGTTTCCATCATTCAGTTTCTGCTGCTGTTTCAGCTGTGATTAAATATCTTAACTAATTATAATGCTGCTTTTTCACAGCAGCTAAAGGACGGAACACCCCCCCCCCCCACCGACCCACCCAGAGGGAACTCCCTACAGTTCAGGACAATGTTGTCCGTCTCCGCTGGGTGAACTTCAGGGTCAACGCTGCTCCGCAGTTCCTGGAAAGCTGAACACATCATCTTTATGTGGACCGCATCATGGGAGGCCTCATTTCTGAGGGAGGAAACACCACAAAGAAAACTTTTTCTGTCAATCCGTCGTCGTGGATTCAGACCTTTCTGTGGTATTTTGTGCTCCCTGGATTTGTCTCTGGGAATCATTTCCCTCCTCTGCTGGGTTGCTGCAGATAATCCTGGATGAATTGTTTTGTTTGTGGTATCAGACGTCTTTTCAAAGCGGAGTCTGGGAACCATCTGAGATCCCAAAAAAAAAATCTCCGCTGGCAAACAAATCTGATCCGACTCAAAACAACAATTGGTGTTGGACAACAAACTTAAATTTCCTGGGAACTCCAATCAGAAAATCTGCCTGTAAACTGATAACTGTTCATGTTCAGAAGAACCGTTCATGTTCAGAAGAACCGTTCATGTTCTGATAACTGTTCATGTTCAGAAGAACCGTCCATGTTCTAAATATTGTTCATGTTAAGAAGAACTGTTCATGTTCAGAAGAACCGTTCATGTTCTGATAACTGTTCATGTTCAGAAGAACCGTCCATGTTCTAAATATTGTTCATGTTAAGAAGAACTGTTCATGTTCAGAAGAACCGTTCATGTTCTAAAATCTGTTCATTTTCAGAGGAACTGTTCATGTTCTGATAACTGTTCATGTTCCGAAGAACTGTTCATGCTCAGAAGAACTGTTCATGTTCTAAAATCTGTTAATTTTCAGAGGAACTGTTCATGTTCAGAAGAACCGTCCATGTTCTGATAACTGTTCATGTTCAGAAGAACTGTTCATATTCAGAAGAACTGTTCATGTTCAGAAGAACCATCCGTGTTCTGATAACCGTTCATGTTCAGAAGAACCGTTCATGTTCAGAAGAACCGTCCATGTTCTAAATATTTTTCATGTTAAGAAGAACTGTTCATATTCAGAAGAACCGTCCATGTTCTAAATATTTTTCATGTTAAGAAGAACTGTTCATATTCAGAAGAACCGTTCATGTTCTAAAAACTGTTCATTTTCAGAGGAACTGTTCATGTTCTGATAACTGTTCATGTTCCGAAGAACTGTTCATGCTCAGAAGAACTGTTCATGTTCTAAAATCTGTTCATTTCAGAGGAACTGTTCATGTTCTGATAACTGTTCATGTTAAGAAGAACTGTTCATGTTCAGAAGAACCGTTCATGTTCTAAAAACTGTTCATTTTCAGAGGAACTGTTCATGTTCTGATAACTGTTTATGTTCAGAAGAACTGTTCATGTTCAGAAGAACCGTTCATGTTCTAAAAACTGTTCATTTTCAGAGGAACTGTTCATGTTCTGATAACTGTTCATGTTCAGAAGAACTGTTCATGTTCAGAAGAACCGTTCATATTCAGAAGAACTGTTCATGTTCAGAAGAACCATCCATGTTCTGATAACTGTTCATGTTCAGAAGAACTGTTCATGTTCAGAAGAACCATCCATGTTCTGATAACTGTTCATGTTCAGAAGAACTGTTCATATTCAGAAGAACTGTTCATGTTCAGAAGAACCATCCATGTTCTGATAACTGTTCATGTTCAGAAGAACCGCTCATGTTCAGAAGAACCGTCCATGTTCTAAAAACTGTTCATTTTCAGAGGAACTGTTCATGTTCAGAAGAATCGTTCATGTTTTAAAAACTGTTCATTTTCAGAGGAACTGTTCATGTTCAGAAGAACCGTCCATGTTCTGATAACTGTCCATGTTCAGAAGAACCGTCCATGCTCTGATAACTGTCCATGTTCAGAAGAACTGTTCATGTTCAGAAGAACCGTCCATGTTCTGATAACTGTCCATGTTCAGAAGAACAGTTCATGTTCAGAAGAACTGTTAATAGTAAAGACGGAGAAGACTGGATCAGTAGTTCTCTGCCTCTGGAATACAGGATGCGGCCCAGCTTCCCCCAGACTCGCCTCCAGCAGCCTCATCAGTGTGTCCAGCTGATGACGGCACCGTTGGATGAGGGGCAACCATGCATCCCTACCTTCATCCCCACCTTCATCACGACCTCCGTTACCAGCTCAGAAGCATGTCAGTGCCACCTCTGCCTCCACATTTCATCGTGCATAATGAATTTCCATCAGGGAGGCTTGAATCTAACAGCAAACTCTGTAATCGGTTGGTTTCCTTCGTTCTGTAAAGGTTTTCATGAACCGTTTTTTCGGTTATGATGTACTGGACGAACACAGATCATGTCATGTATTTGTTTAACTGCAATAAACCGGATGGAACTTTGTTGTGAATCGGTGTCATACAAATACAGAAGAATCAAACTTAATTAAATTGTGGGAGAAAAACACTCCAGTCCTGCTGGAACAGGTGTGTAGAGACATTAAAGCTGCTGCTGGATGCTTTTCACGCTGATTCACCTTCATTTGTTAGTTGATTTTTCTCAGCTTCATGACGTCGTGCTTGTTCGGCGAACTGTTGCATCACCTTTGCTGTAACAAACATGCTGGTAGTAACAGTATTTACACCACGTGTACGTCACACCTGACAGCTTTAGGCTCATCCTGGCACTCAGGGAGGAAAATGCACGTTGTTTTTTCCCTTCACGGCTGAAATTCTACAGAAAAATAAAACCTGCAGTTGAGTCACTTCGAACTGATGTTATGAAACGTGTGATGTTGTTATTTCTCCGGGGATTGCTCTGTCGCCCGGACACACTTGACAGGAAGTTGTGAAGCAACTCTGAGCCTGTTGCTACTTGCGCTGCGGTGCAGCTCGCAGCTCATGCCAATTAAACGTGGTGTTTTCTGTGTGTCGCGCTGAAAGAAAGTCTGAGGTTAATGTGTCAGGGCTTTACCTTTCCAGCCATTTCCACTGTAGGAACCTGTTGTAGTACATGCTGTCGAGGTAGTCTGCGAAGGGCGCCACACTCAGGTAGTCGTGGATCAATCTGGAAAACACACAACAAACATTTTACACAATTAATCCCCCGCTCTTTACTTTTAGACTTCAGTTTGCCTGTTTTATATTTGCTGGTCTGCTGAAGGGGAAAGAGTTTAGTTTAATAATTTCCTATTCAACTTCCTATTAAACTCAACGTTTTTGGAGACGCAAAAAAAACTAAAAAACTAACCCCTGATCCGACCAAGAACCACTGGTGGAAACTGGGCTTTGGGGACCACAAGGAGGAGCTGGGCCTCAGATCTCAGGGTAAATTTTTTTTGGGGGGGTGTCTGTAAAATTCTGCAGGGCTAGCCCATTTAAAGCTCTAAAAACAATCAAGTTTTAAAATCTAACCTAAAATGTTCATGTCATAGTTCTTCTAAATGAGGTTATAGCCAAATGAAGCTTTGTAGCCAATCAAAAATCAAGTCAACTTGGTCTCCGGGCAGATTATATCATTACCACACCCAACCCTTTTAAGATCTATTTATGCTCGACACAGAAGACGGATACGCAGACAGACGGATCTGCATCGGTTACATATGTAATTTGGTGCGTTTTTAACGGGCTTGCTCCGTCACTTAACGCAGAAGACGGAGCGATACCAGCGAAAACCACGGGGTCAGTGTCGAGCTGATATGCAGGAACAAACCAGAGAAGAAGAACAGGACCCAGAAGAAACAACACAAAAACCGCTGATGTCAAATAGCCCTGAGAAAGAAGACGCCAAACAAACAGAGAGCATCTGCAGACATGGATGGAGCTTTTCTAAGATATAAAACTCTAGATGCTGCCTTTGGACCCGTAGCGTATGTCAGCTCAGCCGCCATCTTGGGCAGGGGTTTCTTACAAGCAGTTAGGTCCATATCTGTGGTTACTCGTGTTTCTTTGACTTCTTTGTTCAGCCGCCTGCAGCTGCCATTGATTCCAGACCAGAAGACTTGGACAGAACTGGACAGTCAACAGTTTAAAAGGACTGATACCATCAAGTTTTACTTTTTCTCATCGTTTTTGCAAAGTTTGTATCATGACAATTTCTCATATGATCAAAATATTTCAGTGCTAACTAAATGATTATAAAAGAAACTACATCCTCATATAAACATTTAAAACTTAATTATAGTGTCACATATTTGATGTTAAAATGAAATGTTCTGAGAAGACATTTTTTTAAACATCACATTGATGAGTTATTCTTAAGTACCTGAATAATGTAGAATATTATTTATTTATCTAGACTGATAAAGACCCTGCGAAACACAAAATTATTACACCTGGCAGCTAAAATCAGCTCACATTTACCTGAAGCAACACTGGATGATGAGCATGAAGAGAATGAATAAATTCGACTAGATGTTATAAACTGTAGCTGATTCTGTCAAGTTATCTTCAAGGTGCGGAAAAATGTCTGTTAGTTTTGATGACAAACATCATGAAACGAATGAAAGGAGCGGAACAGTATGACCTTTTCCACCATAATTTTACTTCATACTGGGTGAATATTGTGAAAAACAAAAAACAGAAGATATTATCATGTGATATGTTTGTTTTTTCATCCAAATCTCGTAAAGTTAAGCCTTAAGCTGTTGGTGTCCCCCATCCCAAATACAAAGAGTTAAAGCTCCTTAAAGGAACATCTTGGAGCGGTGAGGAAACTGGGCGAATCTTAAGATACAAAAAGTCCCGTTGTTCCCACCAGCAGAGCAAGGTAAAATCTGAGAAACGCCGGCATACGAAGTCTGCAGAGACGTGACATTAATAAAAATATAGTTAAAATTCAGCCTCAGAGAAGTTTCATGGAACAAAGATTTATCCACAGAAAGCTCTCACAGTGCTTCTTATGTTTGAAAGTGTGGAAATAATAAATCACAGCGGGGTGGGGGGTGGGGGGGGGAGTTTCCCCTGGATGATGAAGATCAAACAGATACGAGTCTTCACATCCAGAAAAACCTCATCTTCAGTTTTACAGCTCAACATGAGATCATCTGTGAGTTGTTCCTCGAAATAAAAATGAAAATGACGGTTTTTTTAAAAACGATAACTAACTGAAACTGTGTTGTGTTTTTACAAAACTAACTAAAACTGACAGACTGGCTGCTGAAAGACTGAAATTAAACATGTTCTCACATCAAAACACAAAGTGCAGACGTCGCGTGCTGGATGCGCTGTTTGCCGCGTCATCACAAGTTTAGGTGATTTATGTCTTTCGGTCAAAAACCGAAAATTAACTTTTGGGTCATTTTCAGCTGAAAACTTTCGGTGGCTGAATTTTCAGTGCATCCCTATAAAAAAGATGAAAGCACCTCAAATTAATATGTAAAAAATAAACTATGAATATTAAATATTAATCATCGAATAACATATTCAATTCAATTTTGATATATTGAATATAAATAATAAATATTAAATAGAAACATTAAACTTGTAATATAACATACATATATATATATATATATATATATATATAAAGTAATTTAAGCCAGGTGGGGATATCGGCCAACACACCCAACATATTGGGCAATGCCATACCAGCAAAAAACACAAATATCAGTTTAAAATATCCAGCAGTCGATGTATCGGTCTGTCCTTACCAAGGTTCTTACAGTTAACTAAAACTAATCAAAAAATGAAAAATAAAATTGAGAGAACATTTTTGTTAACTCAAACAAAAGAAGGGAAAAATCTGGCATGTTTCAGGATGCTCTGTGTTGGCTTTTTTTTTTTTTTTAACGATATCCGGTTTACCGATATTGCCCTTCTCTCAATTGCTGATATCAACCAATGCCGATATATGCAGACGGCCGTGAGGTTGTATCTCTCATATTTTGAGAAATACAACTACATGCTGCTCCGAGAGCAAATATCCCAAAATGTCCTTAACTCAGCCAGAAGAGTTAATTTTGGACATCTGGCTGCCAGATATCAGATACCAGCAGGTATTAGATACTACCATATATCAGATACTAGCAGGTATTAGATACTACCATATATCAGATACTAGCAGGTATTAGATACTACCATATATCAGATACCAGCAGGTATTAGATACTACCATATATCAGATACTAGCAGGTATTAGATACTACCATATATCAGATACTAGCAGGTATTAGATACTACCATATATCAGATACTAGCAGGTATTAGCCAACATGTGGCCAATTCTAATGTTTCTGACAACTTGGTAACTTAACCAGCAACTTAATGTTTTATGTAAAGCACAAATGTGTTCTTCATATAAACTTGCGTTTGTGTGTTCTGCAGTAATTAAATGTCCGCTTGTGTTTACTAACCTGTTTAATGTTGGGGGTTATTTGTTTGTCTGTATGTTTGTTTGTTTATATTTTATTTCCCACATTCTGTGAAACCTGGAAACTAGGGATGGGAATATTGATACCCTGAAGTTGAAACTTCGATAACCGCAGGACAAAATATCAGAATCAATACTTTTGTTTTTAGCATTTTCCACTGAATAAATTTAAATAATCTTCACCTGTATTTAAGTTATTTGATAATTAAAAGAAGTTTTATCTTATTTTTGTTTACTCATCAATATAATTCATTATTGATTTAAAAGCATTTCCTCCCAATACTTCTATTGTCAGTTTTACTTACAGTATATCTAAAATTGCCCTTACATTCAATATTATATCAATGGAAAAGAACAATAAACTACTGGTATCGTATCGACAGGAAAATTATAATAAATTACAAATAAAAATTAAAAAATTAAAAAACATTTTTAAAAACTAAAAAAATAAATAAAAATAAATTTTCTAAAAAGTGTCGCCCATCCCTTCTGGGAACTACTCACGTCGTGTTATTTTGATAGTTTCCGTCATATTTCACACAGTATCCGGCGACAGACACACGACCCTGACCTTTGACCTTCACCAGGTAAAATGAGACAACGTAACGGTTATTCCAAATAAGAGTCTCCATGGAAACTGCAGCACCGTTAAGGAGTCCCTGTTTTTAAGCGCGATCACAACTCCTGATGTGTGAAGAAAACCGAAGTTTAGCGGAACCGAACAGTCAGATATCTCCTCCTTCCCCGGCCGAGCTGATAATTTCACACAACGCCGAATCGCCGCTCACTTTGCATAAACAAATCGTTTCCAAATCCCCGGAGCTTTATGACGACTGCAGGCGGACTTTGTCATCATTATTCAAAACGGTTTGACTCCCAGAAGTCACATTAACAACGTAACTTCCACCAGCAGTCTGCTTTCTGATACGCTGGAAACCAAATATTATATTTTATATAATACATATATAAAATATGTTTGTGATAAAATATATTTTATCACACCCCGAATAAAAAAGTGTAAATTATGCCAAGTGGGGGTATCAGCCAACACACCTATCGGCCGAAGCCAATTCCAGCAAAGAACACAAATATCTGCCCAAAGTATCGGCCGGCTGATGTATCGGTGTATCCGTACAAATGTTGCATGTTATTTGTGTGAGAACCAGAACAAATTCTGGGCGTATGAGAAAATAAAGCCGGTAAGGAAACATGTCAGTAAGAACCTTCAGGGCATGACGGAGATCTTACTTGGTACAGTCCTTGAAGAGCTCCTTGCAGGCCTCATGCTGCAGCCTGTCGGCACACTGAGTCATCATGGCCTCCTCCACCTCGGACACGTGGTCCTCCGACTGCAAACAAAGAGAGCAGCTGTGATCAGGTGAGCTGGGTGAAAGCTGGATGAAAGCTGGAGGAACTGGGTCTGTGATCAGGTGAGCTGGATGAAAGCTGGATGAACTGGGTCTGTGATCAGGTGAGCTGGGTGAAAGCTGGATGAAAGCTGGAGGAACTGGGTCTGACATTTTTCTCGTCGCTGACTTGTTCAGACTCGTGTGAAAACAGATAATCACACACGGGGAATCAGAAACTTCAGCCAGATCCCACAGATTCGCCTCGTTTCCATGATAACGTCGGATAATGTGTGGTTACCTTCCAACACGCCGCTGGATCTGATCTCGTTTTCACTTTAAAGGAGCAGTCCGGCCATTTCACAGCACAGTTCTTTCATTTTATTACATAATTATTTCAGGGAGGTGGATTGTTTCCTCTCTCTGGTAGAAGATGCTGCTTCACATCTCCAGGAGTTTATTTTCCCTCCAGTAGTTATTTCACCAACACTTGTTAAGCAGAAATGTCTGCACTTGTCTTGAGTTGAACACTTTTTACATTTAGACTTTCAGGAATATTTTCTCAGATAACTCGACAACAAACGGACAGATGACGTCTGTTTGTTAAAGGAAGTTTATTCTAATAAAAATAATTTTCATCCTGTTTGTTTGTTTGTGTTTCATTTAAAAACTTTTCAGTGCAGATTTTAAACTGGTTCAGATTTTTATTTTCTGAATTTTTTTTTTTTTTTTTTTGGGGGGGGGGGGGGTACTGTTGTCGATGTTCAACTTTCATACAAAGTAATCCTGGGAATAAGAAAGTAGTACTAGGAATGAGTAAAGTAAACATAGGAATAAGTAAAGTACTATTAGGAATGAGTAGAGTAATCCTAGGAATGAATAAAGTACTATTGGGAATTAGTAAAGTACCATTAGAATAAGTAAAGTAGTAGTAGGAATGAGCAAAGGAATCATAGGAATATGTGAGGAAGTAAGGTAGTGCTAGGAGTGAGTGAAGTATTCCTACAAATGAGTAAAGTAAACATAGAAATGAGTAAAGTACTATTAGGAGTGAGTAAAGTAATCCTGGGAGTAAGAAAGTAGTACTAGGAATGAATAAAGTACTAGGAATCAATAAAATAAAATAACCACAGTAATGAGTAAAGTACTAAACAAATTAGTAGAGTAGTACTAGAAATGAGTAAAGTAAACATAGGAATGAGTAAAGTACTATTAGGAATTAGTAAAGTACCATTAAGAATGAGTAAAGTAGTACTAGGAATGAGCAAAGTAATCCTAGGAATAAGTGAAGAAGTACTAGGAATAAGTAAAGTAGCATTAGGAATGAGTAAAGTTAACACAGTAATGACTAAAGTACTATTAGGAATGAGTAAAATGATCCTAGGAGTAAGTAAAGTAATACCAGGAATAAGTAAAGCAGTACTAGGAATGAGCAAAGTAATCCTAGGAATAAGTGAAGTACTAGGAAAGAGTAAAGTAGCATTAGGATTAAGTAAAGTAGTACTAGGAATGAGTAAAGTAAACACAGCGATGAGTAAAGTACTATTAGGAATGAGTAGAATATTATTAGGAATGAGTGAAATAATCCTAGGAGTAAGTAAAGTAGTACTAGGAATAAGTGAAGTAATCTTAGAAAGGAGTAAAGTAAATCTAGGAGTGAATAAAGGAGTTCTAGGAATGAGTAAGGTTGTACATTAGAGTACTACTTTTAGTAGTAATCATTTACTGTGAGATCTGCACGTCTTCGTGGATCCAGACGTTTTGCGTCTTTTCTTCGTGATAAATGACACAAAACTGAATTTGTTGCAATAATGTAAAATCTCAACCACCATTATTCTCTGATCACTGTGGCTCCGCCCACTGTGTGATGTCAGAGGGGTGAACAACAGCAGCGGCTACCTTTGGGTTGAAGTATTTGTCGACGAGTTCCTGACCACACTCCTTCCTCTTCTCGTCTGGAGTCACCTCGTACTCCGCCTGCACAGAAAGCCAAAAACAAAATCAGCAGATAATCATGATGCATATCTGTGGATGCCTGACCATACGTGTGGAAACATACTTATCTACTCACAACAGAGTCATTTTTTAAAACACTTCCATCTGAGTTTGGTAGTATTTCACTTTAAAATATCTATCAAACTATTTATATATAACAAAAAAAATGGAAATAATCTGGTGAAAAGGGATTTGAAGTTTCTGATACAAGCACATGCTGGTGTAAACAGGAAGCAGAAGGATGGCTGTCTAAGCTGTGGTAAAAACCACAGAGGAAGAACAGCAGCGACAACAAAAAGAAATACTGAAAGTGAACATTTGTAGGACATGGCGGCAAAGATCAGAAACCATGAGAAAGGAGTGGTTTAGTCACCAAGAGGAAGCCATGATGACCAGGAACGTTCTCAGAAAAGAAGGATTAAAACAAAAAAACTGTTCACTTTCCTTCACTTCTAAGATTTTATGTTGTTTAATTAATAAAGTCAGATTTTGACCAATTATAAACATCAAGTTAAGACAACCTTAGATAGATCAAGCAGCTTGTAGAAGATCTTTTAGCAACAGTCAGTTGAAGTATGCAATTTTTGCATCCATCAGAACAGAGAAGCTTGGTTGTGGTTCGGGTAGATGTCAGTGCTTTCGACAGTCGGTCACAAGATCCTTTTAGACTGGAAAATTGTCCAAATATGATTTTGTTTTGTTGTTTGTTTCCTACTCGGAGGACTATTTCATATCAACTGGTTACTATAGATCTACTCAAGCAAGGATGACATGTGGAGCTCCCCAAGGCTTCATGATGGGCCCCCTATTGCTTATCATCTGTATGCGCCCACTATGTGAGGGATAATGCCCTCTGAGGCTGTCCACCTCAGAGGGCATTATACCATGGTCACTTACGAAAGAAATAAATGTTGTTTTTACTGTTAAAATAGTAAGTTCTGTTGCCATGGTTACCAACTGGTGTTTGAGTCAGCGCATTGATTTAGAACAGTCGAGCTGTTTGTTCGGAACTTCTTTTCTAGGTGTCCTATATTACTTTTTAACAGACACCCTGCAGCCAATCAGAATTGAGTATTCACCCAGACCATGGTATAACTCAGCATTGTACCCCCTGCTGATAAAACCAGGCAAAGATGACATCATCACTACGTTTGGAAAGGAGCTGATTCCAGCTGTTAGGGACTCACCTGCATTGGTGTCGGTGAGTCTCGCTGCTTGTGGAACGTTCTGCTTTATTGTGGATGAAATCCTGGTAGACAGTAGACAGACTAGCTAACTGCTAGCAAGCTAACGGTATAAACTCAAATGGCAGCTAATTTACTTTGTATTAAATCTCCAGGATGCGTTGTTATGCAGCGTGAATGTCTGTAAACAGCTCCACCATCAGTTTTTCCTCTTTTTATTTAGCGTGTGTGAGCAGAGGACGGCTGTCACACAGTTACAGCGTTGTGATGCAGCCGTGAGGAACAATGACTGGTCGCAGCCATGATACTGGTATTATTCTAGTACCAGTCTCCCGACTACAACACGGGAATAATTTCTGCCACCGCGGTGGTTTAATCCAACATGGTGACTATGGTGAAAGACTAAATAAATCATGTATCTGAACCTGTATAAATTATCTGACAGTCACTCCTACTGTCCTCTTATCACCATGGTTACATGGTTTACATGCATTGACATTTTGATTTTTGCAACCGAACAAATACCAGAACTCAAACATTTATTTCCTCGACACTTTCCCGTCATATCTTGACCTCATCTGCATTAAAAGTGGAGTCGTGCATGTAAACACAGGTCTTCTCATAGTTCAATAATACTTTTCCTGTGTTTTCTTGCCCCCTGGTTGCGCACGCATCCTATCTGTGACGTTGCTCTGAAACCCATCTATTGTTTTCAATGATACCTGATGAATCTGAGTTTGAGGTTTGTGGCAGTGTAACAGAGTGCGTGACAGGTGAACGATGAGACAGTTCAGAGGATTTTAAATCAGCTCTGAGTCATTCATTTATCATTTGGCAGTTTTTAGAACTAAAATTTGACTGAATGCATGAAAGTCAATGAGCAGAAATATTAAATCAGTGCTGAGCTGAAAGACCAGCTGTGTGTGTCCTGTAGACCTCTCCTGGAGGCCAGCTCCTCACCGTGCAGCACATGATCTGATTGCATCTCCTCCCTGTGAATGATCCGCAGTAAGCCGAGCCTAACTGGAAAACACCAAAGTGCTTCCTCTCCCTCCTCGCAGCGGGAGCCTGTAAACTAATGCTAAGTGACAGCGGAGACAGTTCAAATCTCATTTTACTTTTCCATCTCACTCTCTCGCTGGGCTCTCGGATGAGACGGGAAACGCTTGTGGGGTAAAGGAGGACATAATTGCTTCGGATGTCAGCCGTATCCGCTGGACGGCTAAAAGCTGTAAAAGCTGTGGAGCCGACGGAGGGAGGGACTGATGAAGTCTGCAGTTTCTGACCTGTTAACTTCAAACTGCAAACAATCAGAAATGGATTTTCCTGCTACGTTGTCAGCGTTACAGCTTGGAGGTGAGGGTGAGGCCCGGTTTGTCATTTCAGGTACACATTCAGGTGTACATCAAGCATCCCTCGATGCGCGTCAGGGGCGTCAAGACACTGGAAACCAAACGTCTGACTTTTTAGTGACACAGTGTCCAACTTTGGGCGTCAGACGTGTTTTGACGCCCAGATCGCGTTTGTATTCTGAACACAGCGTAATTGGGCTCAGTCAGTGCCGTCTGAAATAAAACTTTGTATCATGTAACATAACGTTAAACAATATTCTGACTTCCCTCCTCTGATCAGACCTGATTAACAGCTGCAGACCAACCGAGCTGCAGCCAGCATCACAATGAGAGACCTTAAATAGTCCGCTCAGTCGCTTCTTGTGAAAAACGTACGATTTAAATGGTAAAAACAACATTAATATATTAAGAAATAACTTAATATTTCTTTCTTTCGTAAGTGACCATGGTAAAATATCCCCTTCAAAGTGTCCTATCAGAAAATAATAGGCTAGACGATGTGGAGGCGTGAACCGTCTGACACGAAGCGGAGGGAGGTTGCCTGCACAAAGTCAATGGACACCTCGCCAGGCGTCATTCCTTATTTAATGTAGAAGTTTAACTTGCAGCTGCGCCACGCTTCAGTGGCCGTAATAAATATATCACCAGAGTCATATGGGCTACGCGACTCTGAGAGAAATTAGCATATTTTATGTCAGTATTATTGAGCTCCCCCAAAATTTCACAAATCGTGTTTCTAGGGGAGCTCCTGTTTCATTAAGGGGAGCTATAGCTCCCCCAGCTCCCCTGTGGTTTGCATCCTGGATGTGGGTCCGTGCAGAACTCTGATGTGTGCTGCTCGCGGCTGCACGCCAAGTGGTGGTTGGCATGTCCAAACAAGAAGAGGATGCCACGACTTTTTAAACTTTTGACAGACCATCCACTGACATTTTTGTCCAGTCAATTTCAATTTCAATTTAAAAAGCTTTATTGGCATAAATGTAGATTTACAATATTGCCAAAGCTATTGTCCAGCCTTGTCTCGTCAACAATTCACACACGTCTCGTCATGTTTCAGTCATCACAGAGACATGTTTAGCTCGTCATCGTCTCGTCATGAAAAAAAGGGGCGTCAATGAAATGATTTCATCATTGTAAACGAAAAAAACAATGTCTGCAACCAGTCTACCTCCTAACTGGACAGTTCAGTCTCAGTTTATTGTTTCAGTCACAAAATCATTTTTTCATTAAAGGGATATTGTGTAAGTTCTCCTGTGTTTTATTCACAAAAACTGATTATTTGGTTCAAAAGTGTTTTTTCATTAATCAGTAATCACTCCCATCAACAAACTGAAGTGCTCCTCTAAGTTCTAAATTTGCCGTTCGTATCATTCATTTACACATCGAGCGGGGCGGCTCGGTGAAGGCTGCCATGTCGTATCGCCATGTTTTTGCATTCGGGAGAAGCGTGACAGCAGGAAAACACAGAAACTCACCAGACACACCGGAGTTTTCAGCTCAGTTCGAGGTAATGCCTTTGAAAAGTCACCGCGCTGCAGTGGGAGAAACCAGCGTCTCACTGATGCTGCGTTCACGTGCAGTCAGGCAGACGGCCGTCGGTAACAAACCAGATGTCATTTTAATCAATAAAGCCGAGTGAAAGACGGTAAAACATGGGTCAGGGAAAACAATACGACATCGCCATGACAACAAATCAGATGTGGACTGATGTCACTGTAACTGACGGACCACGTCTTCACATAGAGGCTGCTGATAACTTTACATGCAGCGGATGTCGTCGGTCTGCCCGGTTTCACGCGAATGCAGCATGAAAAGTACGAGGGAGCTGCTCCCGATTACACAGTGTCCCTTTAATAAAGCAATTAAAGGTTGTAAGACCAGAACAGGCAGAAGCAGAAAGCTTGTATGCCTAAATAAATATACATTTAACATCAAATGAGTTACCTTATTGTACATTCGAAACAAAGAAAACAACTGTACACAGCTGGAGTATGTGACAGGAAGTCCCAGAAGTGGGACTGGCTTTTGATCACGTGTTCCCTTTATTCTTTTGAGCAGTGAAGTCAGAAATCCTAATTTACGGTCTTTCCGTGGGAATTCTGAGCTGGAAGACCCCCCCCCAAAGTGTCACCTCTGAATGCTTCCTGCACAGAAACAGACCATGAACTCAATCCTGAACGTGTAACTTGTTAATCCTGAATAACACGGAGCATTGTTACCGTAACAACTTCAACATTTCCATCTGCAGTACTAGAACCATTAACAACTCAGGAATGACGTCATTCCCAGCTCTGACATTTGACTTCTGATGTAAGAACACTGCTCTGTAATGTCATTGGCTCGGGCAGGTAGGACTAACCCCCCCACACACACAAATCCTGTCTGAATGGGGCTTAATCGCTTTAAGTGTTTCCTCTCTATGATTATGATTCTGTCTGACAGAAAAGCTGCCATGATCCTCAAGGTCAAACATTCATTTGTTGCTTATTTTTTAGAACTTGACCTCCGCTGATGCTTTCAGCCACACTGAACAGCCTGGATTCATAATACATTTCTTTTTTTAAGGTTTCTGACCACTTAAAGCACTCCACGCTACCAATGACGTTCACACAGAGAGCAACGCTTACAAACACTTCATATTCTAACAGGTCTGTAAAGGTCTGAGACAGGTTGTTTCACCTCAGGCTGTCCCAGTACCAGTCAGGATGCAAGAGTGACGACTGGATGGATTATCACTAAACCTTATGCAAACACCCACAATCCCCAGAGATTTCTCTAATTCTACCTCTAGTGTCACTAACAGGCTGTTTTGCATCTGATTACAAGTTTTAATTGTCTGAATAACAAAAGCTGCCAGAAACATTTGGGCAGAATTCCAACCGACACCACCTTTTACTGGAGAGCCGAACCAGTTCAGCCGTTGATAGTTTAAGTGTTAACGCGGCTCCAGTGATGACTTTGTTTCTCTACAAACTATCACACACTTCATAAATAAGCAAGATTTGTGGTTTTTGGTGAAAGCTGAGCGAAACCAAAAATGCAAATATATGTATGACTATCCCTACTTGAGAATAATTATGTATTTTTGGCTCGTATGTGTTGTATAGCTGTATATTCACTAGGAAATCAAAATAGTTACTTGAGCCATTCTAGATAGGGATGCACCGAAACAAAAAAAATAAGCAAACCAATAGCTGAAAACCAAAAAGAAATTATCATGACTATTACTAGAACCATAGCATTTTTAGCTCGATGTGTACTAACCTCACTAAAATCACAGCATCACAATAAATCAAATACAAAAGTTTCAACATATTTATTTACCACTGACATACAGCAATCACAATATAAATGCAAGTTCATAACTGAAATATGTAGCTGCTGAAAGACTGAAACTAAATATGTTCTCACATAAAAACAAAGTGCAGAAGTCGCGTGCTGGATGTGCTGTTTACCGCGTCATCACAAGTTTCAGCCGTGTTGTTTCTGTGATTTTTCTTTCGTCTGAAAACCGAAAATGCACTTTTAGGTCAAACTTTCGGTGGCTGAATTTTCGGTGCATCCCTAGTTCTAGATGAGGGAGTACTTTTCATACTTCTGCATGAGCTGATTTAAATGCATATGAAGAAAACCCAGGTTTAAGGTTTGCCTACATTTCTAAGCAGCACAGCCTTCAGAGAAACTTTATAAGCTCATAACAGTGAAAACGTAAGTTTCACTCATTCCGGGCAACTTTTCCCAAAAATAAATGAATACAATTACATTTTAAACATCAAATCATCCTCATAAACTGGTGGGAAACTGTTGAAACTCTCTTCAAGCAGCTGTTCAGCATCAGAGTTTCTTCAAACTTTCATCTTCAGCAGGTTAAAACTCGCTTCAGGTTGATGATATGAGGCGGGATAAAGCCAACGGAGAGGGAATTTACAGTTGTGTGAAAAAGTGCTTCCCTTCCTGATTTCTTCTTTTTTTGCATGTTTGTCACACTTTAATGTTTCAGATCATCATACAAATTTAAATATTAGACAAAGATAACAGAAGTAAACACAAAGTGCAGTTTTTAAATTAAGATTTTTATTAGTAAGGGGGAGCCACATCACTGGAGCCGTGTTAGCACTTAAACTGGATGTGTGTAGCCACACCCAGGCCTGATTACTGCCACACCTGTTCTCAATCAAGAAATCACTTAAATAGGACCTGCCTGACAAAGTGAAGTAGACCAAAAGCTCCTCAAAAGTTAGACATCATGCTGCCATCCAAAGAAATTCTGCAACAAATGAGAAACTCATTCTGGAAAAGGTTCCAAAGCCAATTCTAAAGCTTTGGGACTCCAGAGAACCACAGTGAGAACCATTATCCACAAATGGTGAAAACATGGAACAGTGGTGAACCTTCCCAGGAGGGGCCGGCCGACCAAAATGACCCCAAGAGCACAGCGACGACTCATCCAAGAGGTCACAAAAGACCCCAGAACAACATCCAAGAACTGCAGGCCTCACTTGCCTCAATGAAGGTCAGTGTTCATGACTCCCCCATCAGAAAGAGACTGGGGGGCAAAAATGGCTGCATGGCAGAGTTCCAAGACCAAAACCACTGCTGAGCAAAAAGAACATAAAGGCTCGTCTCAGTTTAGCCAGAAAGCATCTTGATGATCCCCAAGACTTTTGGGAAAATACTCTGTGGACTGACGAGACAAAAGTGGAACTTTCTGGAAGGTGGAGGTCCCATTACATCTGGCGTAAAAGTAACACGGCATTTCAGAAAAGGAACATCATAGCAACAGTAAAATATGGTGGTGGTAGTGTGATGGTCTGGGGCTGTTTTGCTGCTTCAGGACCTGGAAGACTTGCTGTGGTAAATGGAACCATGAATTCTGCTTCTACCAAAAAATCCTGAAGGAGAACGTCCGGCCATCTGTTGGTGACCTCAAGCTGAAGCGCACTTGGGTTCTGCAGCAGAACAATGATCCAGAACACACCAGCAAGTCCACCTCTGAATGGCTTAAGAACAACAACATGAAGACTTTGGAGTGGCCTAGTCAAAGTCCCCCACCTGAATCCCATTGAGATGCTGTGGCATGACCTTAAAAAGGCGGTTCATGCTGGAAAAGCCTCCAATGTGGCTGAATTACAACAATTCTGCAAAGATGAGTGGAACAAAATTCCTCCACAGCGCTGCAGAAGACTCACTGCCAGTTATCACAAACGCTTGATGCAGTTGTTGCTGCTAAGGTGGAACAACCAGTTATTAGGTTTAGGGGGCAATCACTTTTTCACACAGGGACGTGTGCGCTTGGATCCCACCTAAAAATAAAAATCTTCATTTAAAAACTGCAATTTCTGTTTACTTGTGTTATCTTTGTCTTAAATTTAAATTTGTTCAATGATCTGAAACGTTTAAGTGTGACAAACATGCAAAAACATAAGAAATCAGGAAGGGGGCAAACACTTTTTGACATAAGTGTAAATAAGGGCTCCAAAGCTGGATAAAGAGTGTGTTTTTGTTTTTGTGTCAGGGATGCAGCATGGGAGGCGGGAGGGTGACCTGCTGACGCAGTTTCTTCTTAGAAGTCAAGAGTTCCTGCGTCTTATTAAACAGATAATAAACTCCGCTTCCTCCTCTTTGCTCCAAACTTTGAGTGTTTCATTCTGGAATTTCAGAATAATTAAACTTCCTGCATCAAAGGCCAAACATGAGGAGCAGATTTTACTTTCAGCTGCATCCTGTTAAACAGCTTTTTAAAAGGCAGCCGTTCAGAATGTCATCACCCAGATTAGAAAAAGCAAACTTTCCCACAGTTCTGGGTTTTATTTGTGGAAATGCAACACTGGAGGTGATGGGGGGGGGGGTTCGCTCGGTCGGTTAGGAAGTAAAAACAGCAACGTTTCAGCGCCTGCTCGGTGACTCTTCTGCTGCTTACCCAGCAGCATCGGTCGCATTTACACGCTTCAGGAAGCAGTTTTAGTTTATTCCCAGCAGTTTGAAGCAGCTGATGAGGAGGATGACCCCACAGAAGATCCCAGACACCAAAAACAAAACATTAAATAATCTTGTTGAAGCTGTGTTGGTCAGTGTTATTTCTTTTTTTAAAGCTCTGTTGTATGACTTTTTAGTTTTTATTCCTTTTCATCCCAGGACTCCAGACTAACATTTTTTTACTGGAAAATTTAGGTACGCACACCAAAATAGACTTGCAAAGCAAAAATTAATTTCCTCTCATTTTCACCGTATTACTGATAAATACCTGAACAACTAATGCAGAAACTACAATATTCACAGGTTACGGCATGTTTTATATTTCAGACTGCGTTTACTCAGCCTCAGCCAAAACAACCTTCCAATATTTGGGGTCGATACTGCATTTGACTCCCAAAATGTCCTCATAAAGATAGAAACACACACTCGCTTTACTGCTTTTTCTGCACTGGCACATTTACAGAGGTTGTTTTAGGTCAACACACACTTCCTGAAAGGAGACAAAAGCCTTTTCTTACCACAGCGTCCAGGAACTTGACACAGCGTCTCAGCTCGGGTCGGGTCTCGCAGAACTGTCTGAACAGCAACCGGCCAATGGGCTGCCGCTCGCACAGGCTGCTGTAGTCCTTCTCTGCACAAACACAAACACAAAAGACAAACCAAGGTTCAGTGTTCAAGCTGATGCGGATTCACGGCCTCCAACGATGTCAGTTAAGTTTATAAATGATGTCAGAAAATGTAATATTTAATGGGTGGTGCAGGGTTGTCATCATTTTAACATGATTATTTGTTTGGGGTGTAAATCATGACTTAGATGACAGTCAGATATACAGCCGTCCTCAAAATTATTGATACCCTCCAGTTAAAGATGGAAAAATATCATCTGTAAATGAAACAAGCTGAAATTGACAAAAGTAATAATAAATAAAAATTCTATGAAAATCATGACATTGATTTTAAATTGTGGTTCAAAAGAAATATAAAAAACAAACACACATAAAATAAAACAAACAAGCATGATGGGGCAACACTTGGAGACAGTCACTGCAATCAGGTGTTTTCTGTAACGTCCAATCAGACGCCTGCACCTGTTCGTCCACTGTTCATGGGAAAGGTGCTCTAATGTGTCTGGGAGAGTTTCGTATGTTTGTTTTTTTTCATTATTATTATTTTCAACCACAATTCAAAAGCGATATTTTATTTCACTAAATTATAATTTTGAAATTTTTATTAAATATTAGTTTCTTGTTATCGAAATTATTGTTGTGAATTTAGCCTTTTGTTGAATTGGAGGGTGTGAATGATTTTGAGGACGACTGTAAATTCAATGGATACCGTTTCAATATTTATTGATATCACCAATTCTGCCACAACACTACACTGATAATATGAGGTGTTATGATTAATTTAATATAGTTGAACTAATCAATGTCAGATCAGTTTGGCTTCATTTATGCAAACTTTGGGGAAAACCTTAGAAATATTTTTTAAAATTTTATGGCGCAAAAAAACTATTTCAATTGAAAACAATTCTGTCAAAACACAATCTGATAAAATCACATGCATTAAAATTAATTTTATTTATACCATGGTCTGGGTGAATCCTCGATTCTGATTGGCTGCAGGGTGTCTGTTAAAAAGTAATATATGACAACTAGAAAACGAGTTCTGTTCAAATAGCCTGATTGTTCTTAATCAATGCGCTGACTCGGAAACTAGTTGGTAACCGTGGCAACAGAAACTCAGAACATAAGTTATTTCAGTTTATTTTATCACAACAGAAATATATATTTTTAAAAAAGTTATTTTTGCTTCTTTAAGGTGGATGTGTCACAGATTTACTCGTTGCAGCTCTGCCTGGTAACGAGTCATTCATTTGATCCAGGTGTGTTGGAGACAATTTCAATTTTTTTCATCAAACGATCTGTCATCATATCCCTATGAACATGGAATACCCTAATGAAGGTAGTAATACTACCACCTGGAAGCTAAATATAATTCCACAGCTGGTAAGGAAGTAGTTAACGCAAAATAACGCAAAATTTGTCGTGCAAGGCGAGTTTTATTTGTAACGTTATTCTGTTTGTCATGGTCCATGGGGGGTTTTTGGTTGTATTCCGAAGGACTCAAAGTGATGCAGAAACTTTACCAGTGAGTAAATGCACGTTTATACTCCTAGAAATAAGGTCCAGGTTGAAAAAAAGAAAGTTAACCTTTAAGCTGAGAATAAGAACCATTTTCAAACGTCCGGCCGTTACTCGCCTGATTTTTTTCCCTTTTGTCTTCGACTTGCAACACACTGCACACTTTCAACTCCATCACAGCACACATCAACACTGCTTTCTGTATCTTTAATAGCCTACAGATCATACGGATGACCTCGCCTCCTCACAGCTGTAGCAGTTTGGTGGTTCTCAATCTCCATTTTAAGCTGGATATTAGATGTCAAACTAATTGTTTTTATTTTTAGAGATGTGAGCACATCAGTTTAGGAACTGAGAGTTCAAGTCTAAATGACCTTCTGTTGATCCTGATTGGCCAAGCGACGATCCAAGACACACAAGACAATAACCTCAGTTGTTCCCACCCACGCTACTACAACCCGACCCACCGCAGCACGCTCAGAACAACGGCTTTGATTGTGGTAGAAATGCAAAGATGCCGATTCTGACGCTGATATGAAGGAAAAAAGCTGCAAAGAGCTTCATGAAACCAGGACATGAAAGTGCTCTTTAGATACTGTCAGTTACAACTAAAACTCTCAATGTCTTGTTGCATTTTTGGCATTAATCCAGAAGGAGTTGAGTTCTTAAAAGGAACAATGGAGCCGTGTATACAGTACCTCAAAAAGTATTCACCCCCTTGGATGTTTTATCTTTATTTGCTTTGGTGACCACAAAAAATAAAAAAAAAATATCTTTAATGTCAAGTTGAAAACTGATTCTACAAAATGACAAATAAAATCATGTAACAAAGTAAGTTATGGCATAAATATTCACCCTGTTTACACCAGCTGGCTTAATTTAACTAATGTCCAGTCAACAAGTGCAAGAAGTCCTTCAATTATTGGAATGGATACATACTATATATATATATCTGAATTAAATTTTCATAGTTCATGTCATCTGAACCATTCCTTTATGCTGCTGCTGGAGGCCCTGCTATCCTCCTATCCCTGTGTTTACACCGGCCGCCTCCAACGCACGAATGCTGGATGTTAACTCGCTTGATTTGGGCGTTTTTTTCGCGTGAATGGAGTGAATAATACGTGTGAATGAAGCGTATTATTCGCTTCATTCACACGTCAGGTTGAACTTTCTGGAGTGGGGGATGGTCCTTTGTCTCACGTCAGTCACCTTAGTCAGGTGAACATGGCAGAACCCGGTTATTTTAATACTGCAAATTCGCATCAAACGCGCCGCCCCAAACACGCGTTTATTCAAATCTGTACATTGACTTCGCATGTCATTCATTCACACAAATAATTTGATTGGCGTCCGGTGTGAACACAGGGTATGACTTACAGAGACTTTTACCCCTACTACCCATATATCCATGAGGCTTTAGTGAATCTTACCATCTTTAAATCTAAACATTTGATACCACAGAAGCAACAATCACATGTACTCTAAAATCTAAAACATCCTCTCATGTTTCGATGTTTATCAGGGTTGTTTAAGTTCATCTGTCCAGTTCTTCTTTAAGATGACATATATTTGCATTTGTGACTCGGAGATGCAAAACAACTCCATGTTTTGCTCACAACCAAATGCGAGTGAAGGAGCACCAGACAGACTGCTGTTGGAGGAGATGAAAGAAACTAATCTGTTAAAGCTCTCAAGCTGAGCAGTGTGGTTCAGGGCAAATGTTATCTCTATGGTCCAGTATCACCATCTCCCACAGCTCTGAGGGAAACGAATAAAAGAGGCCCACTCTGATTTCTGACACCAGCACCAGCATGTGTTCCTGAGAACAGGCAGATCAGTTCACTGAAACTTCGCAGAGAAAAAGTCAGATCATTTCTTCATATCCTGATAAAAATCCAGAATGTATTTGATAAATGTAGGATACGTTTATCATCAAACCAGGCTGTAAACATGTTTATTTCTGCTGTAAACATGTTTATTTCTGCTGTAAACATGTTTATTTCTTGCTGTGAAGTTGGCCTTTTTAATATGGGAGTCTATGGGAAGTGGCTCCCTTTTGGAGCCAGCACCTTGTGGATGAGGAGTGAATTGCAATTCTTCCAGACTTCTGGGTAGCTTCATCTTTCTCTGCTGGAGTTTGCCACTTGGGTAGAACTCAAAGATTTGGGTTAAACTTTCATTTCTGAAAAACATAGCATTGGAACTGTGTGTAGAAAAAGTGATGGGTCACAAAAAGTCTTCTAACAACATGCAAACAAACAAAATATGCCGCCTCCTTTCTGAAATCGTTGCGTTGGTTGTTTCCTTAAGTCCAGCATACACTGTGCAATTTTTGGCCATTTTGAGCCAATTTTCCAGTCAATTTTTAGGATCGGGCCGACCCCTGGCCAGATTATGTGTTGTGCAGTTTACAAGGGGGTCACTAGAGGCGGCAGGCACCTCAAAACGAGCTCCCGATGAGATATCGTGGGTCGCACGAAAATCAAACCTGTTTGATATTTTGGTTGTGGCTCGTGAGTGAATCGCATGTTGAAGCGGAGCCACGACCAGACAGAGAACTCTTTCCTCGGAGATTTTCACATTTCACATGTGCGAAACAAAAACGGAAGTTAACCAGAGGCAGCATGGCAACATTGCGTGTCATTTGGATGGAGTTCTCGTGGTAGAACCGACATACCGTGCAGCCCACGTCGGGTCAGCCAATTCCTCGTCCACACACGACGTGGTTTCCTTTTCGTTTTGGTAAATTATTCACAAAGAAGAGCGCAAATCGCCGAGACAACGTGGTTTTTTGGTGATAGCACACTGTTGCTATTGTTGTCATCATCTTCTTCTACTACTAGCGTACCTCTATTTATTGCGTTGCATATCGGGATTGTTCAAGACCCCGAACTGTCTTTGAAGACATACTGTGTGAGTAGTCAGATCGCATCTGAGCGTCGGTTCGTACGGTGTGAGGACAAACATCGTCAGCTATGAACTTTTGAACTCTGTGATTGATTCGCACAATTTGAGTTGGGGCTGTGTATCCTGGTGTATCCCAGGCTTTACAGAGGGTGTAAGATGTTCTCCTTGCAGACCTGCAGCAGCTGGTTGCCTGGTTTCTGTTTCATTGCTACAATGGTTGCTTTTCCTCTTCAGCTGATGTATTTTTCTCTCCTCTTTCTTCTCCTCACTCTCCCCCTTCCTTCATTTCTTCTTCTCAGCTCCAGCAAAAACAGTGAAACATTAAGTAATCAGCAGTAATCAAAATAAAGAACAAGGGAGCTTTAAATCAACGAAGTTCCCCTTGGCAAAGCAATTTTAATGCCTGCTGCACATGAGAGCTTTCTGCTGAGCTAAAAGTCATTGGAGGCCGTTTGCTCAGCAGATCGCCGCCGTGTCGCCTGATTTTTGGTGAGTTTTCTGCCTCAGAGGCTTTTTACCTTATTTTTTTTTTTTTTTTTTTTTTTTTATTTGTTTATATTGGATCCCCTAAAAAAAAAAATTTTAAGAGGGTTTTTATATCACAGTCTAATCTGGCCCTTGCTCCAAAGTAATAGAAATAGTAGTAATAGTAATAGAAATCTTGAAATCATGTGATTTGCGGACGCGTTTTGATGGTCGCTACATCTTCTGCTCTCAGCAGAGCTCAAGTTGAGCGCACACGGTGAGTTTTTCGCCTCCCGAGGTAAAAAATATCAAATGTGTTTGATTTTCACCTCGTGAGGCAGAAAACTCACCCAAAATCAGGAGCACACGAGACCTTTTGCACAGCAGAAAGCTCTCTTGTGCAGTAGGCATGAGGCAATGCTTTGGAAATCACCTATATGTATCCAGCTTGCTCCTTGTGAGGTTGAAGTTTATCTTTTATGTACAATGAACAAATATATTCTAAGTTTTGTTGGTTTCTAACTCCTTTGAGCTTTCTGAAAGTAGACAAACCTTTTGAGACTAATTCTCCGTACAAAGTTCCCCAATGTTTGAGTGACTTCATTAATAAGTCCTTCTGGAGAGATTCACAACCAGCAGCATCAGTTCGTCCCCTACTTCCCCACCTGATCCAGTAAATGAAGGACTTGGGTGGATCATCCCTTTGATTGCATCACTAATGCATCTTACATCTATGCGGAGTCATTTCGTGTCTGACCCAGTGACTGGTGGCTGCCCAGTTCGGTCAGGTTCTGTGATGCTTCATCTCTGAGTTTTTCTGCTCCAGTTATCGCCATGCTGCTACGTTCTCTTTCATCCGCTCTCGTCTAACGCTAATGACCTCTTTTCTCTCTGATGTTCTTCCTTCCCTCGACTGCAGAGTGAACAGAGCAGGTCAACGTGAAGAACAATGCAGAACTCTGTGGAGAGCAGAGGAAGTCAAATGAAAAGCCAAGAGAGCAAAATATCTGGAAGGTCACCGAGAACGTGACTCTAATTAACAATTCTAATTAACAGACTATAGGCCAGTTTAAATTCCAAAGCCATTGTTTTCTTTTCAAAAAGGCCCAAAAATTAGCATCATGACACTTGAAAAAGCTGTTTGGGTCTGTCCCACACCGGCTCCTCATGCGTGAAATATGACATTCCACTTCCTGGGAGTTTATGATTATCTGGTTGTGGATCAGTGGACTTTCTCAATAGATGACTGGAGGTGTAATGTACATGAAAAGGAGCTCCAGTACCGTACAGGACATGCTGTACATTGGCAGAGAGGCCTCCGTCAGGCCACCTGTTAGCTCTGCAGGCCTCGTGGACTCTACGGGGAGAACATGACCCCAGGTGTACATCACTGTCTCAGTCAATTCAACAGGGATCACACAAATATAATGAGCTGGATTTCCTCAAACAGGATTTAATCAAACCAGAACCGCACATCACTCCATTGAACGTTCCATCATCTGGTTATCCTTATAACTTACGTAAAGTCCAGCTCAAGAAGGACACAGTCTCTGCAGAGGTCAGTAATGTCCTCATGCTGCCTCCTCCAGCAGCAAACAGACCTTGGATATACAGTTGTGTGAAAAAGTGTTCCTGATTTCTTTTTTTTTTCTTTTTTTGCATGTTTATCACACTTAAATGTTTGAGATCGTCAAACAAATTTAAATATTAGTCAAAGATAACACAAGTAAAAAGAAAATGCAGTTTTTAAATGAAGATTTTTATTAATAAGGGGAGAAAAATCCAAACCTCCATGGCCCTGTGTGAAAAAGTGATTGCCCCCTAAACCTAATAACTGGTTGTTCCACCTTAGCAGCAACAACTGCAATCAAGCGTTTGTGATAACTGGCAGTGAGTCTTCTACAGCGCTGTGGAGGAATTTTGTTCCACTCATCTTTGCAGAATTGTTGTAATTCAGCCACATTGGAGGCTTTTCCAGCATGAACCGCCTTTTTAAGGTCATGCCACAGCATCTCAATGGGATTCAAGTGGGGACTTTGACTAGGCCACTCCAAAGTCTTCATTTTGTTGTTCTTAAATGAAATTAAGCCATTCAGAGGTGGACTTGCTGGTGTGTTCTGGATCATTGTTCTGCTGCAGAACCCAAGTGCGCTTCAGCTTGAGGTCACCAACAGATGGCCGGACGTTCTCCTTCAGGATTTTTTGGTAGAAGCAGAATTCATGGTTCCATTTACCACAGCAAGTCTTCCAGGTCCTGAAGCAGCAAAACAGCCCCAGACCATCACACTACCACCACCATGTTTTACTGTTGCTATGATGTTCCTTTTCTGAAATGCCGTGTTACTTTTACGCCAGATGTAATGGGACCTCCACCTTCCAGAAAGTTCCACTTTTGTCTCGTCAGTCCACAGAGTATTTTCCCAAAAGTCTTGGGGATCATCAAGATGCTTTCTGGCTAAACTGAGACGAGCCTTTATGTTCTTTTTGCTCAGCAGTGGTTTTGGTCTTGGAACTCTGCCATGCAGCCATTTTTGCCCCCCAGTCTCTTTCTGATGGGGGAGTCATGAACACTGACCTTCATTGAGGCAAGTGAGGCCTGCAGTTCTTGGATGTTGTTCTGGGGTCTTTCGTGATCTCTTGGATGAGTCGTCACTGTGCTCTTGGGGTCATTTTGGTCGGCCGGACACCTCCTGGGAAGGTTCACCACTGTTCCATGTTTTCACCATTTGTGGATAATGGTTCTCACTGTGGTTCTCTGGAGTCCCAAAGCTTTAGAAATGGCTTTGGAACCTTTTCCAGAATGAGTTTCTCATTTGTTGCTGAATTTCTTTGGATGGCAGCATGATGTCTAGCTTTTGAGGATCTTTTGGTCTACTTCACTTTGTCAGGCAGGTCCTATTTAAGTGATTTCTTGATTGAGAACAGGTGTGGCAGTAATCAGGCCTGGGTGTGGATAGAGAAATTGAACTCAGCTTTCCAAAGATGATAAACCACAGTTAATTTATGTTTTAACAGGGGGGACAATCACTTTTTCACACAGGGCCATGGAGGTTTGTCTCCCCCCTTACTAATAAAAATCTTCATTTAAAAACTGCATTTTCTGTTTACTCGTGTTATCTTTGTCAAGTATTTAAATTTTTTTGATGATCTGAAACATATAAGTGTGACAAACACACAAAAAAATAAGAAATCAGTAAAGGGGCAAACACTTTTTCACACAACCATACGTCTATCCAGGCAACTGGTTTTAGTCTTAACTGAATTTAAATATTGCCATATCTATGTATTCCATTGTGGTACATTGTCTTTTCCAGTATCATTTAAGTACATACACCATTTATTTATTTAATCATTTATATCCTCAATGTACATTTTCCAGTTTTATTGAATTGATGACACATGTAATGCTGGATTCATATTCACATCCCTTCTTCCATGCAATGAACACAGCAGGTGATGTACATGTGCGTGCTGTTCTATCTGATGTTCTGCATCAGCACTGCCTTGTTGGTCATCATATTGTAGCTTCACCCACCTCCATCACCAACCAGCTACATGATAACTGTCTACATTGTCTGAAGAGGAGGTAAAAGTCATAAAACCACCAGATGTGGTTATGCAAAGTTAAACAGCCAATAATTCTGAGGAAACACAGATAAAAATGCAGATGTGGCTCATTAACTTTATGCAGGAGTGATTAAAGCTCTCTCACTGGTGTTTTTGTTTTTTTTTCCCCCACAGTCCATGTTTTTTCCGCCCTGATGCTGTTGACTGGACTTAGTTGTTGTTTTTCTATGCAGAAATTTTGAATAACAAAAAATATCTTCAGAAAGATTGAGGTCAGAATGTTATACATTGGTACAACTACTGACAACGCTTCTGTTTCAGTGACGACATAAAAGCTAAATATATAAAACCTTTAAGTTTCCAACCAAATTCAATGTAAGCGACTCAACATCAAAACCAAACTAGAAGCTGTTTAATCCAACCTGATGTCACGCTTTACGTTAAGGGCGAAATAAGTTGGCTTAAAAACAAAATGCTGCGTGAAATGTCAATTATTTAATCTAATCTACACCCAGACAGACCTTTAGGGAACAAAGAAGAAGATGTCCATTCTACAAACACACATTTGTTTAAATTTATAATAGATGATGGTGTGAAAGCCTCAGGGTGTCCCAGCAACTTTTCACGGGGTTTGGGGTGTTTAATGGTGCATTTCAGTTCATAACAAGACTTGCATACAAATTTAAAACACCCTTTGTCGTTTTTACAGTTCTATAGCCCTCTAGTACACAGAAAAAAAAGGGAAAAACATGTTATCATAGTTTATCAGCCAATGAAAAGCAGACAAACCTTAGGCATGATGGAGGTTATGCAAGAGGAAAAATATCATTTTACTTAAACATTGGTAGAGAGAGAGAAAAACAGACCTGAAAGGAGAATATAAATGATATATGTTCAGGCCTGGATGCTTCGCGCATGCTCCATAGTTTCCATGTCAGGCTGTGACCCAGAAATAACTGAATAAGCTGCTGCACAGACGAATAAGAAGCTGCTTCCAGTTTTCTTTCTCAATATGTCAATTCTCCAAAGAAAAGTAGCATCACTTTTTTCACCGTACTCCCTAAAAGGGCTGGGTACGGTGATACGATCTGCCCGGACACTGGGTTGACTTCATTTTGATTGGTGACAACCTGACTGTTTGCTAGCAGAGTTTGTTTGCTAAACGCTACTTGTTACCCTGTGCTCACACCGGACGCCTACATTCGCATACACGCCTAAATTTCAATGCGCGAATGCTAGATGTTTACTCGCTAGAGATGCAACGATATGAAAATTTCATATCACGGTTATTGTGACCCAAATTTTTGCCGTGCTGTTATAGAAATACCCCCCAGCATCTTAAAAAATATTCCAAATGTGTCTAAATGTCTACTTTTTTGTTTTTAAAGGGGGAAAAATCTGAAGAGGATTGTCCATGTGGGCGCTTTGATTGCCCTCCGCAATGTTTTTCATAAATTAAACATTGCAAACTGCGACTGCTGCTCCTTTTCCAGCCAATGAGCAGCCTCGCTGTTTGCAGTGAGTTTGCGAGTTGCAGTAATCAGGCACGGTTTTAACGGTAATTAAAATTTGAAACGGCATTACTAATCGTTGGTAATTTTATCACGGTTAACCATTTTACCGGTAAACGTTGCATCGCTATTACTTGCTTGATTCGGGTGTTTTTTCACGTGAATGGAGCGAATGATATACAGGCGCTGTATTCCAGCTGCTGAGCATCTGTCCATCTGCCTTCGGTGAGTAAGCTAGCTGCAGCTAGCTAGCGCTTCCAGCAAAACTTCCAACAACTGTAGATTGTAGCTTCACCCACCTTCATCACCAACCAGCTACATGATCACTGTCTACATTGTCTGAAGAGGATGTAAAAGTCATAAAACCACCAGATGTGGTTATGCAAAGTTAAACAGCCAATAATTCTGAGGAAACGCAGATGAAAATGCAGATGTGGCTCATTAACTTTATGCAGGAGTGATTAAAGCTTCTCACAGGTGTTTCTGTCCACAGTCCATGTTTTTTCCGCCCTGGTGCTGTTGACTGGATTCAGTTGGTTTTTTTCTATGCAGAAATTTCTAATAACAAAAAATATCTTCAGAAAGATTGAGGTCAGAATGTTATACATTGGTATAACTGATGACAACGCTTCTGTTACAGTGACGACATAAAAGCTAAATATATAAAACCTTTAAGTTTCCAACCAAATTCAATGTATTGACCTAATTGCAGCGCTTTATGCAGCACACAGCCTGTCCAAGGCAACGGAGAGAGACGTGGGTGGAAACGTTCTTTTTGGTATTTAGCGTTTCATCACCCATTAGTACATAAAAAAATGATCATGTTTTGTTTTGTTTTTATATTCCTGCCTCTAGTCCCTTTAACATGCAATTCATTCACGCCAATAATTTAATTCGCGTACGGTGTGAACATGGCTAGCATCATGGGCACTTCAGATAGTGAACGTTTATCAGACAAGACAGCATTTAGACAATAAATAAACTTTGGCGACGGGTAATGACAACGTTATGGTCGCCTCCTTCAGTACAAGATTATAATAGTTTTGGATATTTAATTAGTTTAAATTTTTATTTAGTTTTGACTTTGTTTTTCAATTCAGTTTTAGTTTTTCTTTTAGAAGGTTTGTTCTTTTTAGTTTTTATTTTTTGTAAAATGCTTAATTCTACTTTTAGTTTTTATTAGTTTCGGTGGAGTTTTTTTTTTTTTTTGTAAATTACAGGGATTTGTCAGGTGTGACATTCAAAATCATCAGAAAGTAATATATAATAAAAGTCAACATGACAGAATTTTAAAAATGTATTCAGAAGACACATAAACACCCATCCAATGATGTGTCCAATACATCAGCCCAGAAGATAGTAGCCCTAATTACAAGATATACATGCTACTTCTGAGGCTAGTTGCTCGTGTGTTGGGTAAAAATAGCCAACATAACACAAACCCTTTAGTGAGACAGGTCACAGGGCTTAGTGGAAGCAGACCATCATGGACGCTGTTGTCTCATGTCTTTTGTGTCACCTGCTTTGACTACAAGGCACTTATTTTTACTGTTGACATGGTCATAATCAAAAAAATCCAAATACTCTCTCTTTCTATACTTTCACCAAGCGCACAAAGCTGACACCCGAGCAAACTGCAACAAAAAAAAATAAAAAAAAAATTTTATACAACCCAAACGCATATTAAAAAATTACAACAATGTTTCAATAGAGTTAGTAGTTTGAACGACACAATACAGTTTCAGTTATCAGAAAGCACAGCAAAATTATATGAACATCAACAGTCCCGCCTCACTCCAAAGATCAACCCCCCCATTCCCTCCCCCTCCTGACCCTGTGTTCACACCGGACGCAAACAAATTCATTGGCATGAATGAATTACATGTTAAGTCAATTTACAGACGCGAATAGATACGCGTTTGAAGCGAATTCGGGGCGTATAGAGCGTTTTCTGCCTGTTTGCTCGAGTTGAAAAAATTGACCTCGAACGTTTTTGACGCGCGAACAATACGAGCGTCGTCATTTAAAAAAAGGATTGAGACGTGATGTGAACGGACCGGCGCTCTGCAGCTCGCTGCTCTCTTCAATGGTCAGAAGGAAAAATAATCACAGATAAAATCACAAAGTGCTGCACATAAAAGCGGTGTAGTAAAAACATAAATTTAGGTCTGAAAACCCGGTCAGACAAAACCTCATCAACCAAAAGCTGCTCGTCTCTGCAGCCGGTGTTTGATGGATGAAACTTCACAACGCCGACACTCTGCAGCGGGAACAGAGAACCTGCAGTTCCCGGAGGAAGATGCAGCTCTGTCCTCACTGCAGAAATAAATTGAGGTTACTTGTTATCAAACGTCGATATAATTCAATATGAGTCTGTGTTTAGACGAGTGTTGTATTCAGTTTGGTCAGAAGATGACGCTCCAGTAGCAGGAGTTCAGCCTCAGCTGATGTCAACAAACACTTGGAAAGGAGCAGGAAAACTGTCAGTTACGTTAAATCAGCTGGTTAAATGTTGAGAGGTGGAGGCGAGGAGACGGTAGAGACTCGTTAAACTGAGCTACAATAGCTAGCGACAGAAGCCATGTTGTTTTGCTGGAAGTTGGAAATTGTTGGAAGTTTAGCTGGAAGCGCTAACTAGCTGCAGCTAGCTTCCTCACCGAAGGCAGATGGACAGATGCTCCGGAGCCGAAATACAGCGTTTGTCGTTTATATCCGGGAGGGATATGCAGCACCGATCCCCCCGACAGAAGCCCATCAAACTGGGCTCGGAAAAATTCCCCTGGAAGCGACCGCCGTCCAGACGTAACACCTGGATCAGGTTATGAAATCCAGCTCCGAGCGCCTCTGGAGAATCTGCTGGATCCAAACACGCCGGCGTCTTCGGTTCTCCGACTTCTAAAGCAGGTACAACACTGCAGCTCTCTCAAAGAACTCAAAATAACCGGGTTCTGCCATGTTCACATGACTGAGGTAACTGACGACTGACAAACCACCATCCCCCACTCCAGAAAGGTAAACTTCGAATGAAGCGTCTATTCACGCGTACGATACGCTTCATTCACGCGTATTATTCGCTAGGGCTGTCGCGATTGAGGAATTCCCGCTGCGGTGAGTCAAGGCGGCTCAGTATTGCGATATGCAATATAATTGCGCCCCCCCCCCCATCTATCTATTTCGCCAATGTCTTTGTTAATTGTTAAATTACCAAAGTCATGGCAATATTTCCTTTGAAACATTGCGGTTGCACATTAAAAAAAGTTATTTAAAAAAAAGATGTCAATTTCATAACGCTTTATTGAACGCAGTTCAAAAGACAGTAACGGCAGATTTTACAGATTGCCTCTTTTAAATTGTCTGGCTCACCCTTTTCATTTGGCTAAAAGCCGAAATGCTCCCATAGGGGCGAAGTAATATTTCGTTTTGATGCCAGTGCAGCTGCCATTGTATCCTTCTCAACTGTTGTCCTGAGATGCGGTGATGGCGATGGCCCATCATGAGGTGCGGTGAGCTTCTTAATATCACAATATTTCATTTTTGCGATTATTGTGACAGTGTGATTATTATTCGCTCCATTCACGCGAAAAAAAGGCCCGAATCAAGCGAAAAAACATTCATCATTCGCGCGTTGAAATCTAGACGCGTACGTGAATGGAGGCGTCCGGTGTGAACAATGCAGAAGCAAAGGTCTGACAGGCAGGTACCTCGGCCAATCCTAGGCGGGGGTCCCACTGCAAGGAATGGTTGGAGATTTTATTGAAAATTTAGAGAGTGGAATATATTTCATTTTAATAATGGGGGGGTCTGTCTGCTATTTCAGTTCCATTTCCTCATTTTAGCATTTTACCCTGTTAAAAAACAGTGCAGCAATGCAACATCGGGATCTGATGTACTGGAACAGGCTGAATGCTTGAACTTTGAGGACAAAGTGGTTGCTTTAGTTCGCTCTTACTCAGCAGCTCAAGAGGAAGACTTAAAATTGAGAAATTTCCTCTTGTAAGAAAAAAAACATCTTGAATTGCCTCAATTCACTGTGAGTGCGTTACAAAACTCATGAAAGATTTTGCAGTGAATATTTCTGGAATGCTCTGCAGTGATAAACCAGCACCTGTAAAGACTCCAGATGTCATTTGTATTTTGTGCAAACAACAATCACATGTGCAGTGAATTTCCTGCACGTGTCTGAGGCTCGGTGAGCAGGATGTGTGAAAACAGCAGCAACATCCTCGTTCGTTTTATCAGCCAACTTTCACAAAGGTTTTATTTCATCTCAAACTTTCATAAAGTTACGGTCGGGATTCTCCCAGGAAGCCGTCGCTTAGAGAAATCTGCTCGTGGTCACATCACAGGTTGACCTGAACAAACTGCTTCTTCACTCCCGTCACGCCGCATGTGATAAATCTATCCAATGAGTTTAATCGTTTGACCTGAAAATCCCCGTTTTAACTCAGAGATGTGTCCTCACAAAGGAAGAAATCTGCAACACCGCAGGAACAGGAGGCTGTTGTGCAACATAAAAAGGTTGCGTATTGCTTGGAGCCTGATATAAATGAATTTGTAATGTAATACATGTCAGGAGATGAAGGGGAGAAAGCGAAGAGGACAACCTGTTTCCTCTCACTCAAAACTGACAGCAGTCAGTTTGCCGAAGATTTTTCAAATATGAATGATTACTTCCCCTTGTATGAAACTAAAACCTTTCACCTCCTTTGTGTGTGTGAATGTGTCGTCTTAAAGTGGCTTTCTGCACCGCGACGTGCTGAACTTCCTGCCTCCGTCAACTCATTCAAATCAGAGCTCACAGCATTTGCATCAGGAAGAAGAGAGAAGCTCTGCTGCACAAAGTCCGATTCTTTTCACCTAAAAAAGAAGAAAAAAATTCATCCAACAAAGACAACTTCTGTTCCTCAGGCTTGCTCCTGTCCTGATTAGACTGATTAAAAAGACGGCGACTGTTTCGGTGCTAATTAAGTTACAGGAAATTTATATCCTCGTCCTAAAATCATCTGAGGAACAGCTCAGAACTGTGAGCATCTGTTTTAAAGCAACACTAAAGTGTGTGAACCTGAAGACTCTGTTTAAACTAAGCTGACTTTTATTGTGTGCATTTACACGTCTGAAACGTCTCGCTCGTTTCCCAGACTAAGAGACCCTACCACAAACAAGACACTTGTCAAAAACTTGTCTTTAAATACAGAAATGAAAGAAAAAACAAGACTCTTATTGTAATAGCCGCATACTTGGCTAAATATACAATCGTCCTCAAAATTATTCATACCCTCAAGTTAAAAAAAAGACTAAATTCACAATAGTAATTCAAATAACAAGAAACTAATAATAAATAAAAATTTACAAAATTATAATTAAGTGAAATGAAATATTGCTTTTGAATTGTGGTTTGAAATAATAATTAAAAAAAACAAACAAACAAAATTGTCCCAGATACATTAGAGCTGGGGTTCTCAACCTTTTTCATGATGGGGCCCAATTTTTCAGTACAAACTGGTCCAGGGCCTCATTTTCTGCTTCCCATAGTACGATGTAATGTTCATTCCTCGTGCAAAAGTAGAAAAATACTTCTACTGCATCTGCTGCAGATCCAGTAGTTGCTGGAGACATCGTAATGTTGCATGGTGGGCGTGGCCTAAGGTGTTCCCATGCCCAATGGATAAAAAAAGAAAAGAAAAATGCCATTCTGCAGGTTCACCACCAGACACCACCTGTTATATACTGGTTAATTATATTGATAGATGTTTTTCACGAGGAGGCGATATGAACAAAATCTTTTTTTCATCAATTGTCCCAGGGCTTTGACCCGACCTGTCTGAAAATTGGGCCCATCATACTTAAGACAAAGAGAAAAAAGTTACTGAAAAACATTTTGGGAATTACTTTCCGTTACGAAGTTACGCGCGCCTAACATTATGCGAAAGCTAGCTAAGTACTCAAAAGGTCATGTCTCAAAAACGGCAACAGATAATTGCATGAAATTCATACACCAAATGCGGAACTTGATGGTCTATACACATGCCAAATTTAGACCTTTAACAAATCTGGGTGGGCACTATAACCCTGAGTAGTTTAAATTGCAAAAACGTCTGATTGAATATGTATGAAACTCGTTATGTACAGCATGTTCACATAGATACTTTGAGCAGATTCCCAGAAAATGGTTATGATTGGACAATGTGGGTGGGGTTTATGAGCTAATAACTATAGCCAGTGGCAATGCTACATCGGGGGGCTTGGACACCATTACAACTGCTTGAAGTTCTAGTTTACAATTTGATATTTTTATTTCCTCATTTCAGTGAGTCTTTTAAGATCTGGCTAACGACAACAGATGGAAACGAGTTTTTTTTTGTTTGTTTGTTTGTCTTTATATGCTTTGTCCCTACCAAATAAATAAGTAAATCAATTTTTAAAATGTTGTCCTTTATCGAGTAAGAATCAGACCTGTATTGATATTAAGTTTTAAAGCCAATATAGGCCAATGTCAATATCAAGCCAACGATATCATAAATCACTACTAATACATTATGCTATTAGCATTTTAGCACGCTAGTTGTGTGAAAAAGTGTTTGCCCCCTTCCTGATTTCTTACTTTTTTGCATATTTATCACACTTAAATATTTCAGATCATCAAACAAATCTAAATATTAGACAAAGATAACACAAGTTAACACAAAATGCAGTTTTTAAATTAAGATTTTTATTAATAAGGGGAGAAAAAATCAAAACTTAAATGGCCCTGTGTGAAAAAGTGATTGCACCCTAAACCTAATAACTGGTTGTTCCACCTTAGCAGCAACAACTGCATCAAGCGTTTGTGATAACTGGCAGTGAGTCTTCTACAGCGCTGTGGAGGAATTTTGTTCCACTCATCTTTGCAGAATTGTTGTAATTCAGCCACATTGGAGGCTTTTCCAGCATGAACCGCCTTTTTAAGGTCATGCCACAGCATCTCAATGGGATTCAGGTGGGGGCTTTGACTAGGCCACTCCAAAGTCTTCATGCTGTTGTTCTTAAGCCATTCAGAGGTGGACTTGCTGGTGTGTTCTGGATCATTGTTCTGCTGCAGAACCCAAGTGCGCTTCAGCTTGAGGTCACCAACAGATGGCCGGACGTTCTCCTTCAGGATTTTTTGGTAGAAGCAGAATTCATGGTTCCATTTACCACAGCAAGTCTTCCAGGTCCTGAAGCTGCTAAACAGCCCCAGACCATCACACTACCACCACCATATTTTACTGTTGCTATGATGTTCCTTTTCTGAAATGCCGTGTTACTTTTACGCCAGATGTAATGGGACCTCCACCTTCCAGAAAGTTCCACTTTTGTCTCGTCAGTCCACAGAGTATTTTCCCAAAAGTCTTGGGGATCATCAAGATGCTTTCTGGCTAAACTGAGACGACCCTTTATGTTCTTTTTGCTCAGCAGTGGTTTTGGTCTTGGAACTCTGCCATGCAGCCATTTTTGCCCCCCCAGTCTCTTTCTGATGGTGGAGTCATGAACACTGACCTTAATTGAGGCAAGTGAGGCCTGCAGTTCTTGGATGTTGTTCTGGGGTCTTTTGTGACCTCTTGGATGAGTCGTCGCTGTGCTCTTGGGGTCATTTTGGTCGGCCGGCCCCTCCTGGGAAGGTTCACCACTGTTCCATGTTTTCACCATTTGTGGATAATGGTTCTCACTGTGGTTCTCTGGAGTCCCAAAGCTTTAGAAATGGCTTTGGAACCTTTTCCAGACTCATAGATCTCAATGACTTTGTTTCTCATTTGTTCCTGAATTTCTTTGGATGGCAGCATGATGTCTAGCTTTGGAGGATCTTTTGGTCTACTTCACTTTGTCAGGCAGGTCCTTTTAAGGGATTTCTTGATTGAGAACAGGTGTGGCAGTAATCAGGCCTGGGTGTGGCTACAGAAATTGAACTCAACTTTCCAAAGATGTGATAAACCACAGTTAATTTATGTTTTAATAGAGGGGGGCAATCACTTTTTCATACAGGACCATGTAGGTTTGGATCCCCCCCCCCACCTTAATAATAAAAATCTTCATTTAAAAACTGTATTTTGTGTTTACTTGTGTTATCTCTGTCTAATATTTAAATTTCTTTGATGATCTGAAACATCTAAGTGTGACGACCATGCAAAAACATAAGAAATCAGGAAGGAGGCAAATACTTTTTCACACAACTGTATATGCTAGTGTTTGGGAAACCAGCCATAATGTGATACTAAATGAATATGACAGCAAGCTAAAATATGAAATATAAAAATAATACCATCAAAATGAAAACGTCTTTCATCTCGTTGCAACAACAGTAAAGTAAATCTGAATCGTTGGAGAAACACCAGTTCAAACAAGGAGTTTGGGTCTGATTTGCGTCAAAGTTCAAATCCAAACATTTCATTACAGAAAAGTCTCGTCTGTGTGCCAACACACTCCACCTCGAGGCTAGCAACTTTCTGCACAGGTCATCATCTGCCGGCCTTTATCCTCCTCCTGCTAACAAAGTGGCCTGTGTGTTTGTTGCTGGGTGGGAGATACTACAAGCTGCATGTCTGCAGAGACGGCACCTCAACACACAAACACTTTCATGCACGGGAACTCTGCTGTGCTGTACTGGTAATATTTCACATCATACGGACATCACATGGTCCGATACTTAATCTGCCAGACTGAACTGGCTGCAAACATCCTGTCTCAAAAAAGACAAAAAAGAAATTATTTTTAAATTTATCATTGAACATATGAGGAAACAGTAGTGTTTAGCATTCACTAGGAGGAGCATAACCTCAAATGCATTCTCTGGGAGGATCAGTTTGGGTCTCCACCACCTCTGAGAGGAATTAAGATTATTTAGCTGTGCATCTTTTTAAGCATTCCCTCTGAAAAACAATCTGTCCCGCAGTCAACACCTCTGAAAAAACAAAGAAACGCAAACAGCTTGAGCCGATGCCTCTTATATTTTTATCAGATACATATCTGTCACTGAGACAGAGGTCGTTGCCCCAATACATCTGCAATAAAAGCAATAAATCTGCTCAACACAAACTTTAACAGTAGGAGGGAAGAAGTGACAAAAATAAACTGAGCAACAAGTGAGATTCTGTGTGCGGTTCACAAGGTTATCACCAGAGCCGTTGAAATAATTGTGAACTGAAGGCAGAAATAGAAAAACAAATGAATCCGAGGACGTTTATAACTTCAGAAAAAGCCTGAGGAGCTGAAACCAACTGCTTCCGCGGCACAAACTCAATCAGCTCTTTGTCTTCGCACCACAAACCTCCTGAAACTAAGAACCAAATCACAAAAGTGACAACAGTTTTTGATACCAGCGGAATCGATTCGACCAGCCTCGGGGACGTTTAGACGCTTTCTTTCATTGTTTATTTTAGTGAAAACCGAAGATGTCGCGCTCAGGTTCGGTGTGAAAAGTCTCCATATCGCTCCCTTTGTTCAGTTTCTTTTACCTTTTTAGCAGCCGGTGTCAACATCTGCCTCTTGTTTGGGCAAATTTTAGCCAAAAGCCAAAGTTTAAGGTAATATAGCTTTTCTAATGGCAGAGGGTGGTGCATTCAAGGACAAAATGCAAGTCGGAATTTCCAGTATCTGATTGTGAAAAAAAAAATGTAAAAAGAGAAATTAGAAATTGAATTCCCTTGTTTAGATTGAAAACATAAAACAAACTTTTAGTAGAGCACTGAGATTTTCTGCTGCTGAGGAACAGTGAATGCATCACGGTTTGATCTAATTTAATCGTTTACTCCAGCTCATCCGGGGAAATCCCGAGCATCCACAGGCTGAAGACATGTCCGTCCAGTACGTCCTGGGTCTTCCCGGGACCTCTTCCTTGTCCAGAACACCCCACCTCACCCAGGAGCCGATGTCTGAGCCACTTAAAGGAAAACTTTCTTTCTTTTAGACCTGGACCTTATTTCTAGGAGTTTATACGTGCACTTGGAGTCCTTCGGAAGATATTACGTTGAGTCCCCCTTCGGTGAACGTCCAGTATCATGGCAGAGACGGGACAGCCTCTATATAAGACATTATCTGCAGCAAAACTCCTTCATTTCGCCAATACTTTAAAGTTGTACTTCCATGGTTATTTCATTAATATTTCTGTGTTCTCCATTATTATTGAATGCATTCTGCATCGTTTCTGTTTAAAAAAAACCTTCTGGTATCTTTGTATCCAGCTGTATTTGTATACTAGAAGAGAGGCTTGTGGTCCAACGGCAGCTTTTCCGGGTCCTTCTCATGAATTTCTGTTCTTTAATGAAAAGTCTACGTGTTGTAGTTTTTACACAGGACCGAGTAAAATGTTGTCAGTACAAAATTATTTGAGTGAATTGCCCTTTAAGCCAAAATCGAAACAGAAGCTGGAAAGGAGTTGCTGCTAACTTCAGCCTCGTTTTTTATGTTGGGGGGTTTCATGTTGACTTTTTCATATTGTTTTTAAGGAGAAAAAAAGAGTCACCACTGTGATATCTTACCTTTTACTTTCCTGCTGAAAAGCTGAGGATGTATCTGCTGCTTTCTCTCATATTTTCTGTCCATCTCCGCTCTCATCATCTGCTTTAATTTCACTGCTGCTCTCTTCTGCACATGCGCACACGGAGCTGACAAACTTACTTTAGCTTCGTCTGACATCAGATGGGGGGCTAATCGGATCTCGGACTTCACACACACACACTCACGCACACACCACACGAACGGGAGCTAGGCTAAACCGTCGCATATTTATGGTGCGTTCAAGTGCTGGTAGAAAGCTGGGTCATTTGGTCTTTCATCTGATTTTTTTCAGGAAAAGGTGGTTAAACAGTAAATTCATACCCGGGGCGAGACTCAAAACATCCGGGGCTGAAGCAACGGGAAAATCTGCTGGCGATGCCGCTGCCCACGCCTGTTTCAAACTCCCTCATCTGACTCTTGCTCCAGGCTGCCAGGTCCAGCCCTCATCTACAACGCACGTGCACGCATTGTACATGTGACGCACTTCTTCCCAGCTGAGCAGCGTTGGCGGATCGTGCTGCTGTTCTTCACTGCTTCGTTAAGGCTGCTTTTTACCGTAGGGCGCAAACTCAGCAGTTAACGTGAGCTCCAGGCTTGACAGTTCAGACGTGCCGCTTCCTCACCCAGAAAATGGGGAATTTCTGAACGGGAAAGTTATGCAACAAAAACATGCTGATACGTATCTGTGCGCATTTTTAGTGGTTATACGGTAATTTGGGACTTTTTCTAGTGAGTATACGGCGTATACCTGCGTATCACGTAGACTACACCACTGATAGAAACCCCACGTGGGATACGCTATTTGCAATGTGACGTAGAAGTGCGAGGCTGTTCCCGATGTTTTACACACTTTTCGGGGCCACGCGTTCACGATGCCCGCTTCCGTAGTCCAGCTGAGAAGAGCAGCTGCTACCCAGACAGCAACAAAAACACAATTTGTGAAACTCTGAACAAGGTTTGATTCCTACACAAACGGGACGCTTCGTATGGACAAATATGAACGTTCATTCGCACTCTGCTGTGGATAAAATAAACAAACTAGTCCACTTAAAAACTGGGAAGTCTCCATTTATTGCAAGCAAACTGTTCCAGTTCGTTTAAAGCAAGGATCACTGACTGCAGACATCTTGGTTCAGTGTCCTGCAGGTTCAGATGTTTCCCTGCTGCAAATGAAACAGTTCTGCAACAGCTTGTGTCAAGTGCTGCACAAGCTTCTTCATGACTCTTTTCACTGCCTGTCGCCCATCCTGTGTGAAAGTGAAAGTGTCTGCTGCTGGTTGAGACAACAAAAACACTGGTTTGCTTCCTCCTTCTGCTACGCTTTCCTCTACGCTACCACTTCAGCTAGATTAGTCAACTTTCCACACGGATTTAAAGTCAAACAACCTTATTCTATTAGTGATCTGTTTGGTGTGGTCGACTTAAGACAGATTTCCCACAATCTATTCACTTTGTCCACGTATTAAACCAAACGTAATTTTAGTTTTTTAAGGATTCAGCATTCAACTTTTTTTGTGGCATCTCTAAAGCCTAACGTAGTATTTTTTACCATCTGGTGCCCTGAAACAAAGTTATTACAGGAGCTGTTTTAAAAATCCCAATTTGGCATCATCTCAATGAGAAAAGCTGTTTTTTGGCAAATGAGTTGTTTCTCGTGGATGTGGAAAACTGGATATTCAAAAATTTCTTTGCTTCTGTTTGCATTCAAACTGCAGTAACTGAAGCGGCGCAACACTCCCCCCCCAATACAACCACTGATCAATGATGAAGGAGCAGGAAAAAGAAAACTGGACACTGTGATTGAAGAGGAAATCTTTCTGCTTCTTGACATGTTCAATGACAATATTCAATATTTCAATGACATGTCCATGAGATAATTCAGCCATTTGATCCAAGTGTGTTGGAGAAAGGATGCTTTAAAAGTTGCAGGATCGGAGCTCTTGGGGACTGGATGTGTGCACCCCTGATTGTTTTTAACTCTTTCATGATTTTCTCACACATTTGGTTTCAAACCGGAGATCCATCATTGCTCCTCAGAGCCTTCACTGCTACCTTTGGACTAAATTATGATTCCAATCACCTGCTGGCATCACCTGTTTGAATCTACTTACATCTAACCTCATTAATCCCTAAACAGGCCCCGCCCCAATCCTTTCCTTAAATGGGTTACATGCCTGAAACTTAAAAAATGGCATATTAACAAATCAAATAAAGCTAGACACTAGACATGAAATGTCTCGGGTTCATACTGTCTGTAATCCAATAAAAGAAACATTTTCCATACCGTTCCAGCCTTTCCTGATTGGAGGCTGTACAACTGCTGGTTTTAAGTAGTTTATCTGTCATAAGGAAGAAATTCCATCATCTGCACTGAGGGCGAACGCTCCATGTCTTCCTTTATTTCATAAAAACCACGAGGTCTGCTGCTTGTTATCGTATCTATTTCTGCACAGCATTACTCGACCACTGCTGCTACTGTACACAAAGGAAATGAAAAATCAGCACTGCTTATATTCCCAGAGGAACCTGCAATGTTTAATCCAGCTACATCAGTGTGATCGTGTAGGGTTTCATCTGTTCCGCGCTTCTTTTATTGGAGAATTATGAACTTCAGGGCCACCGTAGAGGCATGAAACAGTGAAAAACAGCAGACTTTTAGTTCCAGCTGCTTAGTTGAACGATCTGATAAGCGAACGAGTGTCTGATGAGCAGAAGTGCAGACAAACAGCTGCTCTGTGTTGCTGATGCAGTCATTGGTCAGTCTGGATGTCCTGCCGGGGTTTCCCTGCACGGACCAACAATCAGCTGCTGCTTAGAAAGGTCATTCTGAAATTAAAGGTGCAGTGTGTAACAAACTCAAAGTTCAAGGGCAGAAAAATGCAATGTATCATTCATTCTGTTTCCATTGATTTGTAATTTCTTCACTAGAACAGCTGTTATATGTTTATTTTCTTAGAATGAGTCATTTATATCTACGTGCTGGGGTCCACATACATGGAGGCTGCCATATTTGTGCCACTATTTTTACTACGGTATCCCTAAATGGACAAAACAATGAATGAAGTGAGAACCATCTGAACATTAAAACTGCTGAACCAGCTTTGTTTAATGGGAGTCAGAGCACTGTTTGAGATAAGAAATGCCTTAATGGGCTAAAATTTCCTTTTCAAAAAACTGCTATAAAATATTACACAAGATTATTTTTTCCTCTTTTTTTTCTCAGAGTTTTAGCCAACTTTAGCCCTAATAAAAATGACTAAATATGTAATTATTGAAATTATTTCTGGCCTTTAAATGTTGACTTAAAAAATCCCTAGTATCACATCTGTTTTATAGAAAATAATTTATTTAAACATAAAAAGTGGTGATTGGCATTTAAAAGGGTTAAAACTGTTCTACACTGCAAAAACTCAAATCTTATCAAGTATATTTTTCTAATTTCTAGTCAAAATATCTCGTCACACTCAAACTAAGATAGAATTACCTAAAGAGAAACATTTCAGTGAGATACAAGAACTTGTTTTAAGGCAATGCATCTTATTTCAAGAAATCTTATTGCTTGCTTGCTTGTTCTTTTAGCAGAATTGTTTTTTGCTTATTACTAGCAAAAATATCTTTTTTTTTTCTTACTTATTTTAAGAGTGGCCAAGATTTTTATTTTTTTGCTTGAAATAAGCAAAAAAATTTACCAACAGAACAAACAAAATTTTCTTCTCGCTCACTGAAATGTTTCTCTTTAAGTAAATTTGAGTCATTTTGAGTGTGATGAGATATTTAGATTTGAGTTGAGACGTTTACGTAAGGACTGAGGTTGATAGAAAGTTTGAGGGGAAAAAAAGAAAAAAAACAATCATTTTTTAAAATTTAGTTTCTGGGAGATTCTTACACACTGTACCTTTAAAGTCTCATTTTATTTCTTCAGTGTCGGACAGTTTATATCATTTTGTACGTTTCGTTAAATTGGAAATCACTGGGAGCAGATTTGGAGGATGAACTAAGTCACTAGTTCAGAAAGAGTCCATTTTTTGTTGATAAAGTTCATCTGATGCAGATAAAAGTCCAGCTCCGGTTCTTCTAGTCCACCTTCTTTAGGCAGAGGCGCATCAGACAGGCGGCCGACCATCACGATGATCATCAGAAAACAGGATCGGGATGATCAGTCGGCCTCCGTCTCCATGACGCCGTCAGAAAAGTCACAAAAACACACCAAATCCCTGAGGGAAATCAGTGCTGCGTTCGCTAAATATTTGGAAAATTTAACCATTTTTTTTATATGTCTGTTCATTTTTAGCATGGCTCCTCACAAGCTTAAATATATTGATCACTGAAGCCATTTTCAAACACAAACTTGGGATAATCTGGTTCAGGTTTTGACTGCTGTTGATAAACAGACATAAATTTTCCTTCAGAGACGTGTTCATGGGTCCACAGTTGCATTACTACTGCTTTAGAGAATAATACAATATTCTGTTAAATGACTGGTGGCCCAAAACACAGAAAAGTGTTCGAACAATGACCCCAAAATGTATTTAAAAAAATGCTTTTTTTCAAGCCTGAATCAGAAATTTGAGGAAGTTGTGATGAATCAAACTGTTTTCACTCAAGTTTTATGAAACAAAATGTCACAATCAAATATTATTTCCAGAGATTTCATCATGCCTTTTTGAATTTTGGACAATTTTTTTTTGTCTCAGATATTTTATAATGATTTAACTGCAACTGAGGAGGCTTTCAGATGTAAAGACAACCAGGTCGTCATGGTTGCAATCGGTCTTTGACACGATGAGCAGATGAAAGAGTCTCCTGAGATGAAAGCTGTGCCGTCAGACGGGGGGAAAGGTGTCTTACCTGTGCTCTGTCGCAGCTCCTCACACAGGCTTACGTGAGGGAACTGCAGCATCTGCTTCCACTTCTTGCTTTTTCCTTTCCGGTTCCCGCCACCTCCTGTTAGAGAGAGAAACATGATGGTTTAAAGCCTCCATCGCTGCACCTCGTTTATTTTCTTTTTGTTTATTTGATAGGGACAGAGCATATAAAAACAAAGAAAACAAACAATATTGTTGTAGAAACACCACCATCATCTCTCCATCTTGGCTTTCAGGCATCGAAACAAACACAACAGAAACTATCTCCATGTTTCCTCATTTCCAGTTATTTCTGCTACTATTTACCTTCTATCCTCACAAACCAACTCAGCTGCATCAGAAACCTCTTCTTTCTTTATTCCAGCCATAGAGGATCATTATTTTCCTTCTTTTCAGACACACACAGAACTTTCTGCTCACTTGTTGATCTTTGGCTGCTTCTGATTGGATGTTTCCGTCAATTTAAGCTCTCTGATTGGTGGAAAGTTTGACAGGAAGTGTCTTCATCATCATTTCCAGGTCTGAACAGAGGTCTTACAGCAACGTAGTGATAGTAATTTTTTAATAACGGTGACTTATTTACCCCTTTTCCACCGGGCTGGTTCCGGCGCTGGTTCCGAGTCGGAGCCTGACTGGTTTTCCACTGCCTAAGCACTGGTTCCTGGCTCTCAGAACTGGTTCTTAGTAGGGCTGCAACTATCGATTATTTTTGTAATCGAGTAATCTAGCGATTCTTCTGACGATTAATCGAGTAATCGGATAAATTGGACATTTTGCAAGTTTTTTAAGTTTCACAACTTAAATTGATTGTAAGAGCTAGAATTTCTAGCTTTCAGAGTTCTACAGTGCTGAGTTTTCCCTGAATGCAGCACTGATGCCCCTAGACTTTTAACCTGGTATCACTGGTAATGTAACGTTTGATGTAGTTCAGCGACTGTAAACTTGAAGGGGCTTTTATATTGAAAGTCACCGGATGCTTTCTGCTACTTCTACGTCTGTTTTCCTTCCTTCTGGAAGCTGCTCTGTCAAAAATAGACTCGACTCCCATATTTATAGAAGAGCTGTGACAGCGTGCTTCTGGCTCGAGCTGCGGGTCCCCGATGGCGACTAAACCATCGATTAAAACGGTCTTGTTAAGTTTCGGAGGCCGCGCTGCACACGGAGCGCAGAGCAGACGGACCCGCTCTGAACTGCCTTTACTGACCAGGCGCAGCCAGATCCACCGATTATACAAATAAATAAAGGACTTATATCATTTCTATGTCATGGATCACGTGCGTACCAAACCGCGGAGAGAGTACTGTGTTTCCTCTCTCTTTCGGTCCAGTTTGTAGGGTCCCATACAGTTTTTCCTCCCTCCACTTTAGTTACGTTATCACCATAAAGCTGTTATGTTCAACAGAAATACCAGTCCGGGCGGAACGTCCCTTGCGTTAACGTTGTGCAACAGAAAAACCATCCGGGCGGATGCGCAAAATGCCAAGAGTGAATTTAACGAATCCTCGAGGCAGTTATTTTGCCTCGAGCAATTTTATGAATCGAGTTACTCGAATTACTCGAGTAATCGTTGCAGCCCTGGTTCTTAGCATTGTTGGCAGATCTTGCAAGAGAAACAAGTGGCCTGCTCGATGACAACAAGCTCAAAAACACAACTTGGACCTCTCAAAAAAAAAGTATTTCATATTTAGTAGGACTGTAACAATAATCGATAAAAAGATAAATCGAGATACAATGGGCACAACTCCACGACTTCCTGAACTTAAGCTAGCTCCTTTATCGCCTGTCTTTCATTACTGGACAAACTGATTAATCCAGGTGTGTCTGGCCATTGTCCTCATGGTTACTGAGATCAGGCACACCTGGACTCATCACATTATCCAAATAATGAAAGACAGGAGATCATTCCCTGACAATGAGTATTATTGTTTCAGATTTTAAAAGGACAAAGTCTAAAGTCTGGATGTGTTCTGTTTTTAGGATGCTAGGAGGAAACTTTTTATTAATGTATTTATTTATGGTATTTATTTAATGTTTCTGCCACATTTAATATGGTAGTGTTGCTGTGATATGAACATTTGTTTTCTACTAAGATACATGAAACAGTTAAAGTTTCCTTTCTGGACCAGTTCTTCTGAAATCTGTCAGACTGGATCAGGTCTTGAGCTCTGAATGTGAAAAAAAGTATTCTTGGTTCTTATCTGCAATATTGCATAAAGCAATGATCGTTACATGCCCAATATTAATAGTATATAGACATATAGATATCTATACAGTACATATAGATGCTAAGATAGATAGATAGATAGATAGATAGATAGATAGATAGATAGATAGATAGATAGATAGATAGATAGATAGATAGATAGATAGATAGATAGATAGATAGATAGATAGATAGATAGATAGATAGATAGATAGATAGATAGATAGATAGATAGATAGATAGATAGATAGATAGATAGATAGATAGATAGATCTACCGATACATGTTTTTTTTTTAGGGCCGATACTGATATTTTAGGATCATTGATTTGCTTCACAGAGCAGTTTTCTCTCAGCAGAAACTTGTTCACACAGAATGTCGTGATCTGTGGGTTTTGTTGCTGACCTGGTTTCCTGTTTTATTTTCTTCTTTATTCCCTTGTGTACCTTGTTTTCTTTACTTCCTGCTCCCTGATTTCACCTGCTTCTTGTTTGTAATCAGGAAGGTTTTCCTTGCCAGTTCATTGTGTGTGATAGTTTATAATTGCATTAAATCTCCACGACCATCAGCGGCCCGGAGGGTTATTATTCCTGCATTTGGGTCCTTCCGCCTCGTCTCCGGCTTCATCTCATGACACAAAAAGTGGAACAATAGCAGGTTTCATCAGACCTGATGATGAAAAACCAGACTAACAGTAGAGGTTGCAGTTACGAGGAGGGAACGAGCCTGCAGAGACTTGACAGCGGCTGGAGCCGTTGAAGCGGCGGGCGTCGTGTCGGCTCTTGTTCTGCTTCTTGCTCTGTGGTGAATGAAATCTGCTGCACCAGAAAGGTTGCGGGTCGGCTCGCAGGCTGCTGCAGCCTCAAACGCAGCAACGACGGGAACTTCCTCTGGTTTCTGTCGTGGCTTTGCTCTCCGGCTCTGAGCTCTCCATGCTTCTCAGAGGCGTTCGTTGCCCGGAGGATTGCCGCGACTTGAACCTTGTCACAATCCTGAGATAAACAACGAGTCTTTTGACCTCAGACATTTGGTGAAATCTGTGCAGCTATGACAGAATTTCCTGATCTGTATCTGCATCCATGAAAAAAAGGAGCCTTTTCTCTTATCTCAATGTGAATTCACTGCTTTCTCTTGGAAGATGTTTTTCCTCAGGAAATAAATTGATGTGGATTACTTAAAATTGGTTTAACTGGGTTTTGTGTGGTAAAGGTCACGGTTCAATTATGCAGCAGAAAACAGAAACAGACTATTTCCTTTGTAAAAAAAAGTACGTCAATTCAGAGGTAATTGCTGGAGGTTTAGGGGTGCTGAGCACCCAGAGAGCTGCCCGGCCAGGCAAGAGAAATCTCATTGTTTTAACTCAATTTCATCCCCACATGAGTGAAAAATCAGCAAAACACGATCTGGGAAAGTCTGTGACTGATTATCAGGAGAGAAGCTGGTTTCCAGCATGCTGCTGCCTCGTTCCAACGGTGAACCAGATCCCCTAAAACCCACATTTTCCTCCTTATTTACAAAGTTTCTGATCATTTTCAAGCCTTAGATTTCAGTTTTAATCATCCAGCGCCCAGAAACAGATATTACTGCTGTTATTTAAAAATCCCACCTCAGCTTTAACTGAATGAGAGCAGCTAATTTTGGGCTGCAGGTGGACCAGATCCATCACAACACCATTTATCCTCCTTATTTATGGAGATGCTGACATGCTGGAAAAGCCTTCAAAGTGGCTGAATTACAACAATTCTGCAAAGATGAGTGGAACAAAATTCCTCCACAGCGCTGTAGAAGACTCATTACCATTTACCGCAAACGCTTGATTGCAGTTGTTGCTGCTAAAGGTGGAACAACCAGTTATTAGGTTTAGGGGGCAATCACTTTTTCACACAGGAACATGGAGGTTTGGATTTTTCTCCCCCTTAAAAACAAAAATCTTCAATTTAAAAACTGCATTTTGTGTTTACTTGTCTTATCTTTTTCACACATTTAAATTTGTATGATGATCAAAGTGTTGCAAACATGCAAAAAAATGAGAAATCAGGAACACAACTGTGAAAAAGTGTTTGTACTTATAAAGCAATTATAGCATTGCTGCTATATTTGCTTTTGTTGTGATGCACCCATCTCTGACAGGATTTGTTATTCAAAGACAGCTGCTTCTAGTCGGAAAAAAGGGGGGGGCAATTATTGTCATAGATACACTGCAAAAAAGATGCTGTGTGCGTGTGCGTGTGTGTGTGTGTGTGTGTGTGTGTGTGTGTGTGTGTGTGCCGGGAAGCAGATAATATCAGAATTACAGATAAGCTGATTGATGGCTGATGTCCACTGTGTGCATCAGTGACTATGTAAATGAAGACAAACAGAAAAACACAGGAAGACACTGAAACCGATTCTCCACAAAATGACCAGCACACCCAATTACAGTTCAGTTAGCTTTCAGTTGGGCTCAGCTGTCATCATCATCAACTCTTCCTCATGATCTAGATTAACTGCCATTTTTTTTTATTGGCATTACATCAAGAGGAAGAGCTCGGGTGGTGATCTGATTACACGACAGACTCACCAAACTGGACAATAGAAGATGGACAAACGTTGCTGGTCTGAGTCGCCATTTCTGCTCCATGTACAGATGTTCGGCTCAGAATTTGCTGGAAACATCATGAAAGCATGAATCCATCCTGCCTTGGATCAAGTGGGGGCTGCTCCATAAAAAGGTCCAAATCAAACGGTGCCATTTTCGAACCCCCAGAGAGCAAAATCCAACACAAATGCACAACAAACGCTGCTAAACCTCACTTTATAATGTCACAAGATCTGGTTAAAGATATCCCGGACAAGCCCCCAATAATGTTACAAACCCCCACCTTGCCGGGTGAAAGGGGGCTGTCAACATTAAGCCCACGAACAAATTCTTAGTTTAAAGTATTTATTCACAGGCTGTTTGGCTTCAAGCTGCTGCAGGTGTAATGGTGTGGGAAAGATTTGACTTCGGGCCCCTTAGTACCAACTGATCAAACTGGTGTATGCAATTGACCTGTGGCTAAGCCACGCCCCCTCCATTCACTCAGACAAGCAATCAACATCCGGTGACAGGCGCTATGAGACGTCTCAGGAGATGACAGCTGTCAACACGAACAGCAGACGCGGGATCAGACAGAGACCATGACAAGATAAATAAAAAATATTTTAATAAAACATTGTTCACAAGTCTGAAACTGCGAGTCGAAATCAAGTCTGTGAGTCTCTGGAATGCGACTAGTGTCGCTCCCTCAGTTTCTTATAAAAACTACTGCACGGCTGCCGGTGTTGAACCAAAAAGTGATCGTCTGCCAAAAACTAATTAAACAGCCACGGGAGCGGAGTAGAGTCTGGTACTACACCGTACCTGTACTACACCTGTACTACACCACAGCTGTCCTACATAACACCTGTACTACACCTGTACTACACCACACCTTACTACCCCCCTTACTACATAACACCTTACTACACCACACCTTACTACACCTTACTACACCACACCTTACTACCCACCCTTACTACACCACACCTTACTACACCACACCTACTACACCACACCTGTACTACACCTGTACTACACCACACCTGTCCTACATAACACCTGTACTACACCTGTACTACACCACACCTGTACTACACCTGTACTACATAACACCTGTACTACACCACACCTGTACTACACCTGTACTACACCACACCTGTACTACACCACACCTACTACACCACACCTTACTACACCTACTACCCACACCTTCCACAACACCTGTACTACACCTGTACTACACCACACCTGTACTACACCTCACCTGTACTACACCGCACCTGTACTACACCGCACCTGTACTACACCACACCTGTACTACACCACACCTGTACTACACCACACCTCTAGCTGACCTCTTATGCACCATTACCAAAGTCAAAAAAATTAGCACGTTTGGCTAGCATTAGCTTACTTAAGCTAACGTTACGGATTTAAAGATAACTTTATATTTCTTTCCAGCAAAGTAACAACATGTTGCCTCGAATACAATCTTTCCTACCTCAGAACAGATGTAGACATCCTTGTTAATTTGATCAACGTTCAGTTGATGTAGTGGTCTGCCGCATAACTTTATCCAAAGCAGACACTTTTCTCGTTTGAAATGAGGCTTGGGAAAGGGAAAAAAAATCCCCCCCTCCGTCGCCCAGCCTCTCAGGATACCTAGTGTCAGAGCTGCATGTACCCCATGCACACCGTTTGACCATTTTAAACTAAAAAAAAAACCCATTAAGACATAAAAACGAACAAAAACGGACAAAATTTAATTCATTTCAATGGACGTTTAAGCAGAGAATGTCCGAGCGTATGGGGTTAGCTGTGCGCACTGTGATTGGATCATTGCTTTTGGGGGCGTGGCTTAGCCATAGGTCAATTCAGAGCAGCGAGGACTCCAATGAGCTCTGTACTGGGGAAACCAAACAACCAGTTAACAGATGGACGGCTCGACCGACTTACGGTATCAGACTCGGCTCTTTTCCTGCATCTTAATGTTAAAATACTACACAGATCCAGGAGTTTTCAGTCCATCACACCAGATCAAATCAAATCAAAGATACTTTATTGATCCCCAGGGGGAAATTCATCTCGTACCCAGCTGACTCTTCATGAGTTTAAGGAGAAATCCAACTTAGAAATTCAACAATTTTATGCTTATCCTAAACAAAGAGATAAATTACAAATTGTGACCCACAACGCAACTTTTAGCAATTTTCTATCGACGGCAAAATGCTTGAAAAAAATGCTCTGATGAAGGCTTTATGCTGAAACACGTAAGCAATTCAGTTTGATGTGAGCCAATAAACTCCATAAATGCTCCAAAAAAGTTGCGATACGCTACCTTTTTTTTTTATTTTTTACAACCATACAAGTTGGGCAGTGCACTCCCTCAAGGAACCACAAGTTGAAGTGCAATTTCTTCTCCTTACTCCAATAATGTTTCCTTGCGTTTCTTTGCCAAACCCGCCATGATACGTGTTCAAAACACCCACCGTGTTCATGTCTGGTTCATCTCCGTTTGCTAGTACGTGACACGGTGCTGCAACCAATAGTCGGCTGCAACGTCAGGGTCCCGTCCGGGATGGAACAGTTACATAGTGCAGTTTCTGAGCCTCGGGACGCCGCTCGGCAGTTACGGCTCGAAAATCTGCATAATGAATGTTGGTGTGCATCAAAACGAGTCAGAAAGGTCGATTTTTAAGGTGGAAAAGTTACATTGTGGGTCTGTAATGGATCAGGGTCAATAATCCAGTCCAGCATCAAAAAAGACCCCCAAATATCAGAGAGTCTGATAGGAAACAGGATTCCAGCAGCAACACGGTGATTAAAGAGCTGGTAGCTGGAGACGCATCATCATCTGACTGATCATCTACTGTTGGAAGAAGCCTCATCAGAAATGGTCTCCATGGAAACGTGGCCGGCAAGAAGCCGTTCTTAAGGAAGGAAACAGGAGAAAAGGCGGAGGTATGTCACATGACCCAAGAGCTGCACTGAAGACCAGTAGAAACAGGTCTGATGGAGGGACGGATCCTCCCCCAGAACCCAGACCTGAACATTATTATCTGGACAGAGAACAGAACAAAAGGAGGAAACATCCAAAGAAGAACTTTGGAAAGTCTTGAGAACTGGTCCTGGAGATTATGTTGAGAATCGGTGGAAAAGAGTGAAGTATCTGAGATTATTCAAGAGAATTATTGACATTCAAAACATTAAATTATTAAAACTTTCAAATCTTTACATACAACAAACTGTTGTATCTCCGTTTACATCTTCCTGTTTTCCTACATTACATCAAGAAATAAAGAACTACTCAGGTCTGTGTCTAGTTTCTGCTTCTCCACCCTCAGGAGAAACTTCCCGCTGTACACCTACCAGAATAATCTGTTCTGCGCTGATGAACGAGCGATATATGCAGTGACTGACCGAAAAGAGGCATTAACTGTTTATTACATGTGAGCGCTGTAAGCTGAACTCTCCGTTAACACAGTGAGTCTCTGTTGAAGAGTCACAGTAAATTTACAGCAAATTTGTTGCAGTTTCCAAAACGATTGCGGTCAATTCGTTGACATCAGGTGATGATGTAATCATGTAAACAAAATGTGGGTCAAAGATCGCACTGGTTGGGAGTGATGGCCATAATAAGCAGGATTGAATCACATTATTCCAATTTAAGGAAATCTGATTTACTGACTCTCAAACAGCAGTAATTAATTAATATTAACCCTTAAAATTCCCCTAAACTCCCAAATGCCGTCTCTGATATCACCACCAGTTCCTGAGGAATGGAAGCAACTCTGTGAGGTAAACTGTTCTGATGGGATTAAAGGTTCTGATGCTGACTGGGATTAAAGGTTCTAAAACTGACTGGGATTAAAGGTTCTGATGCTGACTGGGATTAAAAGTTCTGATTCTGACTGGAATTAAAGGTTCTGATACTGACTGGGATTAAAGGTTCTGTGCCGTCTGGGATTTAAGGTTCTGATGCTGACTAGGATTAAAGGTTCTATATGCTGACTGGGATTAAAGGTTCTGTGCCAACTGGGATTAAAGGTTCTGATACTGACTGGGATTAAAGGTTCTGTGCCGTCTGGGATTTAAGGTTCTGATGCTGACTGGGATTAAAGGTTCTGTGCCAACTGGGATTAAAGGTTCTGATACTGACTGGGATTAAAGGTTCTGGTACTGACTGGGATTAAAGGTTCTGATACTGACTGGGATTAAAGGTTCTGATGCTGACTGGGATTAATGGTTCTAAAACTGACTGGGATTAAAGGTTCTGATACTGACTGGGATTAAAGGTTCAGTGCCGACTGAGATTAAAGGTTCTGATACTGACTGGGATTAAAGGTTCTGATGCTGACTGGGATTAAAGGTTCTGACACTGACTGGGATTAAAGGTTCTGATGCTGACTGGGATTAAAGGTTCTGACACTGACTGGGATTAAAGGTTCTGATGCTGACTGGGATTAAAGGTTCTGACACTGACTGGGATTAAAGGTTCTGATGCTGACTGGGATTAAAGGTTCTGACGCTGACTGGGATTAAAGGTTCTGATGCCGGCTGGGATTAAAGGTTCTGACACTGACTGGGATTAAAGGTTCTGACACTGACTGGGATTAAAGGTTCTGACACTGACTGGGATTAAAGGTTCTGATGCCGGCTGGGATTAAAGGTTCTGACACTGACTGGGATTAAAAGTTCTGATGCTGGCTGGGATTAAAGGTTCTGATACTGACGGTATTAAAGGTTCTGATGCTGACTGGGATTAAAAGTTCTGATACTGACTGGGATTAAAAGTTCTGATGCCGGCTGGGATTAAAGGTTCTGACACTGACTGGGATTAAAAGTTCTGATGCGGGCTGGGATTAAAGGTTCTGATACTGACGGTATTAAAGGTTCTGATGCTGACTGGGATTAAAGGTTCTGACACTGACTGGGATTAAAAGTTCTGATGCCGGCTGGGATTAAAGGTTCTGACACTGACTGGGATTAAAAGTTCTGATGCCGGCTGGGATTAAAGGTTCTGATACTGACGGTATTAAAGGTTCTGATGCTGACTGGGATTAAAGGTTCTGACACTGACTGGGATTAAAAGTTCTGATGCCGGCTGGGATTAAAGGTTCTGACACTGACTGGGATTAAAAGTTCTGATGCCGGCTGGGATTAAAGGTTCTGATACTGACGGTATTAAAGGTTCTGATGCTGACTGGGATTAAAGGTTCTGATACTGACGGTATTAAAGGTTCTGATGCTGACTGGGTTTAAGGTACTGATGCTGACTGGGATTAAAGGTTCTGATACTGACTGGGATTAAAGGTTCTGATGCCGGCTGGGATTAAAGGTTCTGACACTGACTGGGTTTAAGGTACTGATGCTGACTGGGATTAAAGGTTCTGATACTGACTGGGATTAAAGGTTCTGATACTGACTGGGATTAAAGGTTCTGATGCTGACTGGGATTAAAGGTTCTGATGCTGACTGGGATTAAAGGTTCTGATACTGACTGGGATTAAAGGTTCTGATGCTGACTGGGATTAAAGGTTTTGATACTGACTGGGATTAAAGGTTCTGGTGCTGACTGGGATTAAAGGTTCTGACGCTGACTGGGATTAAAGGTTCTGACGCTGACTGGGATTAAAGGTTCTGATACTGACTGGGATTAAAGGTTCTGCTGCTAACTGGGATTAAAGGTTCTGATACTGACTAGGATTAAAGGTTCTGACACTGACTGGGATTAAAGGTTCTGGATGCTGACTGGGATTAAAGGTTCTGATGCTGACTGGGATTAAAGGTTCTGATGCTGACTGGGATTAAAGGTTCTGACGCTGACTGGGATTAAAGGTTCTGACGCTGACTGGGATTAAAGGTTCTGATGCTGACTGGGATTAAAGGTTCTGGATGCTGACTGGGATTAAAGGTTCTGACACTGACTGGGATTAAAGGTTCTGACGCTGACTGGGATTAAAGGTTCTGGATGCCGGCTGGGATTAAAGGTTCTGACACTGACTGGGATTAAAAGTTCTGATGCCGGCTGGGATTAAAGGTTCTGATACTGACGGTATTAAAGGTTCTGATGCTGACTGGGATTAAAGGTTCTGATACTGACGGTATTAAAGGTTCTGATGCTGACTGGGTTTAAGGTACTGATGCTGACTGGGATTAAAGGTTCTGATACTGACTGGGATTAAAGGTTCTGATGCCGGCTGGGATTAAAGGTTCTGACACTGACTGGGTTTAAGGTACTGATGCTGACTGGGATTAAAGGTTCTGATACTGACTGGGATTAAAGGTTCTGATACTGACTGGGATTAAAGGTTCTGATGCTGACTGGGATTAAAGGTTCTGATGCTGACTGGGATTAAAGGTTCTGATACTGACTGGGATTAAAGGTTCTGATGCTGACTGGGATTAAAGGTTTTGATACTGACTGGGATTAAAGGTTCTGGTGCTGACTGGGATTAAAGGTTCTGATGCTGACTGGGATTAAAGGTTCTGACGCTGACTGGGATTAAAGGTTCTGATACTGACTGGGATTAAAGGTTCTGCTGCTAACTGGGATTAAAGGTTCTGATACTGACTAGGATTAAAGGTTCTGACACTGACTGGGATTAAAGGTTCTGGATGCTGACTGGGATTAAAGGTTCTGATGCTGACTGGGATTAAAGGTTCTGATGCTGACTGGGATTAAAGGTTCTGACGCTGACTGGGATTAAAGGTTCTGACGCTGACTGGGATTAAAGGTTCTGATGCTGACTGGGATTAAAGGTTCTGGATGCTGACTGGGATTAAAGGTTCTGACACTGACTGGGATTAAAGGTTCTGACGCTGACTGGGATTAAAGGTTCTGGATGCTGACTGGGATTAAAGGTTCTGATGCGGACTGGGATTAAAGGTTCTGATGCTGACTGGGATTAAAGGTTCTGATGCTGACTGGGATTAAAGGTTCTGACGCTGACTGGGATTAAAGGTTCTGACACTGACTGGGATTAAAGGTTCTGACGCTGACTGGGATTAAAGGTTCTGACACTGACTGGGATTAAAGGTTCTGATGCTGACTGGGATTAAAGGTTCTGATGCTGACTGGGATTAAAGGTTCTGACGCTGACTGGGATTAAAGGTTCTGACGCTGACTGGGATTAAAGGTTCTGACACTGACTGGGATTAAAGGTTCTGACGCTGACTGGGATTAAAGGTTCTGACACTGACTGGGATTAAAGGTTCTGACGCTGACTGCGATTAAAGGTTCTGACACTGACTGCGATTAAAGGTTCTGATGCTGACTGGGATTAAAGGTTCTGATGCTGACTGGGATTAAAGGTTCTGATGCTGACTGGGATTAAAGGTTCTGACACTGACTGGGATTAAAGGTTCTGACGCTGACTGGGATTAAAGGTTCTGACGCTGACTGGGATTAAAGGTTCTGATGCTGACTGGGATTAAAGGTTCTGGATGCTGACTGGGATTAAAGGTTCTGACACTGACTGGGATTAAAGGTTCTGATGCTGACTGGGATTAAAGGTTCTGATGCGGACTGGGATTAAAGGTTCTGATGCAGACTGGGATTAAAGGTTCTGGATGCTGACTGGGATTAAAGGTTCTGATGCGGACTGGGATTAAAGGTTCTGATGCGGACTGGGATTAAAGGTTCTGGATGCTGACTGGGATTAAAGGTTCTGAAGCTGACTGGGATTAAAGGTTCTGACACTGACTGGGATTAAAGGTTCTGACACTGACTGGGATTAAAGGTTCTGACGCTGACTGGGATTAAAGGTTCTGACGCTGACTGGGATTAAAGGTTCTGACGCTGACTGGGATTAAAAGTTCTGACGCTGACTGGGATTAAAAGTTCTGACGCTGACTGGGATTAAAGGTTCTGATGCGGACTGGGATTAAAGGTTCAGCTTCTACTTTACATCTTTAACTATTACCTGACTGTGGGGGGTAAAGGGGGGGGTTGGGAGATGTTATCTCCTTGTGTTTCCAGACAGATGGTGTAAACTGTTTGTGTTTTGCTGCTTTTAATCTGGAGACGAGCAGAAACGTGTCGCTGCGTAGCTTCACATGAGCAGCAGAGTGAAACAGGTTTTGTCTCGCTGACTTTTCATTCCACTTCCTGTGTGGACCAGTTTCATTTTGTCTGTTTCACTGCAACATGACGGTGAATGTTTGCACATAAATACCAGCTTTAAGTTACTTCTTTACCAGATTAATTTAAGGAAACGTCGGCCAAGTCCTGAAAAAGACAAAAAGGAGCTACGACCTTTAAATAACGTCTGGTCATTTACTTTCTCCCGACACATTTTTTTGTTTCATCTATCATGGCCGTCCAGCAGCAGCAGGAACAAGATGAAGAACACGCTACGCTCAGTTTGATCCTAACTTCTTTTTTTTTTTTTTTTGTAAATTTGTCTTTTATGGGGGTTTTTTTGGGGCTTGACGAGGTTCGGTCACTCAGTCCAGAAATGACTGCTGACTTTCTGCTGAACCGTTAATCTCAATCGTTCCCTCTTCAAACGTTTCCTGCAGCGACTGATTTGCTTCAAGCTTTCCAGGAAATAAAGGCTCTACATGCACAGACGGAACAGGAAACCCCCCCAAGTGTGCCATGAGTTTTCTAACTGAAGTTATGTACGCCATCCTCTTCATCAGGTCCACCTTCTAGTACCGCGTTGGACTTTTATCTTTCAGAAATGCCCTCATTTATGAGCCGCTTTCATACTTGCATTGCAGAATAACAATAAAATAAAATTTTTATTTTATCAATTAAATTGATTTAATTAATTTAATTTAAATTTAATTAATATAAATTTAATTTTTTATAAAATAAAATAACAATAAAAAAAAGTATTTTTCATTTCAATAACGCAAATAAAGGAATTTAAAATAATTCAAATATATAGGCCCAATACTTTTTAATCTATATATTTTAAATAAGCAAATAAATAATTAAAATTTTCAAACCTATTGTCACCTATTAGTGAAGAGAACCAGTAATATAAAGCAATACCAAATTAAAATCAAAATCAATCTATACATGAAATTTTATAGAGACATAATTTAAAAAAATAATTTGGATAACTAAATGAATTAAATGTTGTAGGGATAATAGAATATCTAAAAAAATAATTTTGTTAATAAAGTAGGGGCTCAAGTACAGCTACAGTTTCAAAGCTAATGATACAGGCTACCAAATAAAGTAAAAAAAATGAAAAATAAACAAAAAAATATTTAAAAAAATATAATAATATTATAATATGATGTCATCATCTCCTCTTCCTCAGTAAAGTCACACGTTAGAGCTCCGCATCATATCTACGTCACACTCTCTGGCTTCACTGCACTTAAAGAGACAGACTCCAATTTACCAATTTATTTGCTTTTTTTTTTTTTAGTACATTTTTTTTAAAATGCTGATATAGTACTGTTTATAATGCTCTAGTATTGCGGTACTATACTGGTACTGGTATATTGGCAACCCTAATAGCATCACACGAGATTCTCCTGTTCCAATGGGGGCTTGTCCGGGATATCTTTAACCCAATCCCGTAACATTACTAGGTGAGGATTAGTGGTGTTTTTGTGCATTTTGTGTTTGATTTTGCTTGTAGTGTTGCTGTCTGGGGAAGCACGAATGGCGCTGGTTGATCTGGACCTTTTTATGGAGCAGCCCTCACTTGATGGATCCGTGCTTTCATGATGTCTCCCGCTAATTCTGAGCCTAGCATCTGAATGTGGAGCTGAAATGGAGACTCATCAGACCAGCAACGTTTCTGGTGAGTCTGTGTGAACTGGAGCCTCAGTTTCCTGTTCCTAGCTGGCGGGAGTGGCACCCGGTTTGGTCCATCAGCTGCTGCTACTGTAGATTTTCTCTTCTTCAGAACATTATCTGGAAACCAGAGATGGTTGTGGTGGAAATCCCAGTAAATCCTCAGACCAGCAGCCATTAAATCCCCTTTCCTCCCCATTCTGATGCTCAGTTTGAACTTCAGCGAGTCGGCTTCAACCATCGTGTGACTGGCTGGTTACATATTTGTGTAGGCTCTTTCTTCCTGCTACTGTACTTCCAGAGAAGTTTTTAGATAATTAAAAAAAAAACTCAGTGTCTATTTACAAAGATCAAATGAAGCCACGAGACTGTTTAACAACAGAAAGAGACAAACGGAAGATAAAAGAAGTCGTGTCTGCGGTGTTTGCTTGGTGAGATACGACGGTTCAGTCGCCGTACAGCCTCTGTGTCACCTGCTGCATCGAGGTCGTGAATAAAGTCATTGTTTGCATTTAATTTACATTTTAGTGTCTTTGAAGAAACAATGTTTCATCTGGCTTTCCATCCAGGCCCTTCTCGGTAATCCACAATATTTGATTTGGATATTACACGTCTCGTAGAAGTACACAAACAGTATTTACATAATTCTAACTGTAAACCAGACACCCAGACGTCACCTGCACGATTAACCCTACATGTGAGCTCTAGTAGCTTTTGTTGCACCTTAATTCAGAGTTCAGAGATAAAAACAGGAACAGAAATCATGATTTAGCACAAAAATCCTGAGTTACAGCGGCTGGTGGGGAAGAAGGGACTAACGGGAGAGTAATGTGAAGATATTCCTAATTTTCAGGTAAAAAAAAAGACAGAATATCCTTTAAATTCTTGAGTTCATCAGTAGAACCTTTAAACAATTTACAGTCGCCCTCAAAATTATTCCTACCCTCCAATTAAAGAGGGAAAAAATCAGCTGTTGGTATAATAAGTTGAAATTGAAAAAAAGAATAATAAATAAAAATTCAAAGAAAATCATGACACTGATTTTGAATTGTGGTTCAACAGAAATATTAAAAACAAACACACAAAAAAACAAAACAAGTAAACAAGCATGATGGGGCTCCGATCACTGCAATCAGGTGTTTTCTGTAACGTCCAATCAGACGTCTGCACCTGTTGACAGGTATGTTGGTCCATGTTCATGGGAAAGATGCTCTAATGTGTCGGGAACAGTTTAGTTTATTGTTTTTTTATCATCATTATTTCCAACCACAATTCAAAATCAATATTTTATTTCACCAAATTATAATTTTGTAAATTTTTATTTATTATTAGTTTCTTTAGTTTCCTGTTACTTAAATTACTATAGGGGATTATCACGCTTCCGTGTTCCGAACTTCCGGTTTTAAACAGTTAGACGGCCCACTTCCGGTTCAGTTCAATGTCTCAGCTTTACTTCGTAGATAACGTGAATAAACGCCAACCCTACTGAAATTTTCACGGATTCCAGACTGAAGTGATACTAAGGAGGAAGTGGTTCAAAGCGATTCTCCAGAGTGAAGGGCCGAACTTTATAATAAAACAACGTAGCATGTTTGTTTGCAGCCGGTGGGGCACAACACCGGCATGCTAGCATTAGCCAGCTAGCGTTTACCGACGTGCTTAACTTTTTGCGTCTTAAAACACACAAACATCTGAAAATCGGGTCTGTACCCCCCCGTTTCCAGTGGAACAACTGGGGACTGCCAAGAAAGGAGACGCTTTCAGATGCTTGTGTGTTTTCAGCCGCACAAAGTTAGGCACGTCATCAAGCTGGCTAATGCTAACCTGCTAACAGTAGTCCGCCAGCTACTACTCTGTTAAACTTTGTAAATCGGATAAACGCCAATGCCAAGTTTTCATTCCAGACTGAGTGATGCTGAGGAAGAAGTGGATCAAAACGACCGATTCGCCGCAGTGGAGGACCGAACTTTATAATAAAACGATACACGTTTGTTTGTGGCCGGCAGACTATACAGTCGTGTTAGCCTGTAAGCATTAGCCAGCTTGATGACGTGGCTAAAGTTGTGCAGCTGAAAACACACAAGCATCTGAAAGCGTCTCCTTTCTTGGCAGTCCCCAGTTGTTCCACTGGAAACGGGGGGAGTACAGACCCGATTTTCAGATGTTTGTGTGTTTTAGGACGCACAATGTTAAGCACGTCAGTAAACGCTAGCTGGCTAATGCTAGCATGCTGTGAAGTGCCGGTGTTGTGCCCCACCGGCGACAAACAAACGTGTGTTTTATTATAAAGTTCGGCCCTTCACCGCGGCGAATCGATCGCTTTGATCCAGCTTTTGATCCAGTATCACTTCGGTCTGGAATGAAAACTAAAGTATGTTTGGAGTTTATCCGATTTAAACAGTATAACAGAGCAGGAACGGCTGTCGTTAACATGGCCCGGAAGAGGAAGTGTCCAAAAGCCGGGAACTTCCGGTAAGCGTGATAATCCCCTATAGTGAATTTAGCTTTATCTTTAATTGGAGGGTATGAATAATTCTGAGGACGACTGCAGATGGATAAAAAGTCATCATCTGAGCTTCCCTGGGAAACGTTTCCTCTACCTTTCATTACTTCCCCTTTGCGTTGTCGGGTGTCTTCGACCGTGAGCCTTTCCTGGTGGAAACATCTCTTCCACACAGGCCTCTGCTGCATTCATGGATATAAAGGGCTCATTCTACACTGTAAAAAAAAATCTGTATAATTTACGGTATAATTTACGCAATTTTTTTTCACCCAGCTAATGATACGTACGGGGCAACTGGCCCCCGCGTCCAAGTTCACCCTAAAAACCTGTTTTTTCCACACTAAAGGACTCGGATAGTCTCAACGAGTGTCCGACATCATAAGAGCAGAAATGAACAAACCTGCGATCGATATTTGTTTTGACGTCTGTGACCAAATCTCGGGACGCTGGAAATCAAATCTACCTCATCCTTCTGCGAGTCAAAATCTAAATATGTCAACACACATTTAACATTTTATTTTAAGATATCCCACAAGACATCACCACAAGTGTGATGGTAATGACATTTTACAGTTTTTAGCTTACTGCGCCAAAATGGCAGAGTTAGCATAAATAACCTTTTAGCTAGATAGAGCTGTACAATGTTTTTATATGAATGAATCTGAAGTTTTTACAATAAAATTTTAAATATCTAACAGCTGTTTGGTAATGACACATAATAAAAATATCATGCAACTTGTCAGTATAAATTAGGAAAAACACACATTTATAAAAAAAATAATTTATGGATTAAACATTTTTGTCAAATATGATAACAAATCACTTATTCTATTGTTTTTTAAGGAATTTATACCAAAAACTGCACAATTTTATATTTTTTTAGTAGAAAGATGACTATCTAATAACTATTCTGGGGACAGAGGGAAAACAGTAAAATTGCATCATAAAAATGTTTTAAAATGTTTTAAAAAATTAAATTTTAGACAGACTAGAAATTTTGTTGAATCACTACTGATTGTTGAAACATATACATACAGTCGCCCTCAAAATTATTCATACCCTCCAATTTAAAAAATGCTAATTTTACAATATTAATTCATATAACAGGAAACTATAGAAACTTATAATAAATAAAAATTACTAAATTATAGTTTAGTGAAATAAAACATTGCTTTTTAATTGTGGTTGGAAATAATAATTTAAAAAATATATATACTGGACACTTTAGAGCACCTTTCCCATGAACAGTGGACCAAAATACCTGTTAACAGGTGTAGAAGAAGAAAACACCTCATGATTTTCATTAAAAAAAATTTATTACTTTTGTCAATTTCAACTTATTTAACTAACAGCTGGTTTCTTTCCTTCTTTAACTGGAGGTGATGAATAATGTTGAGGACAACTGTACTTTTTTTTTTTTTTTTTTTTTTTAATCAAGGACACAAAAAGGCCCGAAATCAAATCAACACCCATACAGGCAAACTCAAGACTTTTTTTTAATATAAAGTCCATACAAGCTCAAAAAAGCTTGTATGTCCACTATAATCCATGTGCAAAATCAGGGGATTGTCCCTTTAATAGGTTTAAGCTCAGCAAAATAGCAGAACAAAGCTTTAAAATAGATAAAAACAAGCTAAAGAGCAGTTCAACTTTCCGCAAACTGAATTATGGGTCCAGGCTCGCTGGGGTCAGAGGTCACCGCCTGTCCTCAGCTGGAGGGGACCCGGTCCTGGTTCCTGTACCAGCACTGAGCTGCAGATAAGCCCACAGCAGGGATCATAACACTCATCTTCCCCCGGTCCCCCTGCAGATGGCATCAGGATTATGTTGGCAATGAGTCAACACAACCTTTGTTTCCTCCTCACAATAACAACCAGGCCTCTGATGGCTCCCGCCTCCACACATGAACCGGTTTTTGGTCTGATTTTTACAGTTAAAGCAACTTTAAAGGAGTCCTCCTGCAGATTACTGCTGGGTGTAAACTGGCATCATGACTTCCACATCCTGCGTGAGTGATAAATAAAAGGGCACGAAGATGAAAATCAGTTGTGAACAAACCCCAGCTGCTCTGCCTCAACATCCTGTTTCGCAAACTACGGGACGATGCTGCAACATCAGCGAGGGAAACCTGAAGTGTCGCTGCAGACACGCGCACAGCTGCAGCCCTTCCGGACTCCTCATCTGCAGCTACCGGAGCAAAACTCTCCTTAAATAAATGTTTATCGCACTTTTCTGACAGCCTTCACCTTTAAACCGACTTACACGCAAAAATATGCAACATTTCAGTGTTCAGATGCGGTTTTGTGCGAGTGACACATCTGAATTATTGAGTTTCCTGAACGAGGAAGAAGCGTTTCCACACTTTAGAGGTTTAATAAAAACACATCTCACTTTATTCACAGCAACATCCAGCTGGCAGCACCTAAAAGGGTTTCATAAACAAGAGGAAGTGCGGATCTGCCGCTGTCACCCATGTCCGCGCATCCCTCCGGCGCGCGCCCCGGTCACCCCGGACAGAGGAGCTGTCACTCCGCCATCTCCATCCTTACCTTCGCGAGCTTTCAGCAGCACGGTGTTGGCCACGATGTTCTCCAGCTCCATGTCGATGCTGTGCGGGGTCCCAGCAGCAGCGGCAGCAGCTCCCGGTGGTCCCCGCCCCCCGCCGGCAGCTTCACAGTCACGGCTATCCTTCCCAAACACCGACCGCCACCTCCGCGCGCCACCCAGTCAAGGAGGAAAAACTGAATCCTCCGTCTCGGCTTTCCCCTTCAGTCCCGTCCGGTGACGGTCTGCACCCCTCTTCTCCTCCTCTTTCTCCTCCTCCTCCTCCTCCTCACCGAGCCTCTCCGCCCTGAAGCAGTTACCAAAGAGGAGGAAATACGAAGATGCCTCACTCTCTTTCTTTTTTTAAAGTCTTTTTTATAGTGAGACAAAGATAGGAACAGTTATGACGTCTCACTCTGCTCATATTTTCCATCAGGGCTTTTTAAACTTTTATTAAATCAAAATTATACTATATATTTTTTTTACATATATATATATATATATATATATATATATATATATATATATATATATATATTTATTTTTCTGAGGATCTGAATACTTTTGACCATGTAATATTTCAGTTTTTCTTGGTTAATAAATGTGCAAAAATTTCTACATTTCAGTTTTTTTCTGTCAAGATGGGCTGCTGAGTGACATTAATGAGAAATAAAATTAACTTTTTTGATTTTAGCAAATGTCTGCAATAAAACAAAGAGTAAAAGGTTTAAAGGAGTCTGAATACTTTCCATACCCACTGTATGTGTATATATATATATATATATATATATGTATTTGTATGTATGTAAATTATATAATCCATTATATATTAGGCATGTAACGATATAAAAATTTCATGTGACGGTTATTGTGACCAAAATTATCACTGTTATCGATATTATCGTGGTATTGGTGAAATATGCTCAAGATGTTCAAAACCAAGTTTCAATATAAAAAAAATAGTAACAAGCACAATAGACTTTCTGTTGGCATAACATGTAGACATCAAACATATAAATAATAGGGTTCATCGCTTTATGTAATATTGTAGAATATTGAAGAACCAAGAATACTTTTTTTCACATTCAGAGCTCAAGACCTGATCCAGTCTGATAGATTTCAGAAGAACTGATCCAGAAAGGAAACTTTAACGGTTTCATTACCTTGGTAGAAAACAAATGTTTATATCACAGCAACACTGCCATATTAAATGTGGCAGAAACATTAAAATAATACCATAAATACATAAATAAAAAAGTTTACTCCCAGCATCCTTATAAAAAAATCCAGAATACATCCAGACTTTAGAATTTGTTTTTCTTAGAATGGAAAACATCTCCAGAGCCTCCATACAAATATATATATATATATATATATATATATATATATATATATATATATATATATATATATACACAGACACTCCAATTGAAGAAATCAGCTGTTCTGTTAAATAAGATGAAATTGATAAAACTTATAATAAATAAAAATTCTATGAAAATCGTGACACTGATTTAATTTGTGGATTGAAAAAAAATTATTAGAAACAAACACACAAAAAAACAAGTAAACAAGCATTATCAATGATTTCTCATCAAAACCTTTCCACTGTTTGCAAACCAATAACGGCACAAATATACTAAAATATAACTATTAAACTACTACTTTAAAGGTGAAGCATGTGACAGATTCAAAGGTCAGTGATAGAAAAATTTGATATCATTAAGAAAATATGTTTCTATTTGTAATTAATCACCTGAATAAAATAACTCTGTTTTTAATTCTCTTAGACTGAGACATTTATTTCTCACAACCTTACTTTTAACTGTGTTACTTCTGTTAAAAACTGGGCTAATATGATTCTAACAGATAGATAACAATTATATATTATATATTATAACCTATAGTTATATATGTTTATTTGGCTGTGCAGGTTTAAACTCCACTTCTTAAAAATGGTCTCTGAAAACTTTTGCATCAATTTATGGTAAAAACTTTGCTCAGAACCCTCAAAAACAATCTGATCCCCGTGATACCAGGGGGCAGGAGTGTACTACAATAATGTTGACATGTCACATGGTAATAAATAGTAAATATACAAAGAATCCTTTTGTCCGTTTTCTCTTATAAAGACTCAGTTTTTTTTTTTTTTTTTTTTTTTTTTTGTTCGTTTTTAAAAGGTTAGGAATATACAAAGACATTTCCAAATTGTCACCAGATGATTTCCCACCACATTAACCAGTGAATAAGATCATAATTTCGTATTTCGGGGAATGAACATTGTGATTTTTACTGATTTACTGACACTAATTAAAACAATTTGCAAGTAGCAAACTTCCAACCACTTTCTTATCTTTGACCAATCATATGTCACAAATAACAGTCAAATTCTAGGCTATAGTTATGAACAAATTACCGGTTTTTATTCACACCATAAGGATTATTTCCCCTGAAAGTATCGAGGAGATCTGATGTACGTTTGCAATCCAGACACCAGCAGATTCCTGTCTGTAGAGCTGTTCGGCTGCCTCTCACCCTGCAGCTGCAGGAAATGGATTTTCCCTCCCAGATCAATAAAATCAGCACCACAGTGCATTAAAGGTGCATTAAGAAAAGCATTCACTGTTTTGTCATGCATAATGATGATAGCAGGTTACACACCAGGCAGAGAGTTGATAGTTATTGATTTGCATCAGTAATTGTGTTTCTCTGCCCAAAATCCCATCTGGAGTCCTCAGCTGCCAAATAACGAGGAATATAGTCGTCATTTCAGAGGCATACAAGCTTAAAAGGAAAATATCCTATCTATTGATGATGAAACATCTGAAATAATGTGTTTTGTCTTGTCTCCGGTGTAATCTAGAAAGCAGCTGATTGTGGTGAGAAAAATAGACATTCTGCAAGTGTTTCGATGTATTTAAGTAAAGGAAGCAATGGGTCTGTCTATAAAAATGTTGGGCTTTGTATGTTTGCACACCTCTAAAAAGCTATAACACACCGAGACGAAGAGAAAATCCATCCATCTTCTGCTTATCCGAGGTCAGGTTGTGGTGGTAATAGACTGACCTTGGCATTTTCCCCAGTGAAGCTTCCCACTTCCCCCTAATCCTGATGCATTCCCAGACCAAATGGGATATATTACCTTTCCAGCTAATTATGGATCCACCTTGGGGTTTTCCCCCAGATGGATGAGCCTTAAAACCCTCAGATGGAAATTTTTCCCAGGGAGAAATCTAAATCTACTGGAAAAAAAACAGCATTTAACTTAATTAAAGCCCAAAGAAGTCAACTGGACATTGGATGAAATATAGAAGTACTCTGAACTTACAAACAATAATTAACAAATCATGGAGAATATGTAGCGCGGTGCTTCACATGACATCCATCTATAAAATATGTGTTGGATAACTCAGCCAACTAGTGACATCTTTGTGCTTTTAAATCTTATCTTCTGCCACCAGTGACTCATGCAACCCACTTCCTCACTGCCTCCACGCCTTCTAGATGTCCACAAATCCTTATCAGAAAACTGCCACCTCCTAACTCTGTTCATGCACCAAAATCTGAACTCTGAAGTCTTTTTCCTCCGTCGTGTCACAGTCTACCATCACAATATACAGCCTTAACGCTAAATAGCCTTGCTAGGCATTTAGCTAACTAGCTAAGTTGTTTTTTGTCTTATCTGTTGCTAAAATAAAAATGATGGCATTGTTAGTTTAGGACTTAATTTAAACCATCTGTAACCTATTTTCATTTTCACAACTGTAAAATAAAAGCCTCGCTAGTCATTTAGCTAACTAGCTAAGTTATTTTTTTTGTCTTACATTTAGCTAACCAATAAAATGGTGGCACTGTTTGTTAGTTTACTTAATTCAAACCATCTTTAACCTATTTTAATTTTTACTTAACTATATCTGTAGGCTATATAACTTTAAGTTAATTGACAAAATCAATTAAGTTTTCAGGGGTTTTTCAACTCCTAGCAAAAAACTTTCTATTAGCAAAGTATTACTTTTAACTTACAATCAAGCTTTATTAACACAGAACCTTTCACAGAAAAAAGATTACATTAAACAATACAAACAACATTACATTATACAAATACCAAGTGACAGAAGAGTACAGGGAGTGTGAAATAAAAATCATATAATAGCAAAACTTGACAAAATTAACGACAATAATAATTAGTTTTGTGGGTTTCTTGTGTTATAAAACATGAAAAAAAAAAACGTACAAACTTTAACCGAATTACTTTATTAGCTTTTTTTTTTTTCTTTTTTTTTTATTCTCAGATATGATTGCCTTTAGGTATTAAAGCATATTTCATTTACTTTTTAATTACCTTTAGCCTAATAACTTACCTCACATAGGCTAGTTCAATCTGATGTTTAGCTAGTCATTTAGCTAGCTAAGTTATTTTTGATTATCGAGGAGACAGAATGATAAAACTACGTAGAATGATAAGACTGCTGTCTGATTCAACCGTTTTTTAACAAAGAAACAAAGCTGACAGACCATAAACAGGAACTATGATACTCACTCTGGACGTTCACATGGCCTCATCAGTGCACAACAGATCATATTATACACCCAAAACCCCAGAAAAGTGAAATTTGATGTCATGGTACCTTTAACAGTGATCTTTCACATCACACATTTGACAACTTTGCTTATTACAATTTCAACATCACTCATATTGATGTAAAAACACAAATGTCTGTGTACAATATTCTGTCTGGATTCCTTTTCAGTATTTTCCTTACTCACTCGTTACAGTTCCTTTTATCACATTTAAGTGCAGCATCCCTTATGCTGTAATCAACCTGCATAATTTTGATAGTTTCCCGAACCACCTACATAAAAAAACACATTAAATATCTAAACACATCTGTTAGTATCACATATGCATCCATGTACAGTCGGATATCCATTAACGACTAAACAGCTTGTAGAACCAACCATTAAACGCCACATGCTACGGTCCGCCATCTTAACCTGGCTTGTATGCGCAGAGAAGACAGCTCTGTGATGGAGAAACCCTCTTTTTTGCACATCCAAATAATTCACTTCAGGCTCTTAACTCTCATAGAAAATGTGTTATTGAAACATTATGATAAATATGAGTCCCGAACACCCAAGTTACTAACCTGTATTTAGCATGAGAGCGCAGACAAAGCATGAAAATGTTTCACTTATGGAGATGGGACCATCTTACTTGATAAAATAACACAAATTTAAACTACAATTGTGATCCTACATTTGTAAGCGTCACACAAACACAATGTATGAGCGAGTAGAACAGAAATGTATTCCTAAGCAGACAAGTTACAGCATGTTTCTGAGCAACATCATGATTAATATCAAGTACATCAAAATCAGGAGTTTAAAACATACCAGCACATTATTTATAGGACAAACTGAACTGAATCAGCCTGTCTGTGCATTAAATTACTATCATGTGACAGTAGTTTTATGATTAATGTATGTCTGTATGAAATAAGTGACACAAATACTTAAAATATATATTGTAGAAAGTGTTGGGAAAGGATTAAAGTCGGAAACAAAAGAAGGAGATGGAAAGTTTTTCTTTAAGTGGATAAAATGAGTAAAGGGAAACTGCAGTTTACCACAAGTTCTGAATTCATGAATAAACTTCTGTTGATTTTTGGTTTTATTTGGTTTAAATGAAGTGGCTGCTGTTTGGGAATTTCTCTTTAACTCAGGGTGACATCTAGAGGACGTTAACAGCAGCAGCACCTAAATGATGTTGGCTAATGAAAAACTGATGAAGGAAAGGAATTTAAATTAAAAAAGTTAATGTATTGTAGGTTGTATGTGTGTTTTTTGCTTTCAACTTTACAGTTTTTGCATTCATGTCATATTTAAATACAATAACCTCAGCAATTATACATTTTTTATCAGTTCATGTTGAATTACAACACACTTTTGTTAAAGCATCTCTGTTGTCATCATCTTTTATTGGTTACAAAAATGCCATAAATCAATACATTAAATAAAAGAAGACTTAAAATTTTGAGCTGAACTACTTTTGACTGAGGTATAAAAATTAAATAAATCAAAATTGGGATAGCATGTGGATTTTTTACCAGATCATCTTTTTAATGCATTTGGTGGCATTTTTCATCATAAAGTTGCGTCCTGTGGAAGAATACTTACGTTTCCCATTTAAGGAAATATTTATATTTGCATATCTGTGAAAATCATTAACATGTTAACTTGTAAATGTCAAAGTTCTACAACGTTTTTCTGGAAAAAATGTTCACATTTCTTCTTCTGAAATTGATTTGGTTACTGAATCAACACCAAATAATCTGAGTTTATAAGCATAATCTCTTTTAATGGAATCAATAATCGAACCAAAAGTGCACCAATGCTTTCTTAAGAAAAAACAAAATATTCATTATTAGATTAATAAAAGCAACATTATGAAATAATACCATTTTGATAAATAACAGAAACATATAATATCACAATGAAATGGTAAAATAAGGTTGTGTTTAAATTATTTAATTATGAATATTTTGGCATTCTATACATAGTTTCTACTCCTTGTACACAGAATTTTACCAATTAAAACAAACTATTGTTAAATTCTCCAAAATACAATCAATAGATGCATTTTCTGTAACTGTGCAGGAGAATGTTTTTGTTACGCTGATTGCAAACGTAACTACAGATTCACTAAACTGACTTTAATAAAAATAAATTAATCAAAACCAATAAAAAAATTGAACTTAGCTGGTATTTGTTGACTCATTAAATCATTTGTATTATCAGTTTTAATGTTTACTGTATATTATATCAACTGCAGACCTCTGGTGTCCTGCAGGATTTGGATGTTTCCTGCAGGGTTTTCCAACTCAGGTGCTGCAACAGGGTAACATCCCAAACCTGCAGGGACACTGGCCGGGAGTTGGTGATCCCCATATTATATAAAACTCATGATACTTAGTGGGCCAAGCAAAAAAAAAAAAAACAAACACTGGGCGAAATTATCTCCAGGACCTTCAAGGATCACAAACTGGGTGGACAACCCAGTCAAGTAGCTGCTGAATAGCTACAGGAGGACAAAAACCCTCCCAGGTTAAACAACAGATATGAAAATAAAATAAACTAAGCAGAATTTTTTTTTTAAAAGGAATAAAACTGTGAGAAAAAAGAGACTGGAATGTGATAAATTATAAATGAACACATAAAGTTTAATAACAATAGGAAAATTAAATCATATTAATTACATTAATATAAAATAAATAAACATGTATGACTAAATTAAGAAAATAAATTACATTAATTATTTAGATAACATAAATTACATATAAAAGACTAGAAAATTTCTGAAGAAATTTTGAATGCTGCCAATCTGCTACCCACGTCGAACAGAGCGGCAGCCATGTTACAAAGATGGATTAACAGACAGAAAGACAAAGCTGTGAGACAGACTGTGACACAGACAGAGAGTGAGTGAGACAGACTGAGAAAGACAGACAGAAGGTGAGTGAGACAGACTGAGAAACACAGAAAGATGCTGAGTGAGACAGAGACTGAGACAGACTGACTGTGAGTGACACAGACACCGTGAGACAGACAGATAGATAGATAGACACTGTGAGACAGACTGAGAGAGAGACAGAAAGACACTGAGACAGACAGATACTTAGATTGACACTGACAAACAGATAGACACTGTGAGACAGACAGATACTTAGATAAATAGAGATACACTGAGACAGACAGACACTGACAGACAGACGGACAGACACTGTGAGACAGACAGATACTTAGATAGATAGACACTGAGACAAACAGACAAACACTGTGAGACAGACAGATACTTAAATAGAGAGACACTGAGACAGACAGACAGATAGACAGACAGATAGACAGACAGACAGACAGATAGATAGATAGATACTGTGACACAGACATACAGACAGATACTTAGACACTGAGAGACAGACAGACACTGTGAGACAGACTGTAAGTGAGAAACAGACTGTGAGTCGAACAGAGACTGAGATAGACTGTGAATGAGACATAGACTGTATGACAGACTGTAAGTGAGACAGAGACTGTGAGATAGACTGTGAATGAAACATAGACTGTGAGACAGACTGTTAGCGAGACAGAGACCGTGAGGCAGAAAGACACAGACAGACAGAAAGATAGATCATCCACAGGACTGACAGGAGGCCAAGACTGGTGAACAGAGGGTTCAAGGGGAGAGGAAGACTGAGAAAGGAAGCACAGACATGTTTGAATATAAAGAGAGAGAGTTCTAGTATTGAGGACATGGTGAGACACCAAATAAGTGGACAGAGGGACAGTCATGATGACCTCAGTGGATTTGAACCTCCAGTTTGATCATACATTGGTTTATAGATGAGGAATAAAGTCAAAGGTGAAACTAATTAACACAGCAGGGAGAACTGCTTAGGTTGTCATGACAACGCAGCACCTGTCTGTGTGTGTGTGTCACAGAATGTCAGTTAATTTCAGTTAGAGACTTTATGCTTTAGTTTTCTATGGGAAAATGCTGAATCGTCCACTGCGAGAAAACCGTAACAGATATCAAAATAATTTTTTTCACCGTGAGCGCCATGAGGCTTTCAGGAACTCAGGAATGTATTTTATTTTATCCTAAGTGGAACAGAATTTAAATGGTGACAGTTTTAAGAATCAGGGCTTTTTGAGCTTTCCGTCTAGATTACAATGGAGAGATATAGGAGCAAAATGGTGACTTCCTAAGATTCCGAGAGCCGTAGTTCGAAAACGGTGCGTCTGAGCAAAAAATGTGCGGAAGGATGAAATGAAGCCAACAAGATTTCCTACGTTTTGATGTAAAAATTATGTCTGTACGACGAACGGTGTGGGAGTTATGGCCATTTGTTTCAAAGTTGGAAATGCTTCAAAAGTTAGAGTGCGGCTAGAGTGCGGAGGGATTTTGGGATTTTTTGGATTTTTCCTAAAACGTAACTTACCATTGTGTCAAAACCGTAACAGATATGTACATATCCTTTCACATGGTTAAAGTTTCAGCTTTCGTGACCCGTTTAAACTTTGAATGGTGTTTCTATGTTATGGTATGGCTGAGCTATAGAGGTCCAAAGTGACCTGGGTTCTTGGTTTTTCCTCGGCTTGTTTCCGACCAAATCCCATTCATTCCTATGGGACCGAAAATCGCAGTTTTTTGCGAATTGCGTGAACACCGTTTGAGTTTTGCGCGGACAAATAACAAGCACACCGATCCCGGCCGAGACGCACGTTTTGATATAACTTTTGTGGGGGTGCTGGCAAAGCCCTGGGACTAGTAGGCCGTCGAAAAACAGGGCGGAAACTGAATAATAATAATCCGGAATAAACGCAGAGCAATAGTAATATGTTGCCAATGCTCTATAGAGCATTGGCAGTATATTGCTCTAGAGCAATATACTGCCAATGCTCTATAGAGATTGGCAGCATAATAAGAAACAGGTTGCCGTAAATTTGCGTCGATAATGTATTTTTGTAGCTTGACAGGAACATCAATAAACGTTTTTTTAAAATGTTTATTATTATTTACATTGTTGTTATTGTTGTTCAATTCATACTTTATTAAAGACACTTCTCAAAAAGACGTCCATAGCTCCTAAAAAAGATTAAACACGAACACAAACATTCATAAAAAAAATATATAATAATAATAATAAAATTAATGATGAAAAGAATTATTATTGTTGTTGTTTTTGTTGTTAGTATCTTTTTTTTAATTTCAGTTTTATTTTATTTTTAAAGAAGGCGTGGCTTCTTGTCACGTGACCAGAACGCAGCGAACACGTGCTTCCTGTTTCCAGCTGCACGCTGCGTCTCGGCATCCAGCGCGTTCACAAACCAGTTGTTATAAACACAAAAAGCGTTGCAAACATGCCGAAAGTCAAGATCTCGGCTAAGAGGAAGACGTTCGACTACAACAAGAACCGCAAGAAGTTAAAGAAGAAGTTCCTGAAGAAATACAATCCGAGGATTGAACAGTAAGCGCGCGACCAGTCGTTAGCATGTTTGCTACTGTTAGCTAGCACTGGATGACGGATTTCTGTCAGTGTTGGACCTCAGAGAGATGTAGAGCTCTTTATTTCGACTTTTAATGTCGGAATAAAACCGGGAGCTTTAAACTGATCTGGACTAAACTCTGACATGTTTATTTAACCCTGTAATTACTGATAATCGTGATCATTTTAATAACATTAAGTCTATGAATTTAAGCAGATGTCACATAAATGTCAAATTTCTTCACGTTTTCGATCATTAAGGATGTAAGTTACTTAAAACTCTTATTAAATTACACCCCCTATTCATCTCAAATAAGGAGCTGAAGTGAGTCAATCATTTATATAAAAACTAGTCATTACCAAAACATCAATTATCATACAGATATGTATAGATATACATTATCATATCTATCTACAGTTATGGAAAAAAATAAGAGACCACCCTTGTTTTCTCATATTAATTGCTCATTTTAATTCCTGGTACTACTAAAAGTGCTTTTGTGTGGACAAATATAATAACAACAAAAATAGCTCATTTAAGAGCTGATAGCTAGCCACGTTTATGCTTTTCCTGATAAGTGATTTTGTTTATTAAGTTCTTACATTGATAGCTGTGGCATTGTACAGCCAAAAACAGCTTTTAGGTAAACTAGATTTTCTTTTGTGTCTCTTTTAGTCACATGATTCACACCACAGTTGGTACTCGATTGCATAGCCATTATTTTTAATCTTTATTTTAATCTTTTCCATGGCTGTATGTTCAGGTTCTGTAATCTGTAAACATGTGAGGATTAGCATAAAACACTGAAATACTTGTAAACAGACACACTTGTCAAACAATATTCTTGTTTTTAGTCTCTTGGCCTGTTGAGATAATTATAAACATGGATGTTAGATGGGAATCAGGCTGTTGGGAGGGGGGGGGGTCTTGGATGCCTGTGGACGACAGTGTGAAGCTGAATGCAGCACCAGTTTCCATCAGGATGCGTTTGTGTAATCAGGGCTTAAACTGAGGCAGAGGTGGTACCATCCTGATCATGTGCACGATCATCCTCAACCGGCTCAGGCAAACACCTGACGAGCAAGCAGCTGATTTAGAAATCTAACATATAATGAAGAAAATGCAGAGTTTGCAGACAAGTGCACCCTAAAATCAACATATCGTATCGCCAGTTCTTGCCGATACACAACGTTATTAGATACAGCAACAAATTTGCCAAGTTGGCAACACTGAGAGAAAATCCTCCAGGAAAGGAAATTTGTGGCTCTTTTCTTCTTCTTTGGCAGTTTTTGCAGCGACTGCTGGTGCTCTGTTATGATTCAGTGCAACACTGCAACTGCAGTTAAAGGATATTTTTTTTCCCAACCTGGACCGTATTTCTAGGAGTTTATACGTGCATTTACTCACCGGTAAAATTTCTGTATCACTTTGACTCCTTCTGAAGATGCTTCATTGAGTCACTCTCCGACGTGCATCTATTTAATAGGAAAGACGGGCAGCCCCTCTAAAGCTGGGTTTCCATTACACCTGGAATTGCGCCAAACCTAAATATCGCAATTGAAAACCGCTAATGGAAACACGTACATTTTTAAAAAACTCAAATACCGCAAAAAGGTTTTTACGCTTTCATGAGGCATAATTTTTGATGTTTCGATAAAGCAGTTTTTCGCACAAGTGTAATTGCATTAGACGTAGGGGGTTAAAATCCAGTTATTCCATCTCAATTATGATGAATATGATCATTTACAAGCGTTAACTGTGAAATCGGAGTGATGGGGAAGTTTTATCGGTCACATATATGATGCATTTATTCAGTATTTCTCTCCGTCCAAAAAACACTTATTGATAATTTACGCGAAATGTTCAAATTGAAAATAATTACAGGCTACAAACACGAACCTTACAGCTGTTATGCAATGTATAAAACATTAAATGAATAAAATAAATATGAGGCATAGAAAACCATAAATAAACTATGTATCCAGCTGTTCTGCAATTTCTCTTTATTTGAAGAATAAAATAAAAATACTGTTTGCAGTGCACTTTACATGGAAATGTAATCTATTTCTTGCAGCTGCTCATGTACACTGTATTTGTTAATAAAATAATTAGGGGTGCATGATAATTATCACGCCGATGACAAGAAATTATGACGTTATTCCGATAAGTACGATCATGTCGACTTGTCCTGGTAACATATTGTTATTATGACTGGGGAAAGAAAGCTTCTGCTTCACAGGAGAAATGAAATGAAATGAAATGAAAAATACTTTATTCATCCCCGAAGGGAAATTCAGTATTGTAAAAGCTCACTTTTTTTTTTAATAAACAAAAAAAAAGTCAAAAGAGAGGCCCCCAAGCTGCTTCCAAACCACTTTATCTTCTCATTTATTTATTTATTTATTTTTTTCTGGGTCAGCAGACATGAAACAGTTAAAGTTTCCTTTCTGGACCAGTTCTTCTGAAATCTGTCAGACTAGATCAGGTCTTGAGCTCTGAATGTGAAGGAAAGTATTCTTGGTTCTTATCTGCAATTTTGCATAAAGTGATGATGAACCCTCTTGTGCTCATAAGATGCATCTTTAATGCACATTTATATGTTTGATGTTTACATGTTATTGTGCTTGTTACTATTTTTCTTAATTGAAACTTGGTGAAAAGATTTTATTGTGTGTATCAGAACATTTTGATCAGATTTCACCAAGACTGTGATAAAATTGATAACCGTGATAATTTTGGTCACAATAACCGTGACATGAATTTTTATATCATTACATGCCTAGCATACGTTCATTCATTCAATAGTAGTATCGGATCAGAATCGGCCGATACACTCAGCCCAGGTATCAGTATCGGATTGGAAAAGACCAGACCAGGACACACAAAATTTTTTTTAATTGATTTCTAAATTAAAGTTTTTAAAAAAGTAACAGATTTACGACAGAAACTCAAAACAACTCTGGTATAAATCAGTATTTATATGTAAACATATAAAATGAAAAGTCTGTAAATCTTTTTGTTTTTTTTATCCACTTTGGTTGAACCAGAACGAGTGAATTTTTGTCTTCAGATGAGTTGAAACTGCAGTCTGACGTGTCCTCTTCCTCAGTCCGGACATCCGAAACGCCTGGGATGATAAGAAGTCCATGGCCATCAACCTGCAGGAGATGGGCCTGTCTTCTGATCCGAACCGCTCTCTGCCACTAAAGAAACAGTCGGTAAGTTTTCGTTCACCCTCGGAGAGGAGGACATGGAAGAAATGCTGCAGTTCTGGTTACATGCAGAGATCCTGCAGTCTGAAGTTTAACCACAAGAGGGCGACAGAGAGCCGACCATCATGACCAGAACAGTTCAGCCTGGTTCTGGGTTTCTTCTCTTCTTAGATGAGTTTTTCTGGAGAATAAATGTTAATAATAATAATGATTAATAAAAATATTTAATATATATATATATATACACATATATTTAGAGATACAACATTTTTCCTCAAAATTATTCATACCCTCCAATTAAAGAAGGAAAATAAAATCAGCTATCAGTGAAATCAGTTGAAATTTACAAAAGTAATAATGAATAAAAATTTTAGTAACATCAGGACATTGATTTTGAATTTTGGTTCAACAAAAATATTAAAAACAAACAAACAACAATAAAGTAAAACGAGTAAACAAGCATGATGCGGCTCCAAGACTAACATTTTGTTAAGCAACACTGCAATCAGGTGTTTTCTGGAACGTCCAATCAGATGTCTACACTATACTACTACTATATGTCTGGGACAGTTCTTTTATTATTATTATTTATTATTTCCAAAAGTACTTAAAAAGCAAAAAAAAATTCTCTAAATTATGATTTTAGAAATTTTTATTTATTATTAGTTTCTTGTTTTTTGAATTACTATTGTGAATTAATTTATTTCTTTAGTTGGGGTATGTGTGTGTGTGTGTGTGTGTGTGTGTGTATATATATATATATATATATATATATATATATATATACATGTATATACACACACAAATATAAATGAATAGAATAAAAATTATTAGAATATTATATCATTCTTACAATAATTTTATATATATATAAAATTATAAAACAGAACATGAATGAATGAATATGATAAAAATATTAGAATAAAGTATATTATGATAATATTAATAACAATGGTAATGATAATAATGAGAAGAAGAATATTAATGATGCATTGGATTTCTAGAACCCGTGAGCTTTTTCCTGCTCTCAGCTGCAGCCTGATTCCAGCATCTTCCTCCCGTAGACCCAGAAACACACACCTCCACCTGTCAGGTGAGGTTGGAGGGAGATGGACGATCTGTGACTTGATGGATGACTGTGTTTCTGTTCACCCCTGCAGCTTTTCAGAGATGATGAAGCTCCCGTTGGCGTCGTCACCAAGCCCTACATCCTCACCAGTGAGTCGGCTGAAGCCTCCAGCTTCCATATCTGTGTTTCCATCTATATATAAATACTCGTGGATCATTTCCTGTAATTAATTTTAATGTGTTTTGGTTTAATTAAACCAGTCTGAGTTGAATCGCTCTGTTTTCGCCTTTTTCAAGCAGCTGCAGATGGTAATTCCTCCAGTAAAGAACCAGCAGCTCGGAAACCTCATTTGTGCCTGCAGCTTTATAGAAATGTTTTCCCTCCTTTTATGTTGCCAGAATGAAACTGAGCTGCAACAATAACAGCCAGTTAATCAGCAGAAGCAGACGGAAACATAATTACCTCTGAGTCAGATTCTGTTGATGACTGTTGCTATTTCTGCTCTGTGTGCAGAGCTGGAGGAGGAGGCCAGCCTCCCGGAGAAGGACACCAAGACGCTGTCCTCCGACCTGATCGAGTTCGTCCAGCACATGATCCGGGAACACAAGGACAACTTTAAGGTATACGACCTGCAAATGTGGGATCCACCGATACAGATTTTTTAGGGCTGATACTGACATTTTCTCATCAGACCATGGCCGATATTTGGGGTCGATGCTGCATTCCTCTTTTAACTTTCCACATCTTTGGAAAGCTGAGTTCAGTTTCTCTGATTACTGCCACACCTGTTCTTAATCAAGAAATCACTTAAATAGGAGCTGCCTGACCAAGTTAAGTAGACCAAAAAGATCCTCAAAAGCTAGACATCATGCTGCGATAAAAAAAAAAATTCAGTAAAAACGAGAAATAAAGTCAATTGAGATCTATCATTCTGGAAAAGGTTCAAAGCCATTTCTAAAGCTTTGGGACTCCAGAGAACCACAGCGAGAGCCGTTATCCACAAATGGGCGAAAGTAACTCAGCATTTCAGAAAAGGAACATCACACCAACAGTAAAATACGGTGGTGGCAGTGTGATGTTGTGTGATCAGGAAGGCTTCTCGTTTCCCCACAACTTTCATATAATGGAGTTTCGCCGGGGTCCGAGCCAAAAATGTCCATTAAAGTCCACAAAAACTTGTCAATATTCCTCCATACTGCTCGTCCAACGTAATCCAAGTGTCCTGAGTGGGTAGCGTCCAGAATTTACTCGAAACAACATCATTTAGTATATTTTTAGAGCCCAAACAGTACTACATCTTACTTTCACAAGTAAGAACGCATATGCGCGTTCACGAAGCTACGGAAGCCTCGGCGTTCAGAGGCTACTCTGCCGATAATGCAAGCGTAGAAGAAGAAATTCACTGTTTACGTTGTGCTAAGAGGGAACGAGCTGCGGACAAACACAAGAGGGTCCAAGAGGGGTTGGATATTGATTTAAAACACAGAAAGAAAGAAAAAGAGAACGTGCGATCTCGTCTGCCGCGGCTTCCGTAGTTTTGTGAAAGCGCATCGGTGCGCTTGCAGGAGATGCGATGTAGTACTGTTAGGCTCTAAAAATATACAAAATGGCGTCATTTTGAGTAAATTATGGACGCTACCCACTCAGAACACTTGGATTACATTGGACGAGCAGGATGGAGGAATATAAAAATACCTTTTTGGCTCGGGCCCCGGCAAACTCCATTATATGAAAGTTGGGTGGAAACGAGAAGCCTTCCTGATCGCCGGCTGCATTTGAGATATTAGAAAAGTGCTGCAGAGTCTTGCTCACCATGAGGGGAAGTGGAAAAAAAGTTACATCATTCTGTGGGTGGAACTATTCCTTTAAATCAAAGACTTTTAGCTTTACAAATGGCTCAAACTTTTATAAATACTCTGAAGGTTTAGAGAAAAGCTTCCATCTCAGTTCGGGTACGTCGTCTTCAGGTAACACGTTGCATCTGCTGGCCGTCTCAGAGGCGACAGGACGTGGACAGATCTTCATCTGGCCGTTTGCTACCCGCTGAACTTACCGACAGATCCTCGTTTTCAGTGCTGGATGATGGACGAGGGATGTTTCTTGGGTTCTGACCTCCTTCTTGGTCCCTGCAGGCGATGGCCAGAGACGAGAAGAACTATTACCAGGACACGCCGAAACAGATCAAGAGGAAAATCAACGAGTACAAGCGCTGCCACCCGGAGCACTACGAGGCCTTCATGAGCTCCCTCGCTGCTCCGGAGCCGACGGTCCAGTAGCTGCATCGTCGGCCCGGTCGGAGCTGGACATCAGGGGACGAAGGACTGAATCTGGACCGTGAGACCTGCTGTAGGTCTGCGGTGACGGACTGAGGAGATCTTCGCATCAGCATGTAGCTGCACGGATCCACAGCAGCAGGATGTGAAACGGCATCTTCTGGACTCTTTCTGGAAAAACTTTTACATTCGTAACGGATGGACGATGATTGTGTGTACATAAATAAGCGATTAAAACCGCGTTGTTAAACCTGTCAGGACCAGCCGGTCCCTCCGTAAGCTGCACACTTCCACTTTTATATCCTGAAACGTGACATTTTCCAGCCATCCCTGTTTTAATCTGTCACACAGATGCGCCTGAAATTTGTCACATCTGTAAGTGAGAAGCTGAGGATGGCAATGTAATAAATTACCAAAATGAAATAAACCAACAAGTTCTGCAAAGTTTATTTGTAAAACATTCACATTTGTTTGTGTTAGTGGACACAACTTCTTCATTTCTTCTGCACACAGAGAGAAGTCCATGCAGAGCACGAGGACTGTCCCAATCCGATACCACTATCTGATATCAGGCTGATATCGGTAAAAAAAAAAAGCACTTCTCCCTGACTGGGTCTTAATTTATTTGTAATTATTTTATATATATTATTTTGTTGGTAAGTTAAAAATTCATAATACCCGTTGGTGAATAAACAGGTCAGTTTTTCTTCATACTTCCTGTTATGAACTCATTTCATTAAACTGTTAAACCCGGTTTTTAGAGGTGAGGTTCTTCTAACAGACGTATCGACATAAACCAGGAATAAAATCAATCATCAGGCTTGCTAAGGGGGTGCACATGCATGGAGGCTGCCATATTTGTTCCATCATTTTTACTACGGTGTTCCTGAATGGACAAAACAATGTGTGTGAAGAACTCTGAACTTTAACACTCCTGCACCAGCTTTGTTTCATGGGAGTTGGAGACTGTTTGGGATCAGAAATGCCATAAAAGACATTAAACGTTGTTTCTCATAGTACAGTCATAGATACATCTGAGACCACTGAATCCACTCACAAAAACATCTTTATGTCTGTGAGAATTTTGGTCATTATCGGCCACCGTACATTCACAACAGTGCTGGAATATGTAGAAACATCTTTTCTACTAGATGTCAGTAATTCTTACATACGGTACCTTTAAGTAAAGATTAAGATTATTTACATTTATTCAGTGAAAAAGGTTCGATTATAAAATGTAATAGTAATATAAATTTACTACAACATAAAGTGCATAACCTGTATAAAGTACTGAAAAGTAAAACATCACAAACAGTAGCAGTAGAATCATGACACCTGATAGGCTACCACCATCATGTGATACAGAAGCTAGAATCTGATAGGCTACCACCATCATGTGACACAGAAGCTACAATCTGATAGGCTACCACCATCATGTGATACAAAAGCTAGAATCTCATAGGCTACCACCATCACGTGACACAGAAGCTAGAATCTGATAGGCTACCACCATCATGTGACACAGAAGCTAGAATCTGATAGGCTACCACCATCATGTGACACAGAAGCTACAATCTGATAAGCTACCACCATCATGTGACACAGAAGCTACAATCTGATAGGCTACCACCATCATGTGACACAGAAGCTACAATCTGATAGGCTACCACCATCATGTGATACAAAAGCTAGAATCTCATAGGCTACCACCATCACGTGACACAGAAGCTAGAATCTCATAGGCTACCACCATCATGTGACACAAAAGCTACAATCTGATAGGCTACCACCATCATGTGATAGAGAAGCTAGAATCTCATAGGCTACCACCATCATGTGACACAGAAGCTACAATCTGATAGGCTACCACCATCATGTGACACAGAAGCTACAATCTGATAGGCTACCACCATCATGTGACACAGAAGCTAGAATCTCATAGGCTACCACCATCATGTGACACAGAAGCTACAATCTGATAGGCTACCACCATCACGTGACACAGAAGCTAGAATCTCATAGGCTACCACCATCATGTGACACAGAAGCTAGAATCTGATAGGCTACCACCATCATGTGACACAGAAGCTACAATCTGATAGGCTACCACCATCATGTGATAAAGAAGCTAGAATCTGATAGGCTACCACCATCATGTGACACAGAAGCTACAATCTGATAGGCTACCACCATCATGTGATAGAGAAGCTAGAATCTGATAGGCTACCACCATCATGTGACACAGAAGCTAGAATCTCATAGGCTACCACCATCATGTGACACAAAAGCTACAATCTGATAGGCTACCACCATCACGTGACACAGAAGCTAGAATCTCATAGGCTACCACCATCATGTGACACAGAAGCTAGAATCTCATAGGCTACCACCATCATGTGACACAGAAGCTACAATCTGATAGGCTACCACCATCATGTGACACAGAAGCTACAATCTGATAGGCTACCACCATCATGTGACACAGAAGCTACAATCTGATAGGCTACCACCATCATGTGATACAGAAGCTAGAATCTGATAGGCTACCGCCATCACGTGACACAGAAGCTAGAATCTGATAGGCTACCACCATCATGTGACACAGAAGCTAGAATCTGATAGGCTACCGCTACTTTCACATCATGTCATTGCCTAAAACTCAAAATGCCTGCTTTGCATCTGTACAGCGGAATCTCTATGCTGAAAAAAATATCACATTTGATATTTTGTCTGGCTGCTCTCAAAGTATCGATTCCAGGGTATCGGTATGCCCACACATAATGGGCATACCTTGCTGTGATCCTACAGTATCTATACGAATAATGAGCTACAGGAGGAATTTAGTCCAAGCAGCATTAAATTCACCATTTAGAATTTTCTTGTCCAGCACAGTCTTTGCCTTTTTTGCATTTATCATTGCATTTAACAGGAACTCATTCACACGGCTGTTAGGCAATAACGGTACATTCTACTTTCTGGTGCAATCCTAGTGAAGCTAAATGAACTTGGGAGCAAGTAAAGAAAGGGAAGTGTTCAATGTGCAACATTTGTCTCCATCAGTAGACAAACGTAGTGCCGTTCATCAGATGAAAGGGTAGTGTACAGTGGGGTGTGAAAGTTTAGAGACCCCCCATTTAAAAAAAGGCTAAATTCCCAATAGTAATTCATAAAACAAGAAACTGAAAAAAGTAATAATAAATAAAAATTTATTATATTATTATTTAATCAAATAAAACATTAATTTTCAATTGTGGTTTCAAAAAAATCATGATAAAAAAACAAACAATTTGTCCCAGACAAATTAGAGCACCTTGCTCATGAACAGTGGACCGACATACCTGTCAGCAGGTGGAGACGTCTGATTGGACGTTATAGAAAACACCTGATTGCAGTCATTGCCTCAAAGTGTTGCTCATCAACATTTTAGTTCAGGAGCCCCATCATGCTTGTTTAATTGGTATATTTTTTGTTTAAATATTTCTGTAGAACCACAATTTAGAATCAATGTCATGATTTTAAAAAAGTTTTTGTTTATTTTTAATTTTGTCAATTTCATACAGAAGAAGATTTGGGCCACAAAATAAAGTTCAGAGGAAAAAAAAGTCAGAATTCGGACTTTTTTCAGAAATTGAAAAAAAAAAAAAGCTGAAATATATATCTTTAATGTTCTGGAAAAAAAGTCAGAATTCTGACTTTTTCTCAGAATTTTATTTTTCTTCGGTGGCCGTAATCCTCTTGGGTAATTTCAATATATTTATTGATAGATTTTTTTTTTTTTTTTTTTTTTTTTTCAGTTTTTAATGGGAGGGTGTCTAAACTTTCGCACCCCACTGTATATGACTGTGAAAGCAAAAACGAAAACAACCCCAGTTATCTCAAGATAGATTTATCTGTTATCAGGAACAACCAGCTGTAAAAGGAAATAATTAACTCAATGACGTTAAAATTTGTCTGCAACGTGGAAATTTTCACCTGGAAAGGTAAAAATGAACTTTTAAAATTTGATTATCTGAAAAACAAACAATGAGGCTGCAGTTGAACCGTTTTCTTCTGTGACTTTTCTTCTCCACAGTTTCAGGGTTTGCAGGCAGCAGCAGCTGCTTCTCATGATACGCTTCACACCAGGGTGATAAACACCACGTTGCTCTCTCCTCCTGACTTAATGAGGGTCTTTTGGCTGAGAGCACCGTCATCAATGAGATCGCAGTTGAATATAAAGCAGTCTGACATTTTCAGATGTTTAACCTTGACCTTCTCCCAGGATAAGACATTGAGTTGCTGTCTAACCAGCCAGTAAAGACGCCATCATGCAACACTCGTGTTATTCCAAGCAAGGCAACGGACGCACTAATGTTGTGAATTTTCAGTGCAGCTGCGTAGAAAATCTCTGAATGATGGGAGCTTAGAGCTGTTTCCCACTTTGCCTCAGCATTTTAAACGAGCTTTGGTCCAGAGAGGATGCAAGTGGATGTTTCTGGATCCTGTTCACATACGGCTTCTCCTCTGCATGATGGAGCTTTAACCCCTTTTTTTCTTTTTTTTTTTTTTTTCTTCTCCCTCCTTTTCTTTTTCCCTCCCTGCATTTGTGGATTTCAGGGTGAACTGTGTTCACGGACGGAGTCCGTGCAGTGGTTTCCAGCAGAGAATCACGTCTGTTTTTAATGCAGAAGATCACCAGCATCCAGCCTTGTCCCCTGCACACAGAGATTCCTCCTGATTCTCTCCATCTTCTGATGTTCTGATGGAGGATCTTCAAATCTGAGGAACATTTTTCTGAACTTGTTCCACAACTTTTAGAGCCAGTTTGGCTCAGATTGGTGAACCTCTAAAATGGTCCTTTTATAAACCCAGTCATGTTACTGGTCTGTTGCCAGTTGGCTTGATTAGATATTAAAGTCTCCTCCTATTATTACTTTTCCAACTTTTGTTGCTCCTGTTTCAACTTTTTACAGACGGTTGCTGCATCAGATTCGCAATCAGAGAAGATTTCACGTGTAATGGCACACTGCAAAAACTCAAATCTTACCAAGTATATTTTTCTAATTTCTAGTCAAAATATCTCATCACACTCAAAATAAGACAAAATTACCTAAAGAGAAACATTTCTGTGAGATAAAGGAACTTGTTTTGGCTTTAAAAACTTGTTTTTGCTTAATACAAGCAAAAAATTCGTGACCATTCTTAAAATAAATAAAATAAAGTTTGGTTGTTTTTTTTTTTGCTTGTAATAAGCAAAAAATAAATACATAAAAAAATAGAAAAAGCTAAATTTTCTTGAAAAGATTTCTTGAAATAAGACGCATTGCCTTAAAATGAGTTTTTCCGTCTCACTAAAATGTTTCTCTTCAGGTAATTTTGTCTTATTTTGAGTGTGATGAGATATTTTGACAAGAAATTAGAAACATCTTTGCTAAGATTTGAGTTTTTGCAGTGAAATGTTCTATTGAAAATAAAATATGGGTTGATTAGATCTGCTAATAGTTGCTTTCTGTTTTTACTCAGCATCCCACCTTTTTTGAAGTTATTGTACTTATTCTGAAAAAAAAAACGGTATCTATACTTCTTTACAGTAACTGACGTAAAATTATTGATCAGAGGAACTATAGGTTGCACAGTCATCCTGAAAATACTGTCCTGGATCCAAACATGAGCTGGCTACCTGAACCCCCCTTACAAATATGAAAAAGACTTAAAAGCCTTATTTATTATCAGCTTAAGTTTTAATACAAAAATGTGAAAAGTGCTATAATTTATATTTAACAAGAGACATAAAAGAAGAAAGCAGGAAATGGGTGATATACGCAGCAGTGAAAACTTTTCCTCTTTTTTCTCATCAGAGCAGCAAAGGGAATTAAAAAGGGGAATGAAACATTTACAGCGTGAAGCTAAATCCATTTATCTGTGTACGGAGCTTTACAGTCAAATATTCAGCAAACGCTTTTATGTAAAGAATCTTCGTCCACGCAGAAACTGAACTCTGAGTGGAAGTGGAGGCAAAACAGGCTTAAAGAGGAGGAAAACACTGACATCAGCCCTGCGATGATGCTTCTGCGTCTGTCTCATTCACTTTTAGACTCAACTGTTCACGTTCAAACCTGATTAATTTGTACTGCACAGTTAAAAAAAACAACCGAAGTGTTTGACAAAAACAAACGTTCATGTAGATACTGAAGAACTGAATAATAAACAGCCTATTCTGATATTTTTGGATGTTATTTTGTGAGACGGTTGATTTAAAGCAGTCGTTGAGACGTTTATTATGCTGGTTCTGAGTTTACATCATTAATTTTTCCATTAAAGGAACACCGTGTAACTCTTGACCCAAACATCAGCATAATGTCAGTAATAATAGATGATTTCAGGGGTCAATATTTAGCACCTGACACATGTCAGAGTTCTGAGGGGGCTTTTAATAAATCAATGAATTCATAAATTAATCAATTAATGATACATTAATTCATTAATGATAATTCACTAGTGTGTTAATTATCAATTCATTAAGTCATTAATTACTCTATTGATATTCATTCACTCAATAATGTTCATTTATAAATTAATTAAGAATTATTGAATCATTTATTCTAAACTTTGTTAAGGATGCACATGAATCCATAGCAACACAAAAAAAGAGTAAGGACACTACAGGCAAATAGGGTAGAAAATGTAACTAACTGGTATCCCCATGAAACTTTCCTGCTTTATTCCTCACATTAGGGCTATCATTTTCTGTATTGCAAGTTTTCTAAAATTTTATGTTTAAATATGCAAATTAGGTGTTATATAGCCAAAAATGCGCTAATCTGCACACATTTCTAGGAAAAAAATCTAAACACAGTATTGAACCAGGTTCAAAGTTTCTTTTGAATTTTGTTTACATATTAAAGTCAAAAGTTTTACAGAGGGGATTTTGGATATCTCTATAGGTCATTTCACAATTTAGAATATACTGTCAACAACCAGAAAAAACTCATTTTTTGGCATATTTTTGGGATGAAATGTTCTATAAATCAGGCTGTGAATGAGATATTAACAAAATCTTCTGTAAAAACTTTAAGAATACAGTCAGGAGCAAAACTTGAAAGTTTAGTTTCTGTAATTGCTCCTGAAGTGGAGATTTTTTTTATTTTTAACCAAGAATAACAGAAAAAACTCATTTTGAAAAAACAGATTTCAAAGTTTTGGATTGTAAAATTCTCCACATTTTTACTCTATAACACTATTTACAGACATCAGATCCAATCAGATTCATGAGCTGGAAATATCAAGTTTGGTTGAGATGACATCGTTCAGGAAAAAGAGACGTTTCCATGGATACCAGACATGACAGGGTTCAGACGGAGCACAACGGTGCTGCGCTCCATTTTAAAACACCAACTTTAGCTGCAGTTTGAGGGGATTAAGGGTGAATCAGACAAATTATCATGAAATAAACTCCTAAAATGTTTTTTTTTTTGACGTTTTTTACACCAGTCTGAAAGAAAACATGTTTACGGAGGAAAAGAAAGAAAATCTCAAAATTGACCAGGTGATGAAAAAAAAGGGAGTTTTACCTGTATGTATATATAAATATATATATATTTTCTTTCTTTTTTTTGCTGTGAATATTTTAAAACAATTTGTGAGCCATTGTCTCTTTTTCTGTTAATGTGAGCAACTGTCACGGAATTGGGAGCTTATGGCTGCAAGTGCAACAATTTGCTGCAAGTAACAACTTACACTGTAATAATCTGATTTGGTGACTTAAGTTTTTACTAAATAAACCAAATATCTATCAAACATTAACCGGCACAACAGATGGAGAATAATTAAGCTTTAAAGCTAATGTCAGGCTGTTTAGGCTAACCGACCACTAGCTTGTATAGCTGCAAGTACAACAATGCAACCAGCTGAGAGCTTTTATTAAAATAAACTTAATGAACAACATATTATTTACAATTGTTTGTCTGGTTGTCGCATTCGTCATAGGGCTGGTGATATTGTTCAACCAAACATTCGGTCATTTAATGTAACTTCAACTTTAACTTCAACTTATTTCCACTGTTTTAGCACAACAGATAAAGAAATATTAGACGGAAGCATGAACATTCAACAATATATTTATCTGGATGTTACTGAAAGTAACAAAATTGTCATGTTTGTACATTATATTTTAGTAAGACAATATTTTAAAGCTTTTTGGTGACACATAAAAACTACAATAATGTGGGTTTAATACAGTACAGATGCCATATAAATACAACAAAGTTATACAATGACTTTGACATATATAAAGTATGACTGTGAAATTACATCAGATTTAAATAATTAAGCATAACATGTCAAATATGTGGTACAGTGCAGCATTTTTATTAAGTAAAGACTAAAAGCTAAAGTTTTAGCTGCTGTTTCTGAGCAATGTTATCATAGTTAACTAAAATTAACGAAAAAACTAAAACTGAAAAAAACATTTTCCTAAACTGAAATAAAAATAAAAAATTACAGTTTTTACAAAAACAATAACTGAAACTGTATTGTGTCTTTAAAAACTTAACTGAATTTATTGCAAAAACATCCTCAGTTTTAGTCTTTGTAAATTTGTTTAATACAAATTAAACAAGTCAGAAAACTTTTGGGTTCATATGAAATTTATTTCTATTTAATCTGTTGACTTGCTCTACCGGTTTTACTTAGAGTGACTTTCTGATGATTATGATGTCACACCGGACAAATTTACAAAAAAAATAAAATACTTACACTTAAACTAATAAAAACTACACTAAAACTAAGTATTTCCAAAAAATAAAAACTAGTAAAAATTAGCAAATCTGTGGAAGAGGATGAGGGCCATTAAAGAAAAAAATTAAATTCTGAGAAATTCTGAATTTTTTTCCAGTAAAACGTATTTATTTTTTCAAATAAAAATGCAAAAAAAAAAAAAGATTTTTTTTTCTTAAAAAAACCCTCAAAATTCGGATTTCCCCCAAAAACATTAAAAATGGAAAAAAAAAAATTTTTTTTAATTTTCTTAGAAAACATTAAAAATTAAAAAAGGGAGAATTTTCATCAATTTCTGAGAAAAAAGTAAGAACTCTGACTGATTTTTTTTGTTCTTCTTCTTCTTTGGTGGCCCAAATCCTCTTCCATACAACCTGCTCAAAAAACTAAATAAACCTAAAAAAAACAAAAAGTCAAAACTAAATAAAAACTGAAACTATTATAACCTTGTTTCTGAGTATCTTTGAATATCTTTGTTGGTTCAGTTATAAAGTTTACATATTTGTATTACACAGCGCCACTCAAAACATAACCGAGGACGGATTTCTCTTGGATGAAGCTAGAAATGCTGACAGCTGTCAAAAATGCAGCAATCTGCTTTTCAAAATGTCCCTTTAAATTCCCCCAAAATATTCTAGCAGATCTCAGAAAATCCTCCCAAAGCCGAGGATGAATGTGTGCAGCTGGTTTTACTCCACTGGCAACCCGAGCAGCCGGCTGTGGCAATAAAGACGTTTCATACACCAGGAAAGCAAACGTGTTTTTGCACCTGCAAACCGGATATTTACAGAATAAACTACATGTTTAACGAGCCTGTAAGAGGTCGACATTTAGGCACAAGCCCAGAGACGAAGGCCGTCCTACCATCTGTCCTCATCCTCCTATAGCGAGTAAGACGAGTCAACTCTGCTTGGTTCTAGCATCTTTTCAGCCTCCTCTGCGTCAGACGCTGCAGTCCTCACCGTCTCCTCTGCTTCAAATAAGTCTGGGTGTCAAGAGGAGGAAAAACGAGGAGGATGATGTCCCTCTCCTCCAGCTCCAGCTCCAGCTCCGCGAGACGACCGTAGATCAGACGAGCTGGAGCAGGAGGTCCTGGACTGTGTCCAAACCCTGGTAGGACTTCCTCAGAGCTCCCTCAGAGTCCAGCTGAGCAGCCAAGAGGAAGAGCTTCCTGTCATCCGGGACGCTGTCCAGGGACAAGGCCGCCCGGAGCTCCGATACGCTCACAGCGCCGGGCTTGTCCTGAGGAAGAAGAGCCCATGCTTGAGACGCTGCGGGACAGCCTCCGTGGTCAGATTATGACAATAGATGGAACAATAACACACAATAATACTGGCCCAATATCGGCATCGGCTGATATAGGTTTAATCAATATCGGTCCGATATCGACACGATATGGGGTGGTATCTTTATAGATTTAATTTTAAAAATTTAACAAAAAAAAAAACTTCTAAATGTGCCAGATTTAGATATTTTACTATTAAGTGATGCAAAGGTCACAGAAACTGTGTCAAATATGATCAATTAAAGGGGAATTTAGCTTTTTTTTATACCTGGTGTCTGTTTTCATATGTCTTTTCATATATGTGAGTGATGGAGGAAGGAGTTTACCAGATAGCTGCAGTGACTTTCTCATTATTTTTAAATGCAACGCAGGACATATCTGTATAATTTACCCCCCCCCCCCCCCCCCCCAAGAAAAAAAAAAACTAAACTAAAACTAACACTGAAACTCTTAAAAACTAAACTAAAACTAGACATTTTCCAAAAAATAAAAATAATCAAAAAAAAATTAGTTAATCTACGAAAGAAGATGAGGGCAACTGAAAAAGAATTTTAAAAATTCTGAGAAAAAAGTCAGAATTCTGACATTTTTACAGAACATAAAAAAAAATTAAAAAATTGGGAGATTTTTTTTAACCATTTCTGAGGGAAAAAAAAGTCAGAATTCTGACTTTTTTCATAAATTGAAAAAAAAAAAAAATCTTCCGGTATTGGCCAATATAGGTTTTATCAATATCAGTCCAATATCGACACGATATGGAATCGTATTTTTACTAATTTAATTTGTTTATTTGATAGGGACAGACCAAACAAAAACAAAGAAAAACTTCTAAATGTACCAGATTTAGATATTTTACTATTAAGTGACTCAACAGGTCGCAGAAACTGTGTCAAATATGACAAATTAAAGGGGAATTTCGCTTTTTTTAACCTGGAGTCTGTTTTCATGTCTTTTCATATATGTGAGTAATGAAGGAAGGAGTTTACCAGATAGCTCCAGTATTTATCCGGGCAGCAGCCCAGCAGTAGCTAAAGATAAGCATGAGGTAACTAAACTGGCCCCCGCGTCTAAGTTCGCCCAAAAAACCTGCTTTTTTTCCACACTGAAGGGCTCGGAGAGTCTCAACGAGTGTCCGACATCATACTGGAGAGCAGAAATGAACAAAAGTATCTACATGACCTGGAGATCGCTGTTTGTTTTGGTGTTTGTGCCCAAATCTCAGGATGATGGAAATCAAATGTCATTCAGAAATCGCACAATAACTCATGTCCCCCACCAGTGAGGGACGCGAGTTATCGCACCATTTCGGAGCGAGATTTGATTTTTGGAGGGGATTTGTCATTTCTGGGGAGCCACTGTTGAATTAACAGCTAATGTTATGACGAAACTGAAACCCAAGCGGGTTGTTTGTTCTTACTTATACTTTGAGAACACAAACTAATATCTCTATTCTTGTGAAGCATTAGAGGTTTTTAAACTTGACGTTCTTGTTGTGGAAAAACCACAGCAACGGTGAAATATTCAGTATTTTGATGCATCTCTTCAAAGGTTTCCAAGACAATCCGACAGAGAGAAAAAAAAATCATATATCTGTTGAACTTTCACAGAAATATGTTTGAGAACTCCGCAGTACAAATTCTGTTTGATCTGTTTGAGGTACCTTATTAATTTTACAGCTGAAAGAAGAGAAGCAGCAGTGTGTAAAAGTCACACCTGTACAGCCTCCTTGATGTTTTAACAGACTTTCTGAAGAAGCTCTGTGGACTCTGGCGGCTCCGTAGCATCACAAATCGTTTGTGCAGTTTAATTTGAAATTAAATTATTCTTTTAATGCTCATACTACAAATCACCGGCAGCGCTGAGGGGATGAAAGCTGCACTGCTTTGACATTAGATGTGACAAATATTCCTTCCTGCCTCGGAGGGTCATGAATAATTTCACAAGTACTGCAGAGTGTGGAAAATGAGCCAAGGAGGAAATTTGGTGACGTTTCTTTCCAGGATGAATAAAGAAGGAATGACGTGTGGCAAGGTACACAACGGAGGGCCCAGGCAGGATTTGATCCCCAGACTCCCGGGTAAGAGTCATGTGCACTAACCAGTCAGCCAAAGGGACATCCCTGTGGCCAAGTAGCCAGGATGCATGATCTATCGGAGGCATAGTGACAGGAACCCACACTGTCACACCTGCACCTGCTCGCTTGTTCACATTTATCAACAGATGTCACTGACCGGTGGACATCAAGAGATTATCTAATCTTACTAAGATTAAACTGCTTACCTTTGCCTTTTCAGTTCTCAGCAACACGTCACAGTTCAGAAATAAATTCTGCACTGCATGCAGGACAGTTCAGGAACCTGATCATGGTAGCAGGTCTGCACTGCATGCAGGACAGTTCAGGAACCTGATCATGGTAGCAGGTCTGCACTGCATGCAGGACAGTTCAGGAACCTGATCATGGTGGCAGGTCTGCACTGCATGCAGGACAGTTCAGGAACCTGATCCTGGTGGCAGGTCTGCACTGCATGCAGGACAGTTCAGGAACCTGATCATGGTAGCAGGTCTGCACTGCATGCAGGACAGTTCAGGAACCTGATCATGGTGGCAGGTCTGCACTGCATGCAGGACAGTTCAGGAACCTGATCATGGTAGCAGGTCTGCACTGCATGCAGGACAGTTCAGGAACCTGATCATGGTGGCAGGTCTGCACTGCATGCAGGACAGTTCAGGAACCTGATCCTGGTGGCAGGTCTGCACTGCATGCAGGACAGTTCAGGAACCTGATCCTGGTGGCAGGTCTGCACTGCATGCAGGACAGTTCAGGAACCTGATCCTGGTGGCAGGTCTGCACTGCATGCAGGACAGTTCAGGAACCTGATCATGGTGGCAGGTCTGCACTGCATGCAGGACAGTTCAGGAACCTGATTCTGGTGGCAGGTCTGCAGTGCATGCAGGAAAATTCAGGAACCTGATTCTGGTGGCAGGTCTGCAGTGCATGCAGGACAGTTCAGGAACCTGATCCTGGTGGCAGGTCTGCACTGCATGCAGGACAGTTCAGGAACCTGATTCTGGTGGCAGGTCTGCACTGCATGCAGGACAGTTCAGGAACCTGATCCTGGTGGCAGGTCTGCACTGCATGCAGGACAGTTCAGGAACCTGATCATGGTAGCAGGTCTGCACTGCATGCAGGACAGTTCAGGAACCTGATCCTGGTGGCAGGTCTGCACTGCATGCAGGACAGTTCAGGAACCTGATCCTGGTGGCAGGTCTTCACTGCATGCAGGACAGTTCAGGAACTTGATTCTGGTGGCAGGTCTGCAGTGCATGCAGGACAGTTCAGGAACCTGATCCTGGTGGCAGGTCTGCACTGCATGCAGGACAGTTCAGGAACCTGATTCTGGTGGCAGGTCTGCACTGCATGCAGGACAGTTCAGGAACCTGATCCTGGTGGCAGGTCTGCACTGCATGCAGGACAGTTCAGGAACTTGATTCTGGTGGCAGGTCTGCACTGCATGCAGGACAGTTCAGGAACCTGATTCTGGTGGCAGGTCTGCACTGCATGCAGGACAGTTCAGGAACCTGATCCTGGTGGCAGGTCTGCACTGCATGCAGGACAGTTCAGGAACCTGATTCTGGTGGCAGGTCTGCACTGCATGCAGGACAGTTCAGGAACCTGATTCTGGTGGCAGGTCTGCACTGCATGCAGGACAGTTCAGGAACCTGATTCTGGTGGCAGGTCTGCACTGCATGCAGGACAGTTCAGGAACCTGATTCTGGTAATAGGTCTGCACTGCATGCAGGACAGTTCAGGAACCTGATTCTGGTGGCAGGTCTGCACTGCATGCAGGACAGTTCAGGAACCTGATTCTGGTGGCAGGTCTGCAGTGCATGCAGGACAGTTCAGGAACCTGACCCTGGTGGCAGGTCTGCACTGCATGCAGGACAGTTCAGGAACCTGATTCTGTTAATAGGTCTGCACTGCATACAGGACAGTTCAGGAAACTGATTCTGGTGGCAGGTCTGCACTGCATGCAGGACAGTTCAGGAACCTGATCCTGGTGGCAGTTCTGCAGTGCATGCAGGACAGTTCAGGAACCTGATTCTGGTGGCAGGTCTGCACTGCATGCAGGACAGTTCAGGAACCTGATTCTGGTGGCAGGTCTGCACTGCATGCAGGACAGTTCAGGAACCTGATCCTGGTGGCAGGTCTGCAGTGCATGCAGGACAGTTCAGGAACCTGACCCTGGTGGCAGGTCTGCACTGCATGCAGGACAGTTCAGGAACCTGATTCTGGTAATAGGTCTGCACTGCATACAGGACAGTTCAGGAAACTGATTCTGGTGGCAGGTCTGCACTGCATGCAGGACAGTTCAGGAACCTGATCCTGGTGGCAGGTCTGCACTGCATGCAGGACAGTTCAGGAACCTGATTCTGGTGGCAGGTCTGCACTGCATGCAGGACAGTTCAGGAACCTGATTCTGGTGGCAGGTCTGCACTGCATGCAGGACAGTTCAGGAACCTGATTCTGGTGGCAGGTCTGCAGTGCATGCAGGACAGTTCAGGAACCTGATCATGGTAATAGGTCTGCACTGCATGCAGGACAGTTCAGGAACCTGATTCTGGTAGCAGGTCTGCACTGCATGCAGGACAGTTCAGGAACCTGATCCTGGTGGCAGGTCTGCACTGCATGCAGGACAGTTCAGGAACCTGATTCTGGTGGCAGGTCTGCACTGCATGCAGGACAGTTTAGGAACCTGATTCTGGTGGCAGGTCTGCACTGCATGCAGGACAGTTCAGGAAACTGATCCTGGTGGCAGGTCTGCACTGCATGCAGGACAGTTCAGGAACCTGATCCTGGTAGCAGGTCTGCACTGCATGCAGGACAGTTCAGGAACCTGATTCTGGTGGCAGGTCTGCACTGCATGCAGGACAGTTTAGGAGCCTGATCATGGTGGCAGGTCTGCACTGCATGCAGGACAGTTCAGGAACCTGATCCTTGTGGCAGGTCTGCACTGCATGCAGGACAGTTCAGGAACCTGATTCTGGTAATATGTCTGCACTGCATGCAGGACAGTTCAGGAACCTGATTATGGTGGCAGGTCTGCACTGCATGCAGGACAGTTCAGGAACCTGATCCTGGTGGCAGGTCTGCACTGCATGCAGGACAGTTCAGAAACCTGACCCTGGTGGCAGGTCTGCACTGCATGCAGGACAGTTCAGGAACCTGATCACCGTGGCAGGTCTGCACTGCATGCAGGACAGTTCAGGAACCTGATCCTGGTGGCAGGTCTTCACTGCATGCAGGACAGTTCAGGAACCTGATTCTGGTGGCAGGTCTGCACTGCATGCAGGACAGTTCAGGAACCTGATCCTGGTGGCAGGTCTGCACTGCATGCAGGACAGTTCAGGAACCTGATTCTGGTGGCAGGTCTGCACTGCATGCAGGACAGTTCAGGAACCTGATCCTGGTGGCAGGTCTGCACTGCATGCAGGACAGTTCAGGAACCTGATCCTGGTAATAGGTCTGCACTGCATGCAGGACAGTTCAGGAACCTGATCATGGTAGCAGGTCTGCACTGCATGCAGGACAGTTCAGGAACCTGATCATGGTAGCGGGTCTGCACTGCATGCAGGACAGTTCAGGAACCTGATCCTGGTAATAGGTCTGCACTGCATGCAGGACAGTTCAGGAACCTGATTCTGGTAATAGGTCTGCACTGCATGCAGGACAGTTCAGGAACCTGATCATGGTAGCAGGTCTGCACTGCATGCAGGACAGTTCAGGAACCTGATTCTGGTAATATGTCTGCACTGCATGCAGGACAGTTCAGGAACCTGATCATGGTAGCAGGTCTGCACTGCATGCAGGACAGTTCAGGAACCTGATTCTGGTAATATGTCTGCACTGCATGCAGGACAGTTCAGGAACCTGATTATGGTGGCAGGTTTGCACTGCATGCAGGACAGTTCAGGAACCTGATCATGGTAGCAGGTCTGCACTGCATGCAGGACAGTTCAGGAACCTGATTCTGGTGGCAGGTCTGCAGTGCATGCAGGACAATTCAGGAACCTGATTCTGGTGGCAGGTCTGCACTGCATGCAGGACAGTTCAGGAACCTGATCCTGGTGGCAGGTCTGCACTGCATGCAGGACAGTTCAGGAACCTGATTCTGGTAATAGGTCTGCACTGCATGCAGGACAGTTCAGGAACCTGATCCTGGTGGCAGGTCTGCACTGCATGCAGGACAGTTCAGGAACCTGATCCTGGTGGTAGAACAAGGCTCTTTTCTGTTTCAGGGTATTTTGGGATATGTTGGACAGAATAAGACTTTGGATGCATTTATCCACTCATCTATTGTACCGTTGCCAGGTAAGGAGTTTATCAAATCAATTTACAAATGATGATTCATTCAAAAAGATCTTTTTTGGAAAAATTATTAGCATACTACATGTTTTTGTATATATATATACTATATATATATATACTGCATATATTTGAATATATATATGTATGTATATAAATTTCTCTCTGGGATTAATAGGTAATTTTTTTACTTTCAGTCCGTCTTATCATATTGGAGATCAACGGCTGTTCTAGACAGTAATGAAATCTAAACCAACAGAAATATTGTTTAAGTAAAGTTGTATTTTAAGTAACAGGATATTTTATGTACCTGCTTGTTACCCAGGACGACCACGGGCAGCTGGGGCTCCACCTTCAGGAGGCGGTGCAGTTCAGCCTTCGCCAACGGGAGGCGGCTCCTGTCAGACGAGTCCACCACATACACCAGAACATGAGTCCTCTTCAGGTAGTCCAACCAGTAGCGCCGCAGATCCTCACCTCCACCGACTGTACAACACACAAGTTTGTTGCACCTTGAATGACTGACAATGTTCCTTATATTTTACTTCCAAGCATGTAAAAGACCAAAAACATAATCAGATGACTCAAGTTTTGCATTAAAGCAACTCCATATGCTTAGTTTTCAGTCTCTGTAGAGGAAATAGGCCCAGGAGTTGTTCTCAGTGGGGGTTCTCCATAATTAAATTAAGCTTTAATAAGAAAAGAGTGAGAATTCAATCAATTAAAATCCCCTGATAACCCAAAATACCTGTTTTTACCATGTAAGTGTGTAACATAGAGGACAACACGTGTCTGACTGGCCATTTCAGTCTGATTTTTGAGTTCCAGACAGAAGACATCTACCACTTCAATCAATAAACGAGCAGACTGATTAAATCCGATAAGGCCACAGATTCGTTTCATATCGTATGTCTGCTGTACCAAATGAGATCTGGTTTCCACTGAGGGATGAAACAAGCTGGGACGGCAGATTAGCATCAGTCATATCCACATTTCCCTCCTGCTTGAATTGATTTATATTCCCCCGTCTTGCTACCTCCACACGATACATCAGCAAAGCTCTGAGCAAAATACAGCAAAGCAGCTCCTCTTTCCACAAAATGTAATAAAAATCAGTTGTTTTTCTTGCTCTCTGTAGCAGATAACTCCTCAGTATTCAGGGTAAATACATTAGTATCAAAGTGTTTGTCTCTCACTCGCAGGCATCATTCTCGCTTTTTTTTTTAGAAGAGCTGTTTGAGTGCAGTTGAGAACATTTTTCAAGCGAGCAGCATTTCTGAGTATGTTTACAAAAATTGCAGCAACTCTGCCATCATGTTTTAAACATGAAGGGAGAAGATGTGAGGGCTGGTGGATTGATTGCAGTATAAAATTCCTTCATGAGGTAAAACTGAACCCCAAAGAGACAGTTCTCAAAGCTTTCTGCAGCACTTTTTAACGCTGCTTATCCACATAAGATCCGTTTCTGCTTCAGCGGAGGGTTTGGTGGAGGTCCTGCAGCTGCAGTGTCCAGCTCAGCAGCCGAGGAGTCACGGCTCACGCCAAGAGGTGTGACCGTCGCTCCTCATCACCTCAGCGAGAATTCATTAGAGAAGGTTGCTAGGAAACAGAGCAGTGGTGCGGCAGCAGTATATACCTGCTCACCTGATGGGAGCCTGAACGTGGCGCTCAGCTGCGCCTCCCCGGCTCCGGGAGCTCGGCGGGACGCTCCACAGGCCACCTCATTACAAACCCGCCCACATGTGCACACGTAGAAGACGCAGTCATATGGCTGTGGGCGTGTGCACGATTCAAACTCTGAGGATGAAAGTCTCTGCAGCACAAAGAGAGCTTTAACCATTTTCAACTTTTCCTGGTTCAGTGAATGACTTTGCAGTGTTTCTCTTTCACCTGCTACTGTGCAGCAGGTTAAACATCATCTCAGCGCTGCATATTGCTCTGAATGCAAAGTTCAACTACACTGAACTTTGACACATTCCAGTGTTGTGTTCAAGGCCACATGTTTTCACTCGTGACCTTGTGTAACTACGCAGGTACTGCATGTTTTTCAGCTGTTATCTGGTTGCAGGCGTTTCGTTATCTAAGATGTTCACTGATCCAGGATGAGATGCCTGCCTGCTTTGTTTGCACCAGCTATAGTTGTTAAAGAATACTGAATGTAAAAGTTGGACTACATTTCAGTGTATAAATACAGTCGTCCTAAAAATTATTCATACCCTCCAATTAAAGAAAAGGTTAAATTCACAATAGAAATTCAAATAACAGGAAACTGATAATAAATAAAAATTTACAGAATTATAGTTTAGTGACTTAAAATATCACTTTTGACTTGTGGTTGGAAATAATAATAAAAAAAACAAACAAACAACTGTCCCAGACACATAAGAGCACCTTTCCCATGAACATACCTCTCAACAGGTGCGAAAGTCTTTTTGAACATTAGAGAAAACACCTGATTGCAGTTATTGCCTCAAATGTTGCTAAACAAAATTGTAGCTTTTTTATTTGTTTTATTTTTTTTTTGTTTGTTTTTAATATTTCTGTTGAACCAATATTCAAAATCAATGTCATAATTTTCATAAAATTCTTATTCATTATAACTTATTTCCCTGATAGCTGACTTTTTCCTTCTTGAATTGGAGGGCATGAATAATTCTAAGGACGACATATATCCTGTACGCAGTGCTGCAAACTCTCAGGAAGAAAGCCCAGCGTGAGTACTATGAAGCTAACTGAAGTTGATACTTAGGCTTTAAGCCCGACAGAAACAGAATCTGTAACCATTAAGCTACTCTGGACAGTGTAGCCTTGACCTTTAGTACACCTGTGGAGAACCCTGGAGTCATGTTTAACCAGGATTTGTCCTTTTACTCACAAAATAAGCAGGACTCAGGCCTGCTTTTTGGGTCTCGGAAGGCTTGTGTACTATCAGGAACCTCTAGTCTCAGAGGAATGCAGAAAAACTGGTCAGTTTGTCTACATTTACTGCGTTTTGGTTAGTTGGAGTTCCACAGGGTTCTGTACTTGAGTCAATACTTTTAGGTAATATCATTAGGCCATGTCAATAAACATACAATGCTATGCAGATGACACATACTATACTGTAACGTCAAATTAGACCGATCAGTTAATTTAGCTACAATCACGTTATGATATTACGATTCGACAAAACTGATGTTGATTTCTTCCTCTAAAAACCTCAGAAACATACTGTCTAATCTTCTACTTATACCAGATAGTGTTACTTTTGTCTCCAGGAGCTTGATTCTCGACCAGAATGTGTTAGACATGATGTAATTCTTTAAAGGGACTTGAGGCAGGAATTTGAAAAAAACCAAACATGAATGTCCCTTTTTTTCATACTAATGGGTGATGAAGCGCTAAATACCAAAAATAACGTTTCCACCCATGTTTCTCTCCGTTGCCTTGAACAGGCTGTGTGCTGCAAAATGCGCTGCAATTCGGTGTCCGAATTTCCCGCGCTGCCCTGCGGATGTGACGTCAAATGACGCTACATCCGTAGTTTTGATGCAGGAAAAGACGGTCATGTTAAATAAAAACACCGTAAGCGATAGTTATGGATTATTCTGCCGTCAGAATACGATCTAGATCAACTGAAAGACCATTAAAAATTGTAACTACGAAGAAAAAGCTTAGTAAACAACATTATAGTTTTCCAGCTCTGTCATGCGGACGTGACGTCACATGACGCTACATCCGCTGTTTTGATATAGGACGAAGCCGGTCGCGGTAAATTCAAACACTGCAAGCGATTGTTATGGATTATTCTGCCGTCAGCAAACGATCCAGATCAACTGAAAGACCACTACAAAGTATAACTACGGAGAGAAAGGTGAGTAAACGGCATCATAGCTTCAGTTTGTGCACGCTCCCGTGACGGCTTTGCTCGTGGCTGCAGTTACCTGAAGCGCCAATCGCGGCAGTCGCGAGTTTCGTTTCTTAATCTTGCCTCAAGTCCCTTTAAGTTATCAGCAGATGGACTCCGTATGAATCTCTAGATCCCACAGTCCAAACTCTCTAAAATGGTCTTTTGGAGCAAACCCCTCTGTTGGTCTGAATCATACATTAATGAGAAGTGTTGGATCCCTCGCCTCTCAGTGGGGGTTCCCCAAGACTCAGTGCTGGGGCCCTTTTCTTTCCAATACACCCAATCTGTATTGCATAACGAAGTATTAGGGCTACATAAAGAAAACTTTTTCTTTAAAGACTGAGAATAAAATCCTAATTTATTAGAGAAAAATAAAACTGTTGTAAAATTGTGACTTAATTCTCATAAATTTATGACTTTGTTCTCGTAAAATAACAATTTTTACGAGAACAAAGTCGTAAATTTATGAGAATGAGTCGCAGTTTTACAAGAATAAAGTAACCTTATGAGAATAAAGTTTAGTTTGGTTTAGTTTTATTCAAGCAAATATCAAACCAGGAACAGAACAAACAAATAATAGAGCTATACAACAGCTGACAGTTAAGTCGAAAATTCAACTGAATCAAACTACACAAAATAAGTAGTCATAAATTCATGATTAAAGTCACAATTTTACCAGAATAAAGTAATGCAATGAGAACAACGTCATAAATTTACAAGAATAAAGTAAATTCGTAAGAATAAAGTCCTAATTTTCAGAGAAACAAATCATTATTTATAGATGGTAAAGTCATAAATTTACACGAATTATATCACCATTTTACGAGACTGAAGTAATTTTATTCAAATAAAGTCATAAATTTACAAGAACAAAGTAAATTTACAAGAATAGTAATTCATTTACGAGAATAGTCTTGAATTCACCAAAAAAAGTCACAATTTTACCAGAATAAAGCAGTGTTATGGGAATAGTATCATAAATCTATGAGAATGAAGTCTTAATTTGCAAGAATAAAAGAAAATTTGAAAGATTGAAGTCATTAATTTACGAGAATAAAGTCAGCATTTTTAGAGAAAAAAATATTTTAAGATAATAAAGTCATAAATTTATGAGGATTAAGTCACAATTTTACGGGAATCAAGTAATTCTATGAGAATAAAGTAAAAAAATTTAAGAGAATAAAGTAAATTTACAGGAAAAGCAATGAATTTACAAGAATAAAGTTATAAATTCCACAAAAACAACATTTCCTCCAAGTCCGTCTGCTTCAATCTGCAGAAAAGATTCATTTTCTTGCAGATTCTTTTCAAAGTCCTGATACTAATGAGAATGTGGTACAGATGTACCAAGAGATTGAGTTTCTGCTGGTTTGTAAAAGTGCACCTTCACCAAACGCTCCACCACCCTCATTTTATCAACTTTACTCTTCTACATTTAAAATATCAGGACTTTATTTGGTAAATGATCTTTCCTTTTCTGCCAATGTTCATGTTTCAGTAAACTCTGATGGTTCGTTGGGTTTTTGTTGACAGAAACATGCAGTGTAGATAAAAGTCTTTTTATAAATAAACCATAACTAGAAACACTGGAGTATTCTCAACAGCTTTTCCATGTTCATCAGACACAGATGGGCCTGAATCTTTGTTCCTAAAAATAAGTAAAAAGCAGACGTCCGCATATTGTGCAAACTGTTGGAGGAAAGTTGAACCACTCATAGTTCCACTTCCACAATTCATCTTCTTATTTTTTGTCTTTCTTTTTGCAAATATTTTCTGAGAGTCGGGTTGTAGCTGAATGACCTCGTTGCACCTCACAAAGAAAGCACCTGTCAACCTGCATCAACACCCCCGGCACATCACTCTGACATTTACCGCCCAGCCGCTGAAATACTGAGTGGGTGCGCTCCTCTCCAGGAGATGAGAAACAGATTAGTGGTTCAGATCATGAATAAATCAGCCGCTAAGAATGACTCCGAATCCTTCCACGAGAACTCGCTCTGAGCCCGACTGCAGTCAGAGGTTGACGCTCGCTGGCTGAATGAGGACCAAATTCATTACAGTATTTTTAGCACGGCGCTGTGGCTTTCGGTTAAGCGCTAATTTGCAGGATTTATGAGTCTGTCTGAGAGTGTAACACGGTCTAACCAGAGCCGTCCTCCCTCTTCTCCTTTTACGACCCATGAAGCTCGGTCTCCTTGTTTTCATTTGAGTTAAATCAAACAGAAATGAATTTTCGAAGGTTGTTTAACAGCTAAAGGAATTGAGTTTAATGTTGAACAGAAGCTGCAGATGCTTCTGTCACTGAACAAATTAAAACAACGAAGTGAGAGGCAGAGATTAGTTTGTTATTGGCTCTGTGCTGGCTGTGTCTGACGCTGCAGGGAGGTAAAGAAAAGAAATCGACTTCAGATCTGAACAACAATTTGACTCCGAATGGATCAAATCTCTCCTCACTGCAGATTTTAAATTAGACTTTCTGCCTCTTAGCTGCATTTCTTAATAATTTCACAGACTGCAGCTGGTTTTCATCATAATCCAGCTCCTGATATTTCTAGGATTGCGTCTTTTTCTTTGGTTTTGCTTGTTCTGCACATCATGTTCTATATAACACGAAGTGGCTTTTGTGTTGGAAACTATTCAGATCGTGACAATGATCAAGGTTATTTGATGCTTCCTTGTGAAAGGTTGAAAAAGAGCGAGCCAAAAGACATTAATCTATATGTATTACAACAGATGAACCGTTTGGTTTATTATGTTAAATAGCTGGTGACGGGTTAACTGGGATGCCAGTCAGGTCTGGCAGGCCCAACACTGCAAAAACTCAAATCTTACCAAGTATATTTTTCTAATTTCTAGTCAAAATATCTCATCACACTTAAAATAAGACAAAATCACCTAAAGAGAAACATTTCAATGACATAAAGGAACTTTTTATGGGTTTCATGTCATTATTAGGCACATAATTCCCTTTTATGGCACAACCAAATAACTGTGTTACCTTCAGTAGTTTTGAAAATACAGTATACATGAAAAAACAACCTAAAGAAATGTGACATCACTTCATGTCTGTATCTGACGCCTTAAAAATTCACTGGTGTCGCTTTAAGAAGCCTCCTGCTGTTTCTGACACGCGGGCATCTGGTTAGGATGCCTCCTGGACCCCTCCCTGGTGAGGTGTTCCAGGCACATATCATCCCGGACAAGACCCCGGGGTAGACCCAGGACACGCTGGAGGGACTACATCTCTCGACAGGATGAAATGACAGATGTGGAATCCGGATAAGCAGAGGAAGACGGTACGGTACATTCGGTGGCTCAGGAGGGGGAAGTAGTTCACCATCAACACTGCAGTGGGGATGGTGGGCTGCTGGGCACGACTCGGGGCAGTTTGGATCAGTGGAGGAAGACCTCCCCAATCCCACAGAAGACCTCCTCAATCGGGGACAGCGTCTCTGGACTGGAAGACTGGGGTGATGGTCCCCCTCCCCATGCAGGTAGACTGGAATTTGTGTTTTAACTACAGGATATTACACCCCATAGCCTTCCTGCTAAGGTCAGATCAGTGGTCCTGGAGAGGAGGGTCCATCGGACAGTCAAACTTTCGGTTCCACCACGAGACAAAAAAATATGAAACTTCTGAGGTGGAAGCAAAGAGAAGAGAAAAACTATGTTCTCTAGTCAAGTCAGAACAGTTTATCTGGCCAAAGGCCGCATGATCATCCCTCAAACCGGGTCAAATCCATCTGCAGAGGCCACCTCCCTCTTCCCACAACCTGAACTTATGTCTTCCAGTGACATTACATCAAATATGGCTTTCCACAAACGTTCAAGTGGAACTGTTCGATAAAACAAAGAGACAGCTGTTCTTTCAATTCCTCCGTGTCACGCTGTCTGATACAACATGGAGCCTGCGGTGTTTGATGCTGAAGAAGAAAAGGAGTCTTACTCTCCAGAAAGTCGAGCTGGCACGCGGGGGCGCTGAGGCTGATGAAGTTGAAGCCGCGGGTGGGTCGGCACCGGCCTCTCTGAGCCGCCGGCTCCCCGGGGGTCAGACCCTGTAGCATGCTGCTCTTCCCGGCCCCGTCCAGACCGAGAACCAGAACCTGCCGCTTCCCGCGCTCCACCTCCTCCTGCAGATTAAACACATATTTTATTCAACACCAAAGAGGGTATTTACTCACTCTTAGAAAACAGTGGGCTAGCGGAGGAACAAATTTGACTCTGGTGAACAAATATTGAACAGTTTAAATGCTGTCGTGCACTTCAGGCGGTTTAAACCACAGCACAGACCTAATAATAGACTGGGAAACCACCATATTTGCCTCTTTACGTACTTAAGGAGGGGTGCAGTAACCCACAGCCATGCCACAACAAGTTCACTAGTGTTCAGAGATCAGAACAGTTAGATAATTCAGAACAGTTCAGATAATTAGCACAGAAATTTATCTGCAGCAGCGCTGACGACAGTTCTGCCAAACCAAAGGAAAACGGTTTCATTGTCAGAGTGAAGCAGGGAAGGCCGAAACATGACTGCTACACTGCTGGGAGGGCACGCTAAAGTATTGGACTGGTATGCAAAAGTATTGGGAGGGTACGCTAAAGTATTGGGAGGGTACGCAAAAGTATTGGGAGGGTAAGCTAAAGTATTGGGTGGGGAGAAAAAGATTAAGGGAGAAAAGTAATGGGGGGGGGAAAGGAATTGAGGGTAAGAAAAGGAGTTTAGGGTAAAGTATAGTATAGGGAGGGATAGAAAGGGTAGGGAGGAAGAAAAGTATTGGGAGGATAAAATTATGGGAGGGTACAAAAGTTTTTGGGGCCTAAGTTTTGAGGATCCAAGTATATACTTTGGCACACAAAAGTATTATAGGGTAATGTGAACGTGAAAAAAATCGCCATGTTAGCTGGTTAGCTGGGAACTCTGTAGAATTCTGAGATTAAAGTCAGAATTCTGAATTTTTTCTCAGAATTCTATTTTTTTCTTCATACTCTCCCGTAGATATGAGACATTAACACACGATAGTTTAATACAATCATAACTTTACAAGTAAATTTCCTCATTGTGGGATCAATAAAGTCTCCTCACTTCCATTCATCTATGTTTGATCGAGATTCCTGATTTGGATAATTCATCACTGAATGATTGCAGCTGGTGTATTGTTCTGTCCCATTTCATTGATCATGTTATCTTAACTTGATGCTGATGTAATGTGGGTTTATCAGCCTGGATCATCACCATCATGCATCAAACTGAATGCATTACACATTCCTAATTGGAGCGCTTCAGAATGTTCAGGAATATAAATTAGCATCCGCAAACCTCCAGAGATTAAACTCATACTTAAACAAAAGACATCAGAGCAGCGTGCTGCTCCTTACTGCATCCTCACTGCAGACTCGTTTCTCTCTCAGCCTCCTGCGTCTGTAGGAGGACCAGCAGCGTACTCTCAGAAAAGGTTAGCAGCCACGTTCAAGCCTCAACGGTCTCGCTGCGACATGCCGGGACGCTACAATCCCTCTGAGAAGCTGCATGTCAGTCTTCTCCCGTTTAAAAGTCACGCAAGGTTAGTTTTTATTCATGCCATGTGCTGCAGCTAATTACCAATTCATATCAGCCCTTTTAGAGCCAAGAAGCATCATCTTCCTTATTAAAAGACATCACTTCACTTAGCTGGTGGATGATCGAGTCTTTAATTTTGTATTTGTATTTATTTATTTAAAAGGGGCATTGCATTTTTAAGCACATATACATTAAATGTGTACAAGTACAAAATTGCCCAGCTGCCCCCCCCCCCCCCAAACCTTGCTCACAAAAACTACAATAGAAATTTAAAATGTCAAAATCCTGTTCCCACCAATGACCAGCCACCCCCCTCCACACACGCATAGTACATATAGTCCACCCAGAACTGCACCCCATCCCATAACCTCAATGACTAAAGGTTTTACACACGGATGCACGATATTGGAAATTTGCCCAATATTCGATGTTTTAAAAATCATGTGGCCAATGACTTATATCGATACCGATATTAAAGCTGAAAAAAAAGTAAGCAGTCATTGCAAATATGCAGTTTTGTTATCCATTACCGACAATTTGAAAAATAGGGGTGGGAAAAAATATTGATACACTAAAATATCATGATATTTTCATATGCCAGTATCAAATCGATATTTAAAAATGCGGTATCCATCTATTTTACTTACAAAATCTTGCGAGATTTCATAGTTCTGTGACAAAATCTCATGAGATTTTGTGAATTCTCGTGAGATTTTGTAACAGAACGATGAAATATCACAAGATTTCATCCGTAAAATAGATTGATACCATGTTTTTAAATGTCAATATGATATCAGCATATGAAAATAGTGCGAAATTTTGTGAATTCCTGCGAGATTTCATAACAGATCGATGAAACACTGCGTAATTTCGTTGCTAAAATAAATTGATACCGCGTTTTTAAATGTCAATATGATATCAGCATATGAAAATAGCATGACATTTTTGTGAATTCTCGCAAGATTTCGTAACAGAACGATTAAATATTGTGAGATTTCAGAAGTAAAACAGATCAATACCATATTTTTAAATGTCAATATGATATCAGCATTTGAAAATAGCATGACATTTTTGTGGATTCTCGCGAGATTTCGTAACAGAATGATGAAATATCGCGAGATTTCATGAGTAAAATAGATTGATACTGCATTTTTTTTTTTTTTTTTTTTTTTTTTTTTCTCCTTTATTCGTCTTTTTACGGCGGCAGGTAATGGGGGGAGGGGAGGGGGGGGGGGAGTGACTTGCAGCGGGGGCCTCCCCCGGGAGACCCCCCCCCGGGCCCCTTTCTCCGGGGACCTGTCCCCTCTTCCCGGGGGCGGCCCCCCCCCCCACCGGGCCATTCCCCCCCCGATCTCATTTTTAAATGTCAATATGAAATCGGCATATGAAAATATTGCGATATTCCAGTGTATCGATATTTTTTCCCACCCCTAGTCTTTAGAAGTTTTAGTCTGTAAAAAAGAAGTTTTTGAAGAAGAAGAGGAAGAAGAAGTTTTTTGTTTGTTTTAGACTTTAGAAACAGCAGCCTGATTGGTTAAATATTTGTTAAATATCGGTGGGGTGGCCGATATTTTAAGTTTTAAGGCCGATATAGGCCAATACCGATAGGGGGCCGATTATATCGTGCATACCTAGTTTTACATATTTTTTAGAAATGACTTTAGGAATCTGAGTCTTAGGTGAAAGTACGCCATTTCTGTTTAATAGATGGTAAATTATGTTCTCCGGCTGCCTGGTGCAGCTTAAATACGCTGAATTTTACAGCTTAGAAGCTCGTCTGTGCGTTTCTGGTTGATGCAGCCCGCTGGGACGTGAAACTCAAACCCTGACAGTGCAGAAGTCTCCCTGCTGCTGCCTGCACGAACTCTGCAGAGACGAGTTGTTGCACTCCGACCGGCTCACTGTCCACGCAGCTTCTGATTTCCATGTTCAGATCTCCAGCTGCTGCTTCACAGTTTCTCATTAAAGAGACTGACGCTACACTGATTTCTGCTGGACTCTTTTTGCACCACAAGCAAGGAAAAACGCCCAGCTCAGCTACAGATGCACTAGAGATTTAACACTTTGCTCAAGGACACTCCGGTACAGCAGGAGCTTGGCAACACGGCGTGATTGGCTGAGCAGAACCGTGCTGATCCAGTCAGAGTCAAGGCAGCTGCTGATTTCATGCATATTAACCCCCTTTTCAACCAGGTTCTGCTCCTGGTTGTTCAGAACTGGTTTGATTTTTCCCAGAGCCACAACACAAACTCACGACCACACTTGAAACATGGTTTTATCCTCCCTCTGCTGTTTCCCGAGTCTCTGTGGACAACCTCGGTGCAGAGAGACCCTTTATCCCCTCCTCAGATTACAGTTTGCATCATCTTAATCCCACCGGTCTGCGTTTATTAAAGCTGGAGAGTTATGTTTACCCATGTGATTGGCTCATTATTTTCGATGAAGGATCTGCAACTTATCTTCATTTTTTTAATGAATGAAAGTTTATACATATCTCTCTCTCTCTCTCTCTCTCATTTATACAAACATGAATAACATCAGCTTTTTCATCAGCTAAACGACTTTTTAAGAGAAAACAACTGTTATGATGTCTTCCAGTCAGGTTTTAGACAGCACCACAGCTCTGAGCAAAGTCATGAATGACATATGTCTGAATACTGACGCTGGAAAAATGTCAGTGTTGGTTTTACTGGATCTCAGTGCTGCATTTGATACAGTCGACCACATTATATTACTCCAACAACTGGAGAAGTGGGTGGGTCTCTCTAGTTCTGTACTTAACTGGTTCAAAACGTACTTGGAGAACAGGAAGTACTTTGTGTCAGTAGGCAATTCTACATCTGAGCAGACAAAAATGACCTGTGGAGTTCCCCAGGGCTCTATCCTGGGGCCTCGTCTGTTTAACATCTACATGCTTCCACTGGCCCAGGTCACAAAGAACAACAATATTAGTTACCATATGCAGATGATACACAGCTATATATTACAATGTCACCAGGAGACCGGGGTCCTTTACAGGCTCTTGATAAATGCGTTGAGGAGATTAATGACTGGATGTGCCTCAACTTTCTTTAATTGAACAAAAACAAAACTGACGTGATTGTTTTTGGAGCCAAAGAGAGAACAACAGCAGGTCGTCACAGAACTTCAGTCCATACACCTAAAAACCACCAACCAGGCCAGAAATCTGGGTGTACTGATGTAAATATATACGTAATTAAATACAATACATTTCGATAAAATAAAATAAAATTGAATAAATTAAAAATAAAGCTAACTGAATAAGAGATTAAATTAGAAAATAAGTTTAAATGAAATAAAACAATGTAATAAAAATTAATTAGAATTAAATAAAAACACAAAATAGAAAATTAAATAAAAAATAGTTACATTAAACTTAAAAAAATCAAATACAGCTAAATAAAAAAAATTGAATATAAAAAATAAATTAAATAGAGTAAACCTAAACAAAATAAAAAAAACACCTAAACTAAATGAATTAAATATCAAATTAAATTGAACAAAATATAAAATAAAACAAAGGAATACTTTAAAAAAAAAGTACAACAAATGTATTTAATTAAATATTAAATTAAATTGAAAAAATTATTTAAAAAAATAGAGTAAAACTTAACTAAATAAAATAAAATAAACAATACAGGACATTTTTGTTTTGTTAATGTCAGTAAGTCATGAAAGGCGACCATGTTTAGCTTCACCATATTCTCTGTGAGCTCGTCCAGATGAAGGTGTGGCTGAAAATAAAGACAAAAGATTTCTAAAACCGCAGCCACCTACAGAGTCGTGTAGGCAGCTGATGCTTCCAAGCTTCAGTTTTACCTCTGTGGCAGAAGTAAGACCTAAAGAGAGGTTTGAGTCTGATTCTGGAGCCATCGGCGTGTAAATGAGCATCGAGCAGCCCTCCCACCTGCTGAGACTCCAGAGGTCATCAGACATGATTATAACGCTTCTCTGACCACCGAGCCCTTCGGACCGGAACGTTTCCGTCCCCTCTGCGGCGAGCTGCTGGCCGTTACAGACGCCGTTATCCTCTGAAGACCGGCTGAGCCAGATAAGCAGGCTGAGCCCATCATAGACCGCTGCTGACTGAATCCACAAACACGATTAGAAGCATGCAAATAGATTTTATTAAGAGATTCAAGCTGCAGCTGCTTTGAAGACTCATTCATTAAGAGAGATGATCACCAGACCGCCTTACTCTGTGCAGGGTCTGTTTTTCTAACATCACTGTAAAGATTTCCATCTTGTTCTTCTCAGCTGCAGTGGGAGATCAAGTCATCATTACAAGTGGTTGAGTTTTATCATCACTGAGGCATTCCAGTGTTCGTTCACACAGAAATGGATCAATAAGCAGCTGCTTCCAGGTAAAGATGAGGACATTTCACAGATGCATGGATAGGCCGATACATCGGCCGGCCGATATTTGCATCTTTTGCTGGTATTGGCATCGGCCAATACGTCCCCACTCAACATAATTTACAGACTTTTTTTATATATATTACAAATTTAATGTTTCTATTTAACATTTGTTTACAGGTGCACTGTTTTTTTTTATATATTTATTTCAGGGATGTTCCATATTGGCTTTTTTACCGATATCCAATATACCGATATTGTCAAACTCTTAATATTGATATCAACTGATACCAATCTCTGCAGACAACTGTGAGGTTTTATCTCTCATATTATGAGAGATAAAACTACATTCTGCTCCGAGAACAAAGATCCCAAAATATCCTTAACTCGGCCAGAAGAGTTCATTTTGGACATCTGACAGCCAGATATCAGATACTAGCAGGTATTAGCCAACATGTGGCTAATTATAATGTTTCTGACAACTTGGTAACTTAACCAACAACTTAAAAGCAGACATATTATAAGCAGCTTCAAAGCAAGTCAGTCTGTAGCAGCAGCAGCTGCACAGCAATCACATGACTCTGAAAGGAATGCTGGGAAATGAAGTTCTTCCAGGATAACAGAGACTTTATGCTGGACCAATGCTGCCAAAATGAACTCCTCTAGCTGAGTTAAGGAGATTTTGGGATCTTTGCTCTCGGAGCAGAATATAGATGTATGAAAATATGAGAGATACAACCTCACAGTTGTCCGCATAGATCGGTATCGATTGATATCGGGTATAATACCAATTTCCAATATCCAGGGTATTGGAAATTAAGAGCTGGACAAAATCGGTATATCAGATATCAGCAAAAAAGCCGATATCAAACTTCTCTATTAGTAATCCATGGGTATGACTTAATTACCTCAGTCCCAAGAGTTAACAATCTATTTCAGTCCAAAACATGAATAATTCATAGCTACTGCTAGTAACTAGTTATGTGCAGCTATGACTTCATAATTTGGCCCATGCAGTAATCCACGGCCACAATTAGTAATCTGTGGTCATGACCTAATTGTCTCGGTCCCACCCTCTAGAAATCCATCTTCTTTTAGTACATCTACATGAACTTTTTAACTTTTTAACTCCTGTGTCTTGTTTGAACTTGTTGTGTTGCTTCAGTTTGTTGTATTTTATTTTGTTTTACTCTGCATCACTTGTATTTCACCTTGTTTTTATTCGAACTGTAAAGCTGCTGTGAGATATTTCAAAAGTGCTATATAAATGTGTTATTATTATCATATTAACATAATATAATAATTTTATATTATATTAATATAATATTATTAACATAATAATATAACATAATATAATATAATAATGATGATAATAATAAATAATAATAATAATAAACTTCCTTGAGATTCTGAGTTGTGAAGTTTCTTAGTCTTGGTCTGTTTGCTCTGCAAATGTTGATATTTCCCTGTGACAGTATTTTCCGTAGTCTGAATTTGACTCAGTCTTCCTAAATTTACCTTTGATAAGAAACCTGCATCGAGGACAAACACAGATGTCACGATTGTGGGATTACATCCAGCGGTTGGCGACTAAACGCTCCACTTCAGTGAAAGGAGGACTGGACTGAAGGTGAGAAAACAGCGAAAGTCCACAGAGAAGATTGAAGAGCCTCAGAAATGAAGATGATGATAAAAAACACTTTCAGAGATTAGAGATAATCTGACATTACCATCCTCATCACACCATCATCATCATCACATTACCATCCTCATCACACCATCATCATCATCACATTACCATCCTCATCACACCATCATCATCATCACATTACCATCCTCATCACCCCATCATCATCATCACATTACCATCCTCATCACACCATCATCATCATCACATTACCATCCTCATCACACCATCATCATCATCACATTACCATCCTCATCACCCCATCATCATCATCACATTACCATCCTCATCACACCATCATCATCATCACATTACCATCCTCATCACACCATCATCATCATCACATTACCATCCTCATCACCCCATCATCATCATCACATTACCATCCTCATCACACCATCATCATCATCATCATTACCATCCTCATCACACCATCATCATCATCACATTACCATCCTCATCACCCCATCATCATCATCACATTACCATCCTCATCACACCATCATCATCATCACATTACCATCCTCATCACACCATCATCATCATCACATTACCATCCTCATCACACCATCATCATCATCACATTACCATCCTCATCACACCATCATCATCATCACATTACCATCCTCATCACACCATCATCATCATCACATTACCATCCTCATCACCCCATCATCATCATCACATTACCATCCTCATCACACCATCATCATCATCACATTACCATCCTCATCACACCATCATCATCATCATCATCATCATCACATTACCATCCTCATCACACCATCATCATCATCACATTACCATCCTCATCACACCATCATCATCATCACATTACCATCCTCATCACCCCATCATCATCATCACATTACCATCCTCATCACCCCATCATCATCATCACATTACCATCCTCATCACACCATCATCATCATCACATTACCATCCTCATCACACCATCATCATCATCACATTACCATCCTCATCACACCATCATCATCATCATCATCACATTACCATCCTCATCACACCATCATCATCATCACATTACCATCCTCATCACACCATCATCATCATCACATTACCATCCTCATCACCCCATCATCATCATCACATTACCATCCTCATCACCCCATCATCATCATCACATTACCATCCTCATCACCCATCATCATCATCACATTACCATCCTCATCACCCCATCATCATCATCACATTACCATCCTCATCACCCCATCATCATCATCACATTACCATCCTCATCACCCCATCATCATCATCACATTACCATCCTCATCACACCATCATCATCATCACATTACCATCCTCATCACACCATCATCATCATCACATTACCATCCTCATCACCCCATCATCATCATCATCATCATCACATTACCATCCTCATCACCCCATCATCATCATCACATTACCATCCTCATCACACCATCATCATCATCACATCATCACCATCCTCATCACACCATCATCATCATCACATTACCATCCTCATCACACCATCATCATCATCACATTACCATCCTCATCACACCATCATCATCATCACATTACCATCCTCATCACACCATCATCATCATCACATTACCATCCTCATCACACCATCATCATCATCACATTACCATCCTCATCACACCATCATCATCATCACATACCATCCTCATTACCATCATCATCATCACATTACCATCCTCATCACACCATCATCATCATCACATTACCATCCTCATCACACCATCATCATCATCACATTACCATCCTCATCACACCATCATCATCATCACATTACCATCCTCATCACACCATCATCATCATCACATTACCATCTTCATCACACCATCATCATCATCACATTACCATCCTCATCACACCATCATCATCATCACATTACCATCCTCATCACACCATCATCATCATCACATTACCATCCTCATCACACATCATCATCATCATCACATTACCATCCTCATCACCCCATCATCATCATCACATTACCATCCTCATCACACCATCATCATCATCACATTACCATCCTCATCACCCCATCATCATCATCACATTACCATCCTCATCACACCATCATCATCATCACATTACCATCATCATCATCACCATTACCATCCTCATCACCACCATCATCATCATCACACACCATCATCATCATCACATTACCATCCTCATCACCCCATCATCATCATCACATTACCATCCTCATCACACCATCATCATCATCACATTACCATCCTCATCACCCCATCATCATCATCACATTACCATCCTCATCACCCCATCATCATCATCACATTACCATCCTCATCACCCCATCATCATCATCATCACATTACCATCCTCATCACCCATCATCATCATCACATTACCATCCTCATCACCCCATCATCACATCATCATCACATTACCATCCTCATCACACCATCATCATCATCACATTACCATCCTCATCACACCCATCATCATCATCACATTACCATCCTCATCACCCCATCATCATCATCACATTACCATCCCCATCACACCATCATCATCATCACATTACCATCCTCATCACCCACCATCATCATCATCACATTACCATCCTCATCACCCCATCATCATCATCACATTACCATCCTCATCACCCCATCATCATCATCATCACATTACCATCCTCATCACACCATCATCATCATCACATTACCATCCTCATCACACCATCATCATCATCACATTACCATCCTCATCACCCCATCATCATCATCACATTACCATCCTCATCACACCATCATCATCACATTACCATCCTCATCACACCATCATCATCATCACATTACCATCCTCATCACACCATCATCATCATCACATTACCATCCTCATCACCCCATCATCATCATCACATTACCATCCTCATCACACCATCATCATCATCACATTACCATCCTCATCACACCATCATCATCATCACATTACCATCCTCATCACCCATCATCATCATCATCACATTACCATCCTCATCACCCCATCATCATCATCACATTACCATCCTCATCACACCATCATCATCATCACATTACCATCCTCATCACACCATCATCATCATCACATTACCATCCTCATCACCCCATCATCATCATCACATTACCATCCTCATCACCCCATCATCATCACATCACAATCTTCATCACATCCTCATCACACCATCATCATCATCACATTACCATCCTCATCACCCATCATCATCATCACATTACCATCCTCATCACCCCATCATCATCATCACATTACCATCCACATCACCCCATCATCATCATCACATTACCATCCTCATCATCACATTACCATCCTCATCACCCCATCATCATCATCACATTACCATCCTCATCACCCCATCATCATCATCACATTACCATCCTCATCACCCCATCATCATCATCACATTACCATCCTCATCACACCATCATCATCATCACATTACCATCCTCATCACCCCCCATCATCACATTACCATCCTCATCACACCATCATCATCATCACATCTTCATCCTCATCACATCCTCATTCTCATCACATCTTCATCACATCCTTACCTTCATCACATCACCATCCTCACCCTCATCACATCCTCATCTTTATCAAGCCATCATCTTCATCACATCCTCATCCTCATAACATCATCATCCTCATCATCACAGCAAATATGATCACCATCTTCATCTTCTTTGTCTCCATTATCTTCATCCTCATTGCAATCACTTACATCATCATCTTCATGACAAGACAACCTCTTCATCATCCCCTTAATTTTCAACTTGATCTTTTTTCCATCATCATCATCATCATCACTCCATCACTTTTTTTTACATCTTTGCTTCCTTCTTTAGTCATTACCATCATCATCATCATTTATTTAACCTTCATCCAAACAACATCTTCATCTCCAAGTCATCCTTATCATCCTGGGCAGTAATTACAAAATCATCATTTTCATCATCATCATCATCATCACCATAATAATCACCTTAATAAAACTTACTAATCTTCATCTCCACAATGAGCACTGTTTTTCATCCTCATCATCGTCATCATTACAACCATTAATTCCTCATGTCATTAATCATAGCATTATCCCCCTCTTCCTCACCAACATCTTCATCATATAACCATCTCTCCTTCTTGTTTTTAAGTGTCACCTTCAATGCAGGTTTTAATTGAGCAAACATCATCTTCATCATTTCTTTTTCTCCTTTAAAGAATGTGAAATGAAATGAAAAGTGGGGTGAGGAAGGTGCAGTCCCACCTCCTGGATCGTGCAGTATTCCGCCTGCGGTGACCATATTCGCCGCTTATAGAAGTAGTTGAGGGCGATGAAGAGCGCGGAGCCCAGGGCAGCCACGGCGGCGGTCAGGGCGATGGAGATGTGCCGGAGGAGAACCATGTGAGGCGGGGGGCGGGGGCTGAGAGCCGGAGCCGGGACTGAGAACCGGAGCCGGACACCGACACCGCTGGAACTGGCTCTTCTTCTCTGAGCTGCTGCTGCTGCTGCACGCGCGACTTGAGCGAGCGCTCTCCGCTTGTTTTTGTTTCGGGAAGCGCGTGAAGGGAAAAAAAAATGCTGCGTTCAAGAGCAGCTCGGAATCTGCGGTGCGATTATTGAGAGGCGGCGACTTGCGCTTGAAATCGAAGCTGGTTTGCAAGTTAAGAATAAGAAAAATATCGAACAGTTATGTGGAATAAAATTTCAGCTGTTCAGTTATTCGATTTTACTCATCGGGTTGGCTTATTGCCAAGAATAGTTACTTCAAAGGTCATACAACTTTTCCCCCAAACAATAATTTAAAATAAATAAATAGTAGTGATTTAAAAAAATACATCCACAGAGCGTCTAGAGGGGTGAAGAATAAAAGTAGCTTATTCATTTTACCCCAAAAATGTATAGCATATGAATAATTGTTTTATCCATTTTGACGGTCTGAATAGTAAACATTTACATCTGCTAACCACGCTGCAAAAACTCAAATCTTACCAAGTATATTTTTCTAATTTCTTGTCAAAATATCTCATCAGACTCTAAATAAGACAGATTAACTAAAGAGAAACATTTCAGTAAGTTATAGGAACTTGTTTTAAGCCAATGCATCTTATTTCAAGAAATCTTTGTACTTCGGAACACCATTATGCTTGTTTACTTGTTTTTTGTGTGTGTGTTTGTTTTTAATATTTCTTTTGGACCACAATTCAAAATCAGTGTCATGATTTTCATAGATTTTTTTATTTATTATTACTTTTGTCAATTTCAACTTATTTCACTGCAGTTTTTAAATGGAGATTTTTATTTTTAAGGGTAAAAAAAATCCAAACCTCCGTGGCCCTGTGTGAAAAAGTGATTGCCCCCTAAACCTATAACTGGTTAGTCTGTAACGTTGCTACTGCTAATTAAGTAAGCGAGCATGAGTCTGCCTCCTACTGGCGGGGAGGAATTAAACTTGTACTGTAGCTATCACCTTAAGTCCTTAAATAGAAGGAAAAACTAGTCTTAAAAGTTACTTAAGCAAGAAGTGTTTGGTGAAAAGATTATTCAAGTACTAACAAGCTATAATTGATTTCAGCGCTCCTCATTCCTGGTCCTCCACGGCCTGAATCCTGAAGGGTTTTAGATCAGGGTTCCTCAGTTCTACAGGTTTTAGAAGTTTCCCTGCTGCACCTGATTAAGACTCAGACTTGTGCAGAGGTTGATGTGAAGCTCTGCTCAAGTCTGATAATTATTGTTTTGATTTTTGACTGTGGGATTTTGGGCAACTTCTAAAATCTGCAGGACCCTGACCTTCAAGAAGCAGGATTTAGGATCCCTGATTAAGGAAATGTGTAATTGTCTGATTAGCTCACGCAGGATTTAACTGAAGGTTTACAAACACTAAAGTCTTTATCAGTTTTCCAAATTTTTATGTCAAGTTCCACCTTCACGACTGATATCAGAACTGGAGAGGAGACCCAAACGTTTCCTCCAGAACTCAGACAGAAGCAGGTTTGTCAATTATTTCTTATTAAATGAAGCCATTTATCATTGTAACAGAGGTTTTTCACCACTTTCACAACTCAAGGGTGACAGCCGAAGTCCTCATAACCCCTTTGGTGTTTGAATATTTTTGATTTGGCCTTTTTATCCAAATTTTAAAAAGAGAGTATTTTACTATCCCAATGTTCAGATTCCTTCTTTCAGCACAAATTCACTTTTGTGTTCTGATCATTATTTCTTTTCTTGAACCAATTTTATTAACATATTAGCCCCAAAATACACAAAGATAATCTAATATGAATTGAAAACAATTAATATTTCATACAATAGATACCCACAAACCTAATTTGTACTGCCTTTTAGTAAAATGGGAAGTATATATATATATATATATGTATATACACACACACCCACAGTACTACACAAAAAATTAGAATATCCTGAAAAAGTTCTTGTATTTCTGTAATTCAACTTAAAAGGTGCAATTTACATCAATTGCAAATCTATATATTTCAAGCTTTTATTCATTTGGATGTTGATGATTAGGACTTGCATCTTAAACCATCTTGCCTTCCCGTTTTCTCAGCAAGATCATTTTAATTTTTTTATTTCCACCCCCCCCCCCCTCCTCTTCCCCCCCCCCCTTCCTTCCCCCCCCCCCCCAATACCGAATCAACGGTCTGCCCGGCCGTTCGGTCATCCCTTCAAGTGCACCCCCCCCCTTGATTGGTTTGATTTTTTTTTTATTTTTTATATATTGGATTAATTTTTTTTTTTTTTTTATTGTTGGTTCTTTTTTCTTTTTTTTTTTTCTTTTTTCTCTTTCTCCACATTTTTCCCTCTTTTAAAAATATTGTAAGAATGCAACATCGGTAAGGGTTTCTTTAAGAAAATCTCAAATTCTAAAACTCAAAAAATTAGAATAGTGTGAAAAGCTCCAGTATTTTAGGCTCAGACTGTCACATTCTAATCAGGTAAATAATCCAAAACACCTCCATAAGTACTCTGAGCCTTTAAAAAGTCTCTGTCTTGGTTTAGAAGAATTCACAATCATGGGGAAGATGCTGATCTGATTGTTGTGCAGAAAACCATCATTGACTCCCTGCACAAGGTGGAAAGACAAAAAAAGTGATAGAAAAGAAGCTGGATGTTCTCAGAGTGTCTCAAAGCACATTAATGGACAGTTAAGTGGAAGAAAACGGTGTAGAAGCCGGAGGGCTGACAGCAGCCTGGAGAAGATGGTCAGGAAAGGACCATTCAGAAGTGTGGAGGACTTCATCAGGAATGGACCTGTGAGCTTCATCCAGTCCAGCATCAATGCAGCCGTCTACCAGGACATTTTGGAGACCTTCATGCTTGCTTCAGTGGACCAGCTGTATGAGGATGCAGACTTCATCTTCCAGCAGGACTTGGCACCTGCCCACACTGCCAAAACTACAAAATCCTGCTTCAACAACCATGGATCACCATGGTTTTCTTAAGCTGCAAGTCCTAATCAGCAACATTCAAACAAACAAAAGCTTGAAATATATTGATTTGCATATTATTTGTCTATACAATATGTAAATTGCACCTTTTAAGTTGAATTACAGAAACACATTAACTTTTTCACAATATTCTATTTTTTGGGGTAGTACCTTTATATATATATATATATACCTATATACAACCCCTCCTTCCTCTAATTGGGATTAATAAAGTATATATATATATATATATATTATAATTGTTGTCACTGTTATCATATGGAAATAAATGCAGCATGTAGAAGCTCCTTTCACAGCAACAAGTTTAAATAATGGTTTTCCAGATGACATCATCAGTCTCTAGCCATGTTGTGGAGGAATACTGGTCCTCTCGCATTTGCAGCATTGGTTTCAGTACAATTTCTGGGCTCAGCTTAGGTGACGCTCAAGTATCCAATGGCACTTAAAGGCATCAAACAAGAGAGGAGCTATAATTAATAAGGGGAGGTGATAACAATGTCTGTTTTTTTTGCCTCTGGGGTAAAACATGAGCTTGATTTTGGTTAATCAGTGCTGCAGCATTTTCCATGAGAAGATCTGAGAGCGCCATCTAGAGTCGGTTTAAGAACATTTAAAAAAGAAATGTTTCAATGCTTTCAAAATGTCTAAAATAATCTGTTTTATCTTTTTAGGAAAATGGAAACTTGTGTTGTGTGACATACTTCTGCCTTTCCTGGTTCCTCTTTCATCGTTTCTTCCATGAGACCAGTTCTGATGAGCCAACAGTATATCTCAGGTCCTGGTTCAGGTCTTTTCTGTGTCCAGTTTCTGCTCCATGCTGAGTCATGCTAAGTTTCCAGCTCTTTAATCACCGTGTTGCAGCTAGAATCCTGTTTTCTGTCTCTGGTTTTTGCTGGTTTTTACAGAAACTAGAACAGATGATTTCTACAAGGCTGCTAGTAAAAAATAAAATCTAAAACTTTGCTAAACTGTGAGTCATGAGTCGGCATGACTCGGTTTCTGAGGAGCGTTTTATGTGCTGTGATGATCCAAAGCTCAGATGAGCTTACAAGTAACTTCATGACTTTAAAGTCAGACACAACTTGAGTCAAGCAGTTGGCGGGTAACACCTCACACACACACGTGTGTTTTCTTTTTCTACCTGTAGATATGCCTGCTTTTCTTCCAGTAATACTGACTTCAAACAGCAGGTCTGCAGGTCCACGTTAGTCCAGTTCAACTAACCGTGTTCATAAAGATAATTATTCCCAAGCTGGAAGCCAACAGACCGCATCAGAGCTTTGATTCAGTCCTCTATCCTGAGCTGCACGAGGAGGCAGGATGGGAAAACCTCCATCTGGACCAGAACCAGGAAGGAAAACCAACATCTGGACCAGAACCAGGAAGGAAAACCACCATCAGGACCAGAACCAGGAAGGAAAACCTCCGTCAAGACCAGAACCAGAAAGGAAAACCTCCATCTGGACCAGAACCAGGAAGGAAAACCAACATCTCCAGGACCAGAACCAGGAAGGAAAACCTCCATCTGGACCAGAACCAGGTGGGAAAACCTCTAACAGGACCAGAAACAGGAAGGAAAACCTCCATCAGGATCAGAACCAGGAAGGAAAACCTCCGTCAAGACCAGAACCAGGAAGGAAAACCTCCGTCAAGACCAGAACCAGGAAGGAAAACCTCTGTCTGGACCAGAACCAGGAAGGAAAACCACCATCAGGACCAGAACCAGGAAGGAAAACAGCTATCAGGACCAGAACCAGGAAGGAAAACCTCAATCTGGACCAGAACCAGAAAGGAAAACCTCCATCAGGACCAGAACCAGGAAGTAAAACCTCTGTCAGGACCAGAACCAGGAAGGAAAACCTCAATCTGAACCAGAACCAGGAAGGAAAACCTCCATCAGCACCAGAACCAGGAAGAAAAACCTCCATCAGGACCAGAACCAGGAAGGAAAACCTCGAACGGGACCGGAAACAGAAAGGAAAACCACCATCAGGACCAGAACCAGGAAGGAAAACCTCCATCTGGATCAGAACCAGGAACGAAAACCACCATCAGGACCAGAACCAGGAAGGAAAACCTCCATCTGGATCAGAACCAGGAACGAAAACCTCCATCAGGATCAGAACCAGAAAGGAAAACCTCCATCAGGACCAGAACCAGGAAGGAAAACCTCCATCAGGACCAGAACCAGGAAGGAAAACCCTTTAACAGGACCGGAACCAGAAAGGAAAACCACCATCAGGACCAGAACCAGTAAGGAAAACCTCCATCTGGATCAGAACCAGGAAGGAAAACCTCCATCTGGACCAGAACCAGGAAGGAAAACCTCCATCAGGACCAGAACCAGGAAGGAAAACCTCCATCAGGACCAGAACCAGGAAGAAAAACCTCAAACAGGACCAGAACCAGGAAGGAAAACCTCCATAAGGACCGGAACCAGAAAGGAAAACCTCCATCAGGACCAGAACCAGGAAGGAAAACCTCCATCAGGACCAGAACCAGAAAGGAAAACCTCCATCAGTATCAAAACCAGAAAAGGAAAACCTCCATCAGGACCAGAACCAGAAAGGAAAACCTCCATCTGGACCAGAACCAGGAAGGAAAACTTCCATCAGGACCAGAACCAGGAAGGAAAACCTCCATCAGGACCAGAACCAGAAAGGAAAACCACCATCTGGACCAGAACCAGGAAGGAAAACCTCCATCAGGACCAGAACCAGAAAGGAAAACCTCCATCAGGACCAGAACCAGAAAGGAAAACCACCATCTGGATCAGAACCAGGAAGGAAAACCACCATCAGGACCAGAACCAGGAAGGAAAACCTCCATCAGGACCAGAACCAGAAAGGAAAACCTCCATCAGGACCAGAACCAGAAAGGAAAACCACCATCTGGACCAGAACCAGGAAGAAAAACCACCATCAGGACCAGAACCACGAAGGAAAACCTCCATCTGGATCAGAACCAGGAACGAAAACCTCCATCAGGATCAGAACCAGAAAGGAAAACCTCCATCAGGACCAGAACCAGGAAGGAAAACCGCTATCAGGACCAGAACCAGGAAGGAAAACTTCGATCAGGACCAGAACCAGGAAGGAAAACCTCCATCAGGACCAGAATCAGGAAGGAAAACCTCCATCAGGACCAGAACCAGGAAGGAAAACTTACATCAGGACCAGAACCAGAAAGGAAAACCTCCATCAGGACCAGAACCAGGAAGGAAAACCTCCATCAGGACCGGAACCAGGAAGGAAAACCACCATCAGGACCAGAACCAGTAAGGAAAACCTCCATCTGGATCAGAACCAGGAAGGAAAACCTCCATCAGGATCAGAACCAGGGAGGAAAACCTCCATCAGGACCAGACCCAGGAAGGAAAACCTCCATCAGGACCAGAACCAAGAAGGAAAACCTCAATCAGGACCAGAACCAGGAAGGAAAACCTCCATCTGGACCAGAACCAGGAAGGAAAACCTCCATCAGTATCAAAACCAGGAAGGAAAACTTCCATCAGGACCAGAACCAGGAAGGAACACCACCATCAGGACCAGAACCAGGAAGGAAAACAGCTATCAGGACCAGAACCAGGAAGGAAAACCTCAATCTGGACCAGAACCAGAAAGGAAAACCTCCATCAGGACCAGAACCAGGAAGTAAAACCTCTGTCAGGACCAGAACCAGGAAGGAAAACCTCAATCTGAACCAGAACCAGGAAGGAAAACCTCCATCAGCACCAGAACCAGGAAGAAAAACCTCCATCAGGACCAGAACCAGGAAGGAAAACCTCGAACGGGACCGGAAACAGGAAGGAAAACCACCATCAGGACCAGAACCAGGAAGGAAAACCTCCATCTGGATCAGAACCAGGAACGAAAACCACCATCAGGACCAGAACCAGGAAGGAAAACCTCCATCAGGACCAGAACCAGGAACGAAAACCTCCATCAGGATCAGAACCAGAAAGGAAAACCTCCATCAGGACCAGAACCAGGAAGGAAAACCTCCATCAGGACCAGAACCAGGAAGGAAAACCCTTTAACAGGACCGGAACCAGAAAGGAAAACCACCATCAGGACCAGAACCAGTAAGGAAAACCTCCATCTGGATCAGAACCAGGAAGGAAAACCTCCATCTGGACCAGAACCAGGAAGGAAAACCTCCATCAGGACCAGAACCAGGAAGGAAAACCTCCATCAGGACCAGAACCAGGAAGGAAAACTTCCATCAGGACCAGAACCAGGAAGGAAAACCTCCATCAGGACCAGAACAAGGAAGAAAAACCTCAAACAGGACCAGAACCAGGAAGGAAAACCTCCATCAGGACCAGAACCAGAAAGGAAAACCCTTTAACAGGACCGGAACCAGAAAGGAAAACCACCATCAGGACCAGAACCAGTAAGGAAAACCTCCATCTGGATCAGAACCAGGAAGGAAAACCTCCATCTGGACCAGAACCAGGAAGGAAAACCTCCATCAGGACCAGAACCAGAAAGGAAAACCTCCATCAGGACCAGAACCAGGAAGGAAAACTTCCATCAGGACCAGAACCAGGAAGGAAAACCTCCATCAGGACCAGAACCAGGAAGAAAAACCTCAAACAGGACCAGAACCAGGAAGGAAAACCTCCATCAGGACCAGAACCAGAAAGGAAAACCTCCATCAGGACCAGAACCAGGAAGGAAAACCTCCATCAGGACCAGAACCAGAAAGGAAAACCTCCATCAGTATCAAAACCAGAAAAGGAAAACCTCCATCAGGACCAGAACCAGAAAGGAAAACCTCCATCTGGACCAGAACCAGGAAGGAAAACTTCCATCAGGACCAGAACCAGAAAGGAAAACCTCCATCAGGACCAGAACCAGGAAGGAAAACTTCCATCAGGACCAGAACCAGAAAGGAAAACCACCATCTGGACCAGAACCAGGAAGGAAAACCTCCATCAGGACCAGAACCAGAAAGGAAAACCTCCATCAGGACCAGAACCAGAAAGGAAAACCACCATCTGGATCAGAACCAGGAAGGAAAACCACCATCAGGACCAGAACCAGGAAGGAAAACCTCCATCAGGACCAGAACCAGAAAGGAAAACCTCCATCAGGACCAGAACCAGAAAGGAAAACCACCATCTGGACCAGAACCAGGAAGGAAAACCACCATCAGGACCAGAACCAGGAAGGAAAACCTCCATCTGGATCAGAACCAGGAAGGAAAACCTCCATCAGGATCAGAACCAGAAAGGAAAACCTCCATCAGGACCAGAACCAGGAAGGAAAACCTCTATCAGGACCAGAACCAGGAAGGAAACCTTCGATCAGGACCAGAACCAGGAAGGAAAACCTCCATCAGGACCAGAACCAGGAAGGAAAACCTCCATCAGGACCAGAACCAGGAAGGAAAACTTACATCAGGACCAGAACCAGAAAGGAAAACCTCCATCAGGACCAGAACCAGGAAGGAAAACCTCCATCAGGACCAGAACCAGGAAGGAAAACCTCCATCAGGACCAGAACCAGGAAGGAAAACCACCATCAGGACCAGAACCAGTAAGGAAAACCTCCATCTGGACCAGAACCAGGAACGAAAACCTCCATCAGGATCAGAACCAGGGAGGAAAACCTCCATCAGGACCAGAACCAGGAAGGAAAACCTCCATCAGGACCAGAACCAAGAAGGAAAACCTCAATCAGGACCAGAACCAGGAAGGAAAACCTCCATCTGGACCAGAACCAGGAAGGAAAACCTACATCAGTATCAAAACCAGGAAGGAAAACTTCCATCAGGACTAGAACCAGGAAGGAAAACTTCCATCAGGACCAGAACCAGGAAGGAAAACTTCCATCAGGACCAGAACCAGGAAGGAAAACCTCCATCAGGACCAGAACCAGGAAGGAAAACCTCCATCAGTATCAAAACCAGGAAGGAAAACTTCCATCAGGACCAGAACCAGGAAGGAAAACCACCATCAGGACCAGAACCAGGAAGGAAAACAGCTATCAGGACCAGAACCAGGAAGGAAAACCTCAATCTGGACCAGAACCAGAAAGGGAAAACCTCCATCAGGACTAGGGATGTATACCGAGTACCGGTATCGTTTGGTACCGGTTCCTAATCTTAACGATACCAGGGTACCGTTAAGATTCTGGACTAACGATATTCTTATTGATACTTTTTGTACATCTACCTAACCATCAAGTTATCATTACGCAGTCAAATAATCACAATGATGGACTAAGACAGACACAATTCCCTTATTCTCCCAGCTGTCCTTCACCCACTTTTATGTCCAGGCTTCTTCAACATCATCTGAACAAATATTCTCCACCACTGGATCTTGTAACATCTTGTAATGTCTTTATTATTTACTCTAAGTTATGTTATAGTATCAATAAGAGAATCGATAAATACCGGTATCGATAAGGAGTATCGATATTGGTATCGGTATCGATAAAATCATAACGATATACATCCCTAATCAGGACCAGAACCAGGAAGTAAAACCTCTGTCAGGACCAGAACCAGGAAGGAAAACCTCAATCTGAACCAGAACCAGGAAGGAAAACCTCCATCAGCACCAGAACCAGGAAGAAAAACCTCCATCAGGACCAGAACCAGGAAGGAAAACCTCGAACGGGACCGGAAACAGGAAGGAAAACCACCATCAGGACCAGAACCAGGAAGGAAAACCTCCATCTGGATCAGAACCAGGAACGAAAACCACCATCAGGACCAGAACCAGGAAGGAAAACCTCCATCTGGATCAGAACCAGGAACGAAAACCTCCATCAGGATCAGAACCAGAAAGGAAAACCTCCATCAGGACCAGAACCAGGAAGGAAAACCTCCATCAGGACCAGAACCAGGAAGGAAAACCTCCATCAGGACCAGAACCAGTAAGGAAAACCTCCATCTGGATCAGAACCAGGAAGGAAAACCTCCATCTGGACCAGAACCAGGAAGGAAAACCTCCATCTGGACCAGAACCAGGAAGGAAAACCTCCATCAGGACCAGAACCAGGAAGAAAAACCTCAAACAGGACCAGAACCAGGAAGGAAAACCTCCATCAGGACCAGAACCAGAAAGGAAAACCTCCATCAGTATCAAAACCAGAAAAGGAAAACCTCCATCAGGACCAGAACCAGAAAGGAAAACCTCCATCTGGACCAGAACCAGGAAGGAAAACTTCCATCAGGACCAGAACCAGAAAGGAAACCCTCCATCAGGACCAGAACCAGGAAGGAAAACTTCCATCAGGACCAGAACCAGAAAGGAAAACCTCCATCAGGACCAGAACCAGGAAGGAAAACCACCATCAGGACCAGAACCAGGAAGGAAAACCTCCATCAGGACCAGAACCAGGAAGGAAAACCACCATCTGGACCAGAACCAGGAAGGAAAACCTCCATCAGGACCAGAACCAGAAAGGAAAACCTCCATCAGGACCAGAACCAGAAAGGAAAACCACCATCTGGATCAGAACCAGGAAGGAAAACCACCATCAGGACCAGAACCAGGAAGGAAAACCTCCATCAGGACCAGAACCAGAAAGGAAAACCTCCATCAGGACCAGAAACAGAAAGGAAAACCACCATCTGGACCAGAACCAGGAAGGAAAACCACCATCAGGACCAGAACCAGGAAGGAAAACCTCCATCTGGATCAGAACCAGGAACGAAAACCTCCATCAGGATCAGAACCAGAAAGGAAAACCTCCATCAGGACCAGAACCAGGAAGGAAAACCGCTATCAGGACCAGAACCAGGAAGGAAAACCTCGATCAGGACCAGAACCAGGAAGGAAAACCTCCATCAGGACCAGAACCAGGAAGGAAAACCTCCATCAGGACCAGAACCAGGAAGGAAAACTTACATCAGGACCAGAACCAGGAAGGAAAACCTCCATCAGGACCAGAACCAGGAAGGAAAACCTCCATCAGGACCAGAACCAGGAAGGAAAACCTCCATCAGGACCGGAACCAGGAAGGAAAACCACCATCAGGACCAGAACCAGTAAGGAAAACCTCCATCTGGATCAGAACCAGGAACGAAAACCTCCATCAGGATCAGAACCAGGGAGGAAAACCTCCATCAGGACCAGAACCAGGAAGGAAAACCTCCATCAGGACCAGAACCAAGAAGGAAAACCTCAATCAGGACCAGAACCAGGAAGGAAAACCTCCATCTGGACCAGAACCAGGAAGGAAAACCTACATCAGTATCAAAACCAGGAAGGAAAACTTCCATCAGGACCAGAACCAGGAAGGAAAACTTCCATCAGGACCAGAACCAGGAAGGAAAACCTCCATCAGGACCAGAACCAGGAAGGAAAACCTCCATCAGGACCAGAACCAGGAAGGAAAACCTCCATCAGTATCAAAACCAGGAAGGAAAACTTCCATCAGGACCAGAACCAGGAAGGAAAACCACCATCAGGACCAGAACCAGGAAGGAAAACAGCTATCAGGACCAGAACCAGGAAGGAAAACCTCAATCTGGACCAGAACCAGAAAGGAAAACCTCCATCAGGACCAGAACCAGGAAGTAAAACCTCTGTCAGGACCAGAACCAGGAAGGAAAACCTCAATCTGAACCAGAACCAGGAAGGAAAACCTCCATCAGCACCAGAACCAGGAAGAAAAACCTCCATCAGGACCAGAACCAGGAAGGAAAACCTCGAACGGGACCGGAAACAGGAAGGAAAACCACCATCAGGACCAGAACCAGGAAGGAAAACCTCCATCTGGATCAGAACCAGGAACGAAAACCACCATCAGGACCAGAACCAGGAAGGAAAACCTCCATCTGGATCAGAACCAGGAACGAAAACCTCCATCAGGATCAGAACCAGAAAGGAAAACCTCCATCAGGACCAGAACCAGGAAGGAAAACCTCCATCAGGACCAGAACCAGGAAGGAAAACCCTTTAACAGGACCGGAACCAGAAAGGAAAACCACCATCAGGACCAGAACCAGTAAGGAAAACCTCCATCTGGATCAGAACCAGGAAGGAAAACCTCCATCTGGACCAGAACCAGGAAGGAAAACCTCCATCAGGACCAGAACCAGGAAGGAAAACTTCCATCAGGACCAGAACCAGGAAGGAAAACCTCCATCAGGACCAGAACCAGGAAGAAAAACCTCAAACAGGACCAGAACCAGGAAGGAAAACCTCCATCAGGACCAGAACCAGAAAGGAAAACCTCCATCAGTATCAAAACCAGAAAAGGAAAACCTCCATCAGGACCAGAACCAGAAAGGAAAACCTCCATCTGGACCAGAACCAGGAAGGAAAACTTCCATCAGGACCAGAACCAGAAAGGAAAACCTCCATCAGGACCAGAACCAGGAAGGAAAACTTCCATCAGGACCAGAACCAGAAAGGAAAACCACCATCTGGACCAGAACCAGGAAGGAAAACCTCCATCAGGACCAGAACCAGAAAGGAAAACCTCCATCAGGACCAGAACCAGAAAGGAAAACCACCATCTGGATCAGAACCAGGAAGGAAAACCACCATCAGGACCAGAACCAGGAAGGAAAACCTCCATCAGAACCAGAACCAGAAAGGAAAACCTCCATCAGGACCAGAACCAGAAAGGAAAACCACCATCTGGACCAGAACCAGGAAGGAAAACCACCATCAGGACCAGAACCAGGAAGGAAAACCTCCATCTGGATCAGAACCAGGAACGAAAACCTCCATCAGGATCAGAACCAGAAAGGAAAACCTCCATCAGGACCAGAACCAGGAAGGAAAACCGCTATCAGGACCAGAACCAGGAAGGAAAACTTCGATCAGGACCAGAACCAGGAAGGAAAACCTCCATCAGGACCAGAACCAGGAAGGAAAACCTCCATCAGGACCAGAACCAGGAAGGAAAACTTACATCAGGACCAGAACCAGAAAGGAAAACCTCCATCAGGACCAGAACCAGGAAGGAAAACCTCCATCAGGACCGGAACCAGGAAGGAAAACCACCATCAGGACCAGAACCAGTAAGGAAAACCTCCATCTGGATCAGAACCAGGAAGGAAAACCTCCATCAGGACCAGAACCAGGAAGGAAAACCTCCATCAGGACCAGAACCAAGAAGGAAAACCTCAATCAGGACCAGAACCAGGAAGGAAAACCTCCATCTGGACCAGAACCAGGAAGGAAAACCTCCATCTGGACCAGAACCAGGAAGGAAAACCCACATCAGTATCAAAACCAGGAAGGAAAACTTCCATCAGGACCAGAACCAGGAAGGAAAACCTCCATCAGGACCAGAACCAGGAAGGAAAACCTCCATCAGGACCAGAACCAGGAAGGAAAACCTCCATCAGTATCAAAACCAGGAAGGAAAAATTCCATCAGGACCAGAACCAGGAAGGAAAAATTCCATCAGGACCAGAACCAGGAAGGAAAACTTCCATCAGGACCAGAACCAGGAAGGAAAAATTCCATCAGGACCAGAACCAGGAAGGAAAAA
>JALJCO010006980.1:0-70157 GCA_023101725.1 Atherinomorus stipes | reverse complement strand
GCAGTGAGTCTTCTACAGCGCGGGGGAGGAATTTTGTTCCACTCATCTTTGCAGAATTGTTGTAATTCAGCCACATTGGAGTGTTTTCCGGCATGAACCGCCTTTTTAAAGTGATACAGTGTAACTTTTGAACCCAATGTTAGCCAAATATTATGATGCATTAAATTCTAACATTATTATTAATATAACTAACTATAGCTGATTTCTGCGGTCAATATAGATACTTGACGCATGTTGTTGCTCTGAGGGGGGCTGCCATTCTCAAAAACCAGGCATTGTAACTCCTCAGGAGTGGGCCGTCTCTCATTGGATCATGTAACCTGGAGCTCTTTGATTAATGGCTTGATGACTTTAAAATCAGCCTTTCAAAGTTGTCTGCAACTTTTCCAAAACACAGACTGAGACTGTTTTGAGACAGTTGTGGTGCCTGTGGGAAGTTACAAGTTTAGTGCCCATGGTGCCCAAAAATTACACGGTATAACTTTAAGGTCATGCCACAGCATGTCAATGGGATTCAGGTGGGGACTTTGACTAGGACAATCCAAAGTCTTCATTTTGTTGTTCTTAAGCCATTCAGAGGTGGACTTGCTGGTGTGTTTTGGATCATTGTCCTGCTGCAGAACCCAAGTGTGCTTCAGCTTGAGGTCACCAACAGATGGCCGGACATTCTCCTTTAGGATTTTTTGGTAGACAGCAGAATTCATGGTTCCATTTACCACAGCAAGTCTTCCAGGTCCTGAAGCAGCAAAACAACCCCAGATCATCACACTAAAACCACCATATTTTACTGTCGGTATGATGTTCCTTTTGAAATGCTGTGTTACTTTTATGCCAGATGTAATGGGACCTACACCTTCCAAAAAGTTCAACTTTTGTCTTGTCAGTCCACAGAGTATTTTCCCGAAAGTCTTGGGGATCATCAAGATGCTTTCTGGCTAAACTGAGACGAGCCTTTATGTTCTCTTTGCTCAGCAGTGGTTTTGGTCCTGGAACTCTGCCATGCAGCCATTTTTGCCCCCCAGTCTTTTTCTGATGGTGGAGTCATGAACACTGACCTTTATTGAGGCAGGTGAGGCCTGCAGTTCTTGGATGCTGTTCTGGGGTCTTTTGTGACCTCTTGGATGAGTCGTCGCTGTGCTCTTGGGGTAATTTTGGTCGGTCGGCCCCTCCTGGGAAGGTTCACCACTGTTCCATGTTTTCACCATTTGTGGATAATGGCTCTCACTGTGGTTCTCTGGAGTCCCAAAGCTTTAGAAATGGCTTTGTAACCTTTTCCAGACTGATAGATCTCAATTACTTTGTTTCTCATTTTTTACAGATTTTTATTTTATTTTATTTTTTTTATCGCAACATGATGTCTAGCTTTTGAGGGTCTTTTTGGTCTACTAAACTCCGTCAGGCAGGTCTTATTTAAGTGATTTCTTGATTGAGAACAGGTGTGGCAGTAATCAGGCCTGGGTGTGGCTAGAGAAATTGAACTCAGCTTTCCAAAGATGTGATAAACCACAGTTAATTTATGTTTTAAAAGGGGGGCAATCACTTTTTCACACAGGACCATGGAGGTTTGGATCAAGAAGTATTGTTTGTATACTGCTAGTGTATTGGTATCGTTGTACTTGGTAAATAAAAGTACACTTGGGGGATATACTTTACTATACTTGGGTATACTTGAAATTTTAGACTGACATGAGGAATTTTGTACAATCACCACACACATTTATATTTTTTTTCTTAAAATTCATCAGGGACACAAAAAAAGCCTGAAATCAATCAATCAATCAATAATATAAACACCCTGAGACATTGTCATTTTTATGTTGTGGTATACCCACCATTGTTGTTAGCTTTTCTTTCAGTAAATTGTTTGAGATGAAGGAATTACCACTTTATTTTTCCAGTTAATGTCCAACAGTTATGATATAATATCAATAAGGGGTGAACATTTTACATTTTCCTTAAATTATAACTGAAAGTGGAATATCCTTGACTGACTTTTTGTGAGTAGTGTATGTTGGAACATGATTTAGAACAGGTAGGCAAGTTCTGTCCTGCAAGTTTTAGATGTTTCCCTGTTTCAACACTCTTGATTCAGACGAAGGAGTCACTGAGAACTTGATACGCTGTTGGATCCGTTAAATATAAAAACATCTAAAACCTGCAGGACCTCTAGGACCCAGCTTGCCTTCCTCTGATTTACGTAGAGCAACGCCGCGTTGGAAAAAAATCCTTATAATGTGAAAACAGAAATTCTTTGGAATCATAACCTCAATATTATCTGATTTTGTGGTTATTGTGTGACATATAATATGTTTAGAATATATTCGCTGGCTTTAGACTCAATTTAAAAAGGTGATATTTAACTTCAGCCATAGAAGGATAGAAAAAAGATCAGCAACATGCTGAGACGTGGAGCTACACGGCAACAAAGGGAATTATAATTAAATGTCTTTATAGTAGTTTCCAAAATCCTTTTAACGAGAGGTTTACATGCTAATTTATATTTAATAAACTACAATATTTGACGTATTTAACAGCTTTCATAACAAATTACTTCATAAGTATATACAGTCGTCCTCAAAATTATTCATACACACTCAAAAATAGAGGTACCGATTTGTACTTTAAAGGGTACACAGCTTGTCGCTGGGGGTGTTTCTTTTTGAAAGACATTTTTGTACCCTTCGGTCCTGGTCCATTTTTGTACAGTACCTTATCAAGCTGTATGAGTTAATAAAATACAATTAAACCAATTAAAAATTATGAATAAAAGTCAATAAAATATAGATTATGACAACAATCACAGATGCTAATAATCAATAAATAATTATCATATAAATATTAGGCCAAACACATATATAATTATACATGTAATTATTACTATGATTATTATGAAAATCATAAAATAATATGTATAATTATATTACTGGTTTGAAGGACTGCTATTTATAGTTATTGTACAAGCCATTTTTCAATGCCGCAGGTACCCTTACGGTGTGTTCAGACCAAGCGCGATTTGGGCGTCAAAATCGCGCCTGACGCCCAAAGTTGGACGCTTGGTCACTAAAAAGTCAGACGCTTGATTTCCAGCGTCTTGACGCCCCTGACACGCGGCGAGAGATGTCCAGCCAAGCCGCGCTCGCCGCGCCATGGGAGGAGCCTCTCCTTTCTCTTTTCCCTTTCACTGCTCTGTCTGCACCATGGCAGGTGCAGGAGAGAGAGCGGCTCGGCTTAATGTGATAAATAAAGCAGGGAACATCGTCGTCGGACATCTCTGCTCTGTGTCCGGTCCACAAAATGATTCCAGGTGTTCTGACTGTGATGAGTTTCATCATTTACTTCAGGAGCTGCTGGCGAGCGGCACTTTCAGCCCTCTGATCCGGCCCAGTTTAACAACCCGCTGTCCCGATGAGGGGCAGCATTATCAGCCCAGTACATCCCATCAGCACAGCAGGTCATCAAACCACCGTTCAGAAACCGGGACCGGACACAGATCACATTTTATCCTCCTCTGTCTTCAGATAGAGAGGAGATTCCCCTGGTTTTTCTGTGTTTCCTCTCCTGTCAGAAAAAGTGTGTCTGTGAAATGACTTGCTCTGATTGGTCGACGCCCCGCGTCAAGACCCCAAAGTTCAGATTTTCCAACTCCGGCGTTTGGCGCGTCAAGGGCGTCAAACGCTCAAAATCTCAAAACTCGACGCGCGAAACGCGCGTAACGCGCCGCAGGTTTTTCGACGCCTCCTCGACGCGCGTCGGCCATTGACTTTGCATGTAAACCTGACGCCCTTGACGCCCAAATCGCGCTTGGTCTGAACACACTGTTAGGGTTGAAATGGTACAAATTTGTACTTTATACTACTTTGGACCCTTTTTCATGGTATATAGGTACTTCTGGCCTCATAAAGACCAATATTGTACTTTTGAGAGAACATTTGTAAAGAATGTACATACAGGTACAGAAATGTTCCTGTCTCGTACCTCTATTTTTGAGAGTGTACCCTCCAATTAAAGAAAAGACTAAATTCACAATAGTAATTCAAATAACAAGAAACCAAAGAAACTAAATAAATACAAATTTACAAGATTATAATTTATTTGAAATAAAATATTGCTTTGAATTGTTGCTGGAAAAAACAATTAAAAAAACAAAAAAAACAAAACTGTCCCAAACACATTAGAGTACCTTTCCCATGAACAGCGGACCAACATACCTGTCAACAGGTGCAGACGTCTGATTGGACGTTACAGAAAACACCTGATTGCAGTGATTGCCTCAAATTGTTGCTAAGCAATATCTTAGCTTAGGAGTCCCATCATGCTTGTTTACTTGTTTTATTTTTTGTCTGTTTTTTTCTTTCAAACACAATTCAAAATCAATGTGATGATTTTCAGAGTTTCTTTTATTATTACTTTTGTCAATTTCATCTTATTTCACTGACAGCTGATTTTCTTCCTTCTTTAATTTGAGGGTATGAATTATTTTGAGGACGAATGTATCACAAGTTAAAGATTGTCTGTTGTGCTGTTCTGCATGTGACAGGTTTGTCAGTGGAGGTTTAGGTTAAAACACAATCTAATCAATGTATATTTAAAAGAGTTTGTTTGGCAGTTTTACGCCGTAAAAGATCCTCTTTTACTCACTTCTTTGCATTTTTCTACTAAATACAGTTCCTGTTCTGCAGATCATCTGTTGGCTTGAAACTGACATCACATGATCGGACCCCATTATTCTGTAAAAGTTCGGACTTCGTAGAATTAGTAAGTTCCAGAAACTGAAGAAAAACCTGCTGCGGTTGAAGTTTTGGCTGTTAAAACTGAACACTGTCAAGCATGACTCGACAAATAATCGAATTGAGTTTGGCAGAAATTCAACTTGTGTGAACCAAGGTTATAATAGTTTGGGATTTTTCATTAGTTTCAGTTTTCATTTAGTTTTGACTTTTTGCTTTTCAATTCAGTTAGTTTTAGTAGTTTTTTGAGCAGGTTTTCTAGTTTTTATTAGTTTTCATTTTTTGGAAAATGCTTAGTTTTAGTTTAGTGTTTATTAGTTCCAGTTTTAGTTTGGGGGGATTTTTTTTCTCAAATTATAGGTATTCATCTGGCGTGACATTCAAAATCATCAGAAAGTCACTCAAAATAAAAGCAAAGTAAACAGATTAAATAGAAATGGATTTCAAATCAACCCAAAACGCTTATGTATTTAAATAAATTTACAAAAGCTAAAACTAAGGATGTTTTTGCAATAATTTTAGTTAAGTTTTTAAAGATACAATACAGTTTCAGTTAGTTATTGTTTTTTGAAAAACTGTCATTTTTATTTTTATTTCAGTTAACGAAAATGTTTTTTAAAGTTCAGTTTCAGTTTTTCGTTAGTTTAAGTTAACTATAACCTGTGAACTCATGAGAGGCATCTTCGTCTGCCCCAATGAAAGCAAACGTATCGACTTTCCTTATTTCAACAGCAAGTTCACGAGTATAAAAATGAAATGGGACAAAAGTGAGTTTAATGCCACAAGTTTGCAACTGTTCATCCATAAACAGGAAAGATAAAAACTATAAGATGTAAATGTTCTCATTAAAACATCCCTGTGACATCAGAGATGTTTTCACATTGTAAATACAAATATATAAATGTGACAGTGATGTTTTACCTTATTGGATTCTGGAAATAATGCTTATGTTTGTCATTTTATGAGTTTATGGTTTTAAGTTTTAACTAAAACTAGCTGAGTAGAACAAGGCAGAGAGGTGAAAGGCTGAAGAAACACTAAAAAATTTAACAGGAAAATTGATTGCAGCAAATAAAATAATTCTCCAAAAGAGGATGAAAAGAACTGGAGATAACTCAGTATAGAGAGAAGTTAAATACATGACAAGAACACAATCTAGGAAAGTATTGTTACAATGAAATGTAAAATACTGTACAGTATTACTTCACATAAATCTTTTTTTTAATATAATATAATATAATTGATGTATAAGATAAGATATAAACAACGAAGGCAAGAAAAGTTGAATCGAGTTGTGGAGCAAAACTAAACGTGGTGTGAAGCAATTAAATGAAAATAGAGGTAGAAAATTTATTAAATTAGTTATTAATCTGTACTCTTAAAAACACTACGGAGCTTTCTCTTGTCTCTACTTCTGTGTGAGGAATTTTCCTCTCAGGGTTTGTTCTGTTTGAATGGATGAATCTACGAGAAGCTGAAAAAAGAAAACATCTTATACAGGGTAATGATGCCATGGTGGTATGGAATTGCTTTATTCCGTTCAAGTTTCAGTTCATTTCCATTTCAGAGAACATTCAATTTACGAAATAAAATTCAGTATTGGATGATTGAAATGACAGAAACTGCTGGGGAGTTTCCATGAGAGACACGTTCGGGTCAGTGACTCATGACCTAAAATGAAACAATGCAGCGAGCAGTTGTGTTTAATGTTTTACTAACAGGATCAAATATAGATTATTTTAGAAGCGGATTCAACAGTTTGATCATAGAAACATAATCTGTGAATTAGTAGTAATAACAAGTGGTTCATAAAAAGTATTTAATTAGCAAATTAACATATTTTAATACCAATTATTATTAAAAGCCCTTTACATGGTACTTAAAGATGCCTTTCATATATAACAAATATAAATAGAAGAACATAAAAGAAAACAAATAGTCAAAATTATTAAACACCATCCAAGTAAACGTAAGGTATTAAACATTAAAGGTACAGTATATAAAAAAATCAATGGTCAATGGCAGAAAAATTTGAAATATAATTCAAAACTGTTTCTATTGATGTGTAATCACTGCACTAGAACAACTGTTATAAGTTTATTTTCTTAGAATGAGTCATTTATATCTACTTGCTGGGTGGTGCACATATGGAGGCTGCCATATTTGTTCCACCATTTTACTACGGTGTCCCTGAATGGACAAAACAATGTGTGTGAAGTAAGAACCTCTGAACTTTAAAACTGCTGTACCAGCTTTGTTTAATAGGAGTTAGAGCACTGTTTGGGATCAGTAATGTCTTAAAAGACATTAAAAATAGTCACTCATAGTGCAGTCATAGAAACACATGAGACCACTGGATCCACTCACAGATGAAAACATCTCATGTCTGGGAGAATTTTGGCCACTAATGGCCACCGTACATTCACAACAGCGCTTGGAATATAAAGTCAATTGAAAGTAGGGCTGGGATGATTCGTCAACGTAACCGATTGAGTTGACCCAAAAAATACGTTGACGCAAAATATGCATACCGATGTGTCGTCAGACCAAAACAAAGATGGCGGCGCCATGCGACTTCAGACTAAATCAAAGATGGCGGCGCGATCTCCGCGGGTGGCTCTACCAAGTTTCCAAAGTGTGAGGCAGTGAAGGCCCACACTCGTTTATCGAAGGTATAGGGATATTAGGGAAGGCGAATCCGAAGCCTAATGAGACATGAGACACTTCCGTGAGATGGACGCCATGTCTTCAGACACGTCAGGCCTGTTTGAGACGGTCAGCATGAAGCACGAGCTCCATCTGCTGGCCGTGGGTGTGAACTGCAGCTGATGCCGGGAGCTGTTTCGTCTCTGACTGAATATAATTAAAGTCACGTTCTCAACCTCATGTTAGTGTTTCATCTGTTGGTATTAGTATTGTGTAATCACTTCTTGGATAAATAGAGCATTTTTAATTTCATTTCCAAGTGATTGGCACCCGTATTAAGCATTAACAGAATAAAGATGAAGATGCACTTTTTCTGGAAGCTAGACCCATGTTCAATATAGATGTTCAACTCTGAATGTTTACTTATCTTCATTATCTTTTGTTGGAAAATAATATCTGTCTTAGCTTAAATCCTCCAAGTTTACATGATCATATTATTTCAATAATGACTTTTTTATTATTATTATTTTCATGTAAATGAAAGAATTAAAAGCCTGTTTTTCAGTCAGCTGTGTTTTCATCATAAATTTTACATTCTGTTGGTTCATGAAAAAGTCCATGACAGGCTGCTGCTCCCACTGCCTTTTTATTCATGCTCTTTTTTACATTTTAGATATCTATATCAGCATATATAAATTGCTGTCTGTCAATTTATGAGGAGATAATCGATAATCGAATTGAATCTAGTTGAATCGAACTAAAAAAGTGAATCGTTAGATTAATCAAAGCATCGAAAAAATAATCGATAGATTTATCATTTAAAAAATGATTGTTTAACCCAGCCCTAATTGAAAGAAAACAGCCATGTCTCAAACAGCGCCCTAAATGGACGCCATCTTGCTGATGTAGAGGAAGAGGCAGGACTTTCTAACTGCTTTCAGAGCTGAATAATGGCGGCGAACGAAGTGGTGGCGACCCCTGCTGCATCGGAGGCGGAATTGTACTGATTTAAGTAACGTTTATGAAATGATTTAGACATAATTACTGATGTATATTGTAGCATGCTACCAAGCTGTTCACTCCCTGATGACAGTTATAATCTGGTCATTTGTTTGAGGCAGCGGTTATGCTCAGTTAGCGGGCAATGCTAGTCCGTCACTTCCTGTAAGTGCAGTGCTGTGATTGGGTCAGCATTTAGCTACAATAATGTGCACTACAGATGAAGTCCACCGCGCGCACTACGCACTGAATTCCAGTGCACTCGGGCAAGTTTGCAGTTTGAGACACGGCTAACATCTTTTCTCTCAAATACCCATGTTTACCACTAGATGTCACTAATTCTTGCATACTGTTCCTTTAAAGGTACAATATGCAAGAATTAGTGACATCTGGTGGTGTAGCTATGACTGTCCTATGAGTAACTACTTTTTATGTCTTTTAAGGCATTACTGATCCCAAACAGTGCTCTAACTCCCATTAAACAAAACTACTTCTGCAGTTTTAAAGTTCAGAGGGTTCTCACTTCACACACATTGTTTTGTCCATTCAGGCACATCGTAGTAAAAATGGTGGAACAAATATGGCAGCCTCCATGTATGTGGACCTCCCAGCAAGTAGATAAAAACGACTCTTTCAAAAGACCCACTAATTTCACTGGGAAAGTGGCTTTTGTCTGGTAGTTTATCATTGAATGCATTAGTCAGGAGCATCAGCCTCTTTTGCTGAACATTGTGCCACAGTGTTTTTGAAAAATACAGTAAAGTGCAAAGTGAGAATTACATGTTTGGCCAGTAACCATAGCAACAATTAAATCCTACTGGTTATATTTGCAACTGGACCACAGTCACTTCCAGTATGATGTCATTCCCAGCTCACCCTGCTGAAAAAAAAAATTAGCTTGACCAGCTAGAGCACCAGCTAAAAAACACACCTGAGACCAGTCATACCAGCAAGAGTAAGTCCAGCTGGATTTAAGCTGGTTTATTCCGTAGATATTCATTTGCTGAAGTTAACAGAAACAGAGGCTACTGGGGAAAGTCATGATTTCACAATCTGATGAAGTTTCACTGTGTGCATGGACGTACAGTTGTTCTTAAAATTATTCATACACAGTAAAATCAGCAGTGTTGGAATAACACTTAAAGAGTCAATTTTAACACTAAGCCAGGTTACATATGGTCCTGCCCTGTACGATGTTAAAGTTACACTGGACCTAGTGTTGAATTTTTTGTGTTAATTTAACACTGATAAGAGTTAATTTTCATTATAAAGTTAAACTTGATCAACACTGACATTATTAATAAGCTTTTACTCTTTGAGATAAAGTAGCAACCTATAGTGTTGATTTAATATGTCATCACACAAGTGTTTGACACATTAAATTCCCTAACATTTTCACAAAGTAAAGTATTTCAATTAATGTTGACTTGCATCCATTCAAGGTGTAACCAGGATTCTTGTCCTTGATTACCTTTTTGGTAAGTTGAGATTGTGGAGAGGCAGTGTATGTCATCTCCAACATCTCTTCTGCTTAGAAACTTAAAATCACACCAAGGAAACATAAGTTGAGCACATGCACACTTCACTCATGGTGCAGGATTGAACAGTGAAGTCACACAGTGGAGTCGCTTTTTTGAAACGGGTCTTACCTCTCCTTAAATGAGTTCTGGCATTGTTGAATGTATTTTTTTTCTTCTAAGATATGAAGTTTGTGTTTTATACCATGTATTTGGTGATAAGCAAAATAAATAAACAAAATGAAATGAAATGAAATGAAATGAAATGAACAAAGCATGATGGGAAATATTCAAACTGAAAAGGGCGGAGCCTCCCTGAGTAACTGATGAGAGGTTTTTTTTTTTTTTTACACTGAAAAGAAAAAACTTGTTTTAACTCTGGAAATTATCACCAGCACTGCTGGTCATCAGGGGGCATTTTACTCTCACCGGTGTTGGAATTACTCTGAAAGAGTTAATGTGATTTAACAATTCAAATTTTACACTGAGGATTTTGCTGTGTACCCTCAAATTAAAGAAGGAAAAAAAATCAGCTGTCAGTGAAATAAGATGAAATTGACAAAAGTAATGATAAATAAAAATTCTATGAAAATCATGACACTGATTTTGAAATGTGGTTTGAAAGAAATCTTAAAAACAAACGCACAAAAAATAAAACAAGTAAAAACAAAATGCATAATGGGGCTCCAAAGCTAAAATATTGTTAAGTACCACTTTGAGGCAGTCACTGCAATCAAGTGTTTTCTGTAACGTCCAATCAGACGTTGACAGGTATGTTGGTCCACCGTTCATGGCAAAGGTGTTGGAATGTTTCTGGGACAGTTTTGTTTGTTTGTTTTGTTTTGTTTTTTAGTTATTATTTTCAACCACAATTTAAAGCAATAATTTATTTAACTAAATTGTAATTTTGTAAATTTTATTTATTATAAGTTTCTTTAATTTCTTGTTATTTGAATTACTATTGTGAATTTAGCCTTGTCTTTAATTGGAAGGTATGAATAATTTTGAAGACTGTACATTGCACCTCCTTTTCAAATGTGGCTGCAACGGGGCCCCTGACCTGGAGAAATCCTACATCCATCACTGGTCTGTGCAAAGAAAAAGCAACCTATAAGTAAATAAGAATCTTTAAACTTAAAGCATGCATTTACCAGCTTTCATGTTGATAGTTCATTCAACATCACAACTGGATCAAAAACTGTAATGAAAAGAAAACGGGTCACTTTGCTGCTGCTGGATAATTCAGAAACCAGCAAACTCACTTTCCCATCCAACTATATCTAAAATAAAATGAAGAGAGAAGTAAACAGTTTCATTTTTACTATCAACTTTATGTTTTTTGGTGTTGATTAAAAGAAGGAACCCTGTCACCACAAATAAAACCTTGAACAGGAAGCAGGGAAACCACAAACACACCATCGATGCAGCTGAGAAGGATATCTGATGGCCTCATTGCAAACCAAAAGATAAACTATTATAATTGTATGAATTGCTATTATTAGGGGCGCCCTGTGGATTTGATGGGCTTAGATGAAACTTTAATGATCCCTGTGGGGAAACTGGGCCGTAGCAGCAGAGAGCAGGGCTTTGTGCTGGTTTGAAGTAGAAATGAACAAAGCAAATAAAGTGAACAAAATATTGTGTAACACTAGAAGAAAAGTGTTGCCACACATGCTGATTGAAGAAGAGATGCTATGAGGACGTGAACTGTGAAGAATGTGTGAAAACTTATATAAAACCTGTTTGTTTGCTCATTTCTATGTTACGAAGTTGCTAAAACTGTGGCTTCCAAGTCTTTCACCACATGTAGAGCTGTGTTTTTACTTTCAGTATAATGTTTTATTGTTTCCCTGCAGTTAAATCCCACATTCTCTTTGTCTTTTTTTTTTTTTTACAGGGAAAATGACAATGTTGCGTCTACACAGAGGACTGGACAACAAAATTGAGTAATGCATTTAAATGTTCATTACACTCCTTGTATTTAGCAGTAAATACATCGACTGGTTTATGTTGTATTGGAAACAGGAACAGCTCTGCATTTAAGCCAGTGTCTGGTTAACTAACTTAGCACAGGAACTGGAAATAGATAACAGAAATAGAGTTACGAGAGGAACGCTGCTGAAAGGGCAATTTCACTTTTTTTGAACCTGGGGTTTGTTTTTATATGTCCTTTCATATATGTGAGTGATGGAGAAAGAAATTTTCAAGATAGCTCCAGGCAGCCTAGCAGCAACCTAGCAGCCCAGCTAATGATATGTATGGGGCAACTGGTCCCCGTGTCTAAGTTCCCCCTAAAAACGGGGACCAGTTGCCCCATACATATAGAAGAAACATCTTCTATACTACCTTTAAACAAAGCTGGTACAGCAGTTTTAATGTTCACAGTGTTTTGTCCATTCAGAAACATGGTAGTAAAAATAGTGGCACAAACACGGCAACCTCCATGTATGTGGACCCCCAGCAAGTAGATGTAAATGACTCATTCTAAGAAAACAAACATATAACAGTTGTTCTAGTGGAACAATTACACATCAATAGAAACATAGTTTTGAATTATATATTACATTTTTCAGCCATGGATCTTTTCTTTTTGTTACACACTGCACCTTTAACCTCATCAAAGCGAGCAAACAAGTTATTTAATGAAGAGGAAGAGTCTGTGTGATTCAGTGGCACATAAATCTGCACATTTGTGCTTACTGAGGACTAACCCCAGAGGTACAAGGTAAAGGGAGAATAACAGTGGGCCAAGAATTGACCCCTGGGGGACACCACATGACAAGGGAGCAGAAGAGGACTGGCACTGGCCATGTTTTACAGAAAAATTCCTCTCAGCCAAGTAGGATTTAGACCATTCCAAGGCCACCAACACCACAGATACCCACCCAGTGCTCAAGACGTGTGATTAAAAATACGATGGTCCACTGTATCGAAAGCCGCCGTGAAATCTAACAAAACCAGATCACATAGTTTCCAGAGTCAGAAGCTAAAAGAACAAAATTAAAAACCCTCAAAAGGGCTACAGTGCTGTGGAATGGCTTAAAACCTGATTGACCTGAAAAATATTGTTTTCCTCCAGAAACAAACCAACAATTCTTGACCATCACAAACACTAAGCCAAAAAAATCTAAATCAAACATGGACATGGTGAGATGGATTAGTAAGACAAAGAAGGACCAATGTTTTCCCCTTTGTACTGACTGCTATGCGAGCCAAGCATGCAATACGGATGTCACACCCCACCAATGAATGTAAGAATAAAAAGCAAGTATATTTTCAAGCTCCATCATGACCACAAACATGTTGAATCGATAAAGAAGTCATGGTCATAGGCTATAGGCAGACAACTTGCACAATGTCTGCATGTTGTTTAAGTTTCAAATCATGTGCCTTACAGGAATTGTCTCTACAAATTATGACACTGTGAATAATAACAACAGGTCATTTTGCTCTTTAATATTTTGGGGGGTTTTAGTGAGATGCTTGTCCATCCAGAGGTACCATGAAGCACGCCATGTTTGTGGGGTTTGTTGTTTCTGGGGAACAATGAAGCTGTGAAGCCACAAATGAATGGAGTATCCATTATCCTGTCTCCATCTCTAGTTTTGTAGAAAACTGTTCATTTCACAGAGGAGCCAGTAAATTCAGTGACGTCATCATTAGTCATCCCACAACTGAAAGGACATCTAAGTAAATCAAAATGATGCCGTTGTAAATTCCTACACATACAGTAACTAATTAATTGAGACAAATATTTCTTTCTCTCCATGTTACCAGATGGGCTCTGATGTTTTCATGTTTTATTCATTTAGAAAGAAATAAAAATATCAAGTGGCCCGCAGGGTTTAAGAGTTATTAATGTCGCATGATGGACTTCCTTAGCAAAGGCCACCTTCCCCCATTCACTTTTACGTTAGCTAAGCAGCTAAAAATACGAGATGAGAAAATATCACCTTCTTAAATATCCAACAAGCAAATTATGATGCTACTATTATGATAAGCTTCTAACAACAGAAGTGATTCTGTCATTGAAGGGAATCTGTTAACAGATGAAGAAGCTAACCTAAAACTCTAAGCTAGCTTTTGTCTGCTTTCAATCCATATTTGAAGTTAAAGTTGGCTGAAACTACTCTTAAAAGACCAAATGCTGGTATAACAAAGAGCAACGGAAATGTTCACGTTATTGCTTTGTTGTATGTTTTGACATAATGTATGCTAACAAGCATCCTACATGTTAGCTTGATAAAGCAATGTGCGCTAGCAAAAAGAGTGTTTAGTCCCTCTTCTTTCCACAATGCCCAATGTAAACCTCACCTATCTGAACATAAATAAGGTACAATATAAGGTGACTAAACATATAAGATGAGAATTAGAATTTAAGCTGATCATTTATTAGAGTATAAGTAGCTAGCTTAGCTATATGCTAGATTACTATATCTTCAAATGGCACAGGTTCAATGAAAATATCAAGTTTTTCTCACTGAATGACATGTAAACACATTAACTTAAACATGTTTCTCTTTTTCACAACTTTTCAGGAGCAACAAATACCAAGAGAGAAACATCGACACCAAAAATCCTCCTCTTCCTCCCCGGACACAGTTTCTCACAGCAGGCAAGACTATGGTGGATCCACGTTAGATCCAAAATTTTTACTGCTCTAAAACTCTCATCAAAATGTTGTCTTAGCAACAAACCAAACTAATGTGACCACTGGTGATGATGATGATGATGATGGATGTTTTTTGTTTGTAAATCTCCAAGCTAAAATCCATGAGAATTTGACATATTTCACCTTTTGAAGAGTTTTATAAGCACAAGTCATTAAAAAAAGATAATAAATGTTATCATGTCACATGCTGACAGTCCAGAGTTACTCATGAGCAAAGTTATGGAGGCTGTCACATGAAATCAATTGAAAATATCAACATACATGTATCAATATATCAAGCTTTCACAAACCTGAGGTCCCCTAATTGGAGGTTTTTGAGAACAAATGACGCTAAACTGGGCCAAAACGTTTTGTTCTACTTCCCTTTTGGCCTTTGTAGAGAAGTTTACATATTGTGTATTGATTTCAAGAAGACCTAGACCCACAGCTGCATCCTTCCGAGATATTTATATTCATCCTGAAAGTCTTTTAAGCAAGTCAGAAATGTGTTTTTTATTTATGCTGGGTGCCAGCCTTAATTTTTCTTTACCAATAACACATACTGATATTTGCATCCAAACGAATCTCACAACTCTTCCCTTTACTGTAACTGCATAAGCATGTGGTTGCCGAGAGTGCGCCTCTTGGTATGGGTATGCGATTTTTAAGTACTAGTAGTAATATAGAAAACAAAAGCACAAGGCTCCACATGTTATGCATGGGAACAGCATTCCTGTAACCATAATTTTGAATTAATTTAGTGTATTTCTTCTATCAGGATGAACTATAATGATAACTGAGCTTACTGGGTTAATCTAACTGAACAGTTTACTACAAAGCAAGACACAGGAAGGGGATGTACATCCTACTCAAAACCCTGCAAATGATAAAGAGCATGATAATCTGTTAATGTGATATCCGGTGATCTCTTGCTAGTCATCATAGTAAGCAGGACTTCATTTAGGTGCATAAGGTCAAACTTAACCAATATGTTGACTGCAGATGAGTAATTGACCCCATTTATATAAGAATTTTAATTCCTCTTTTAGAAGGTCATGTAAACCCGTAATTCCCAGTGGAAACGATAATCAGAATAAAACTTAATTCTGAACTAAGTGGTTGGTTTATTCCTCTTTTAATTCTGAATAAAATAATCCCCCTGTGATGTAAACCTTTCTTCCGTTCGAAGTTAATTCCTGTCGTTCTGAGCACTCTCCTTCCCTTGTCCTGTTATAATGGCACTTATTGAAGCGCATGTAAAATAAGCGCTAGACTCGTGCCAGCCAGCGGAAATTAAGCAGTATGTTAGTGTTGAGCTGCTGCTACAAAATTACAATCAAAATACAGTGAAAATCTGTGTCATTATTGGGTTTTTGAAAATGAGCAGGAACTGGCTTTTTTGTACTTCTGGGTGGACGTAAATGGACATAAATACGTCACACCCGCCTCCTGTCCAATCAGAACCTTCCTAACCCCCGGATCTAAAGTGGAAAATGTTTTCCATGTAAACCTTAATTCGGAATTACGGATGCAGGATATTGGAATTTTGGCCAATATCTGATATGCCGATATTTTAAAACTCATGTGGCCAATAACCGATATCTATACCAATATTAAAGCTGAATTAAATTATGTAATATTCATTCCTTTTGCAAAATTAGAAAAATACCTCAACTTGTATAATGTATAGCAAGTCAAACTTAATGACAGTTTTTCAAACAAAACAAGAGGAAATTTGCATTATACATGTACCCTAGAACCACCTGGATTTTCTTCTCCTTTGGGAAAAATGACAAAACTATACCCAGAAACAGGGGATATTTGTTTATTTAATGACCGTGTATGAATACTGTTCACACTAAGGGTGGGAAAAAATATCGATAACCTGAAATATCGTGATATTTTCATATGCCAATATCATATCAATATTTAAAACGTGATATCAAATCTATTTCATTAACGAAATCTCATGAGACTTAGTGACAGAATGACCAAATCTCGCAAGGTTTTGCCATTCTGTTACTGAATCTCGCGAGTTTCGAGTAATCCCGCGAGATTTTGTTGGTAAAATAGATTACGCGTTTATAAATATCAATACGAAATCGGCATATGAAAATATTGCGATATTTCAGTGTATCGATATTTTTCCTCCCTTAATTCACACAGAACATCCTAAAAGAAAGTATCTTTAAAAGTTTTAAAGTCTGTAAAAAAGAAGTTTTTGAATAGGAAGTTGTTTTTTAGACTTTGGAAACAGCAGCCTGATTGGTTAAACATTGGTTAAATATTGGTGGGGTGGCCGATGTCCGATACGGGGCCGATTATATCGTGCATCCATATTCAGAATTGTTATTTCCATGTAAACACAAAGGAGAATAATTTGATTCTGAATTATTTAATTCAGAATAATCAATTCTGAATTAAAAAACATCAGGTAATCGGGGCCATTGACACTTTAGAACCGCATGGCCACGTCCATTATCTCCTTCCCATTTTCTATTGATCCTTGGCCTTTATAGTAACATGTGGCCATGACAACATCTTGTTGCATAAAGAGTCCACAGTCATGTGAGTATATTTCCTGACACCAGACAGCCTCCATACTTAGTTGTATAAACTTTGAAAAACAAACAAACAAACAAACAAACAAACAAAAAACAGGAAAATGAATTAAATTATCTTAAACTAAACTATTCAGTCCAGCTGGAGAATGCAACACACATTTTCTGTCTTTTTTATTCATTATTTGAAAATTTTCATTAGCTAAAAAAAATTGAGACCAGAGCATTTGTAAATCATTTTATTCTGTTTTTATTTACATTTCACAAAATGTCCGAACTTCACTGGAATTGGGTTTGCAATTCCTCACGGTTTCTTTGTCCTGCATCAAAATAAGTCGCTTCTTGCTTTCCACTAAAAATAGTCATAAACCAATCAAACTGCAACAATTTATCAGCAAAAAACTACTTTGCTTTCGCAAACTGAATGTGATGTTTGTTGTTTCAGAGGCCCAAAGCTACGAGAACCTGGCTGAAGCTGAAGGATCTGACGGCGAGCAGAGCGTAGCCGACTACGAGCAGATCGATGACCAGCAGTTTGAATGCGAGGAAGATGCAGGGATGCTCCCTCCTCCTCCTCCTGATCCCAATTCAAACCTGAAACCTGGTGACGCTGTGGCTCAGAGCTACGAAAACCTGGCTGAGGACCACGACTACGAGGAGAGCACGGACCAGCAGCCGGACTACATCAGCGTGGAGGACGAGACCGCCGTCCTCTCTCCTCCTGTGCTGTACAGCCATGCAGTTCCCAGTTTGAACCGCTGTGTCTCAGTGGGACAGAGCTACGAAAACCTGGCCGAGGATCACGACTACGAGGAGAGCACGGACCAGCAGCCGGACTACATCAGCGTGGAGGACGAGACCGCCGTCCTCTCTCCTCCTGTACAGGATAATGATGCAGTTCCCGGTCTGAACCACTGTGTCTCAGTGGGGGACAGCTACGAAAACCTGGCTGAGGACCACGACTACGAGGAGAGCACGGACCAGCAGTCGGACTATGTGAAGGTGGAGGATGAGGAGCCGGCGGATCCAGCCGCAGACAACTCCTCCACAGAGGACTATGATGACATTGGAGGCGAAGATGAAAACCAGGATGAAGACGACTACGACGATGTGGTCTGACACCACAAGAGGACGAGACACTTTAGACTTTCCATGTAAATCTGAATCATGCTGAGCAGAGATTTCATGTCAGTTATTTTTTAGTGTGAGTCGTGAAGATGAAAATAATGGAGACTGGAAGGTCGGCTGGGAGGGTTTGAGACAGCTGGTCTGGTTTTAGGAGACTCCAGAATGCTCTGTCAGGATGAAACCCTGCTCCGTCTGTCTTTGCTTCAATATCTTAACACATAAGTTGGACATTACTTTGGAGAAAATACAGTGCAACGGTCGAGTCTGAAGTCCCCCCACCGTTTCTGTTTGCAAACAACAGTATTCAAACTGTGCGCCCCTCCCTCTCAGGCTAATGGCCGCCTCGTTCTTCAGCCTATTCAGCTTCAAGCCTCTCCTTCAGAGCTCAGAAGCGGGTAAAAGCCAAACTAATATTCCCACACAGCGTCATGTCCGTAGCTCTGTCATTGGCTGGCAGTATAAACAGAAATCTCCACCCACAAACGTCCTGACCAGACCAAAACAAAGCGAAAGAGCGAATTACAGGCAGGAGGATAGAGAGTTGCATTCAAACTCACCACTGCATGCAAGTAAAGGCCCAAAGGATTTCACTTGCACAAGTCTAACGTTTATTTTCAGGGGAGAAACTTCAGACTCTACCTTTAAAGCCACTCTGTTGGATGAGGAAGATGTTCAGATTGGTAAACCACACATCATATGGATGCAATCAAAAATCAAAACCAAAAAACAAGATTGTAAAACTTAAAAATAGCCAAGAAAAGGTTTGTTGCTTTTGTGAAGCAGCTTTAAGGGATACAACACCCACAGAATGATGTGCCTTCATCTTCTACTCACCCTCATGCTGAGCAAGACTCTGGAGCACTTTTTTAATATCTCAAATACAGCTTAAGATCCACCAACATTCATACAACGGGGTTTACCGGTGCCTGAAAACAAAAAGGTTCATAAAAGTCCACAAAAACTTGTCAATATTCCTCCATACTGCTCGTCCAATGCAATCCAAGTGTCCTGTATGAGCAGTATGAAGGAATATTGACAAGTATTTGTGGACTTCTATGGACCTTTTTGTTTTGAGCATCAGTGACCTCCATTATATGAAAGTCTGCGGTTAACAAATCCGCCCCCCCCTCCCAGAACTCCAGCTGCATTTGAGATACTAAAAAAGTGCTCCAGAGTCTTGCTCAGCATGAAGTTAAGTAGAAAATAAAGGCGCATCATTCTACGGGTGTTGTATCCCTTTAACAAGTGTAACTGTGCCTTTACATCACAAGTTTTAGATGAGTTCGTTTGATCAATTTAAAGGTACAGTGTGTAAGAATTACTGAAATCTAGTGGTAAAGATGGGTAAAGCAATGACTTCATATTCCCAGCACTGTTGTGAATGTATGGTGGCTGTGAGTGGCCAAAATTCAGACGTAAGGATGTTTTCTGTGAGTGGATCCAGTGGTCTCAGGTGTAGCTATGACTGGACTAGGATGTACTTTTAATGTCTTTTCAGACATTACTGATGCCTAACAGTCTAACTCCCATTAAACAAAGCTGGTACAGCAGTTTTAAAGTTCAGAGGGTTTTCATCTCGCACACATTGATTTTTCCGTTTAGGGATACCGTAGTAAAAATGGTAGCACAAATATGGCTGCCTCCATGTATGTGGACCTCTGGCAAGAATATAATGTATCGTTCTAAAATTATTTTTTAAAAATTGCGACTATTCTAGTGAATGGATTACATGTCAATAAAAAACGAGTTTTGAATTATATATTGAGATTTTTGGTTTTGTTACACACTGCACCTTTCAACAACTTGTTTATTAAAGACGATTTTACATAGAGTGGTGTACTAAAGTTGAGATACACTCCTGTTAAAGACGGGAAAAAAATCAGCTGTCTATGAAACAAATTAAAATTAACAAAATAACAAAAATTTTATGAAAATCATGATATTGATTTTTAATTGTGGTTCATCAGAAATATAAAGAATGAATAAATAAATAAGTAAATAAATAAATAAATAAAACAAGTATGATGGGGTTTCTGAATCAATCAAGTGTTTTCTGTAACGTCCAATCAGACCTCTGCACCTGATGACAGGTATTTTTGTCCACTGTTCATGAGCAAGGTGCTCTAATTTGTCTGGGACACTTTTGTTTGTTTATTGGTTTAAATTAACTCTTAAAGCCACAGTTTAAAATCAATGTTTTATTTTTCTAAATCATAACTTAGTAAATTTTTACTTATTACATTTTTCAGTTTCTTTTTATTTGAATAATTACTGTGAATTTAGCTTTATTTTCAAGTGGGAGTGTATGTAAACTTTTGTACACCACTGTACGTATGATTGATTGATTGATGAGGCCTGAAATGAACAAACTTATTCAAAATTCAACTTTTTGGATTTTTCTAAGGTCCAAATGAACATACAGTAATAGACACTTTAACTTTTTTTTCTCTCCATTTTTCATGATATGAACTGTGAGTATTAGATATCTGAAATACCTGTTATACTTCCTGGCTTGTGTAAGTCTTGCTTGTTAAGGGATGAGTGAAAAAGATTGGGCTGTAAATACTTGACTCCTCAGAGGTTTACAACTCCAACTGAGGCAGAATTAACCTTCCTGATGGAGAGTTTTACAGACATTTAGTTTTTCAGCCGAAGTAATATGGACTAGATTAATTTTTTTCAAATAATACAGAAATCAGCTGGGAAAATCTTTTTTCTATTAAGTTTTCTCCAGTTCATCTTCAGAGAGTATTTACCTGACTTTATCAGAGATGCATGTAACATGTGTAAACTTACAATTTTTCCTCATGTTTGGTTTTTCCTGGCAGAAAACAAACATGCTGAAAATCCAGCGCTGACTGAAATGATTTTATATTTAAAGTCTGCATGTTTTATTCGACAGCGCTGCAGGGCAAAAAGTTGCTCCCACTCACATCCGGCTGCCATAAATATTCAATGTGTGATCATCTGCTGCTGGAAATAGCAGAAAATTAACTATTTACTCCTGGTTGAGTAAGTTTTAAATGAAAAAAAAAAAATCCTGAGCATCTATGAGGCAGTGAGTCGTCGTTGAGATGTGGTTGTGTTTGACTGATGTGGTACGGTGACGGTAAAGTGAGGCTCTGCTACAGGCTGTGAACCAGTGAGTCATTGTGACTCCTGGACTACTCACTGCTTACACGACTGCTGGGATTTTTCCACACATTCAAAAAGTTCTTACGAACTGACGACTCAGATAAATTTCCACAATGAAAAGTCTTTGGTATTTTGATCTTTTTTAAGACTTGTTGTCTGATATCAGCGCAATTTGTAAAATGTTTGATTTGAATTTATATCCGCTGAAAGTGTTATTAGTTATTCAGTTTTTGAAACTCTTTTTTAGATTTTGTGCTGTTTAAAATGTAAATTAAAAACAGAATTCAATCATTAAATCTCATAAACACATTTTATTCCCAGCAGATTACAACAGTTGTTAAAATGAGACATTTCATCATTTCATTGAAATATGAGCTAATGGTGGTGGATCTGATGGCAGCAACACATCTGTAAAAAGATGGAACAGGAGCAACAAAAGGATTGTATTCAGATTTTATTTAGTTTTCATACAACGTCCCAACTTTTATGGAAGGTTGTAAAACCGCAATATTCTTATTGTAATTGCACACATCCATAGGGAGACACCCTGCACCAGACTACATGTACCACAGCACATCCTGCACCAGGAGTTTTAGAGTATAGAACTGTGAAATAATCAGAAGTAGACAATCCAGGTGCCAGAAAGTAAAAACCCTGCTATGTTTTTGATCTGTCTGTACAGGACGAAAGTTTACTAACACTCCCATTAAAGAAAAGGCAAATTCACAATAGTAATTCAAATAACAAGAAAATGAGAAAATTCATAGATAAAAATTTACTAAATTGTACCGTACCGTACCGTACCATCTTCTTCCGCTTATCCGAGATCGGGTCGCGGGGGCAGCTGCCTAAGCAGGGAAGCCCAGACTTCCCTCACCCCGGCCACAGCCGCCAGCTCTTCCGGGGGGATCCCGAGGCGTTCCCAGGCCAGCCGGGAGACGTAGTCCCTCCAGCGTGTCCTGGGTCTCCCCCGGGGTCTGGTCCCGGTGGGACGTGCCTGGAACACCTCACCAGGGAGGCGTCCAGGAGGCATCCTGACCAGATGCCCGAGCCACCTCATCTGGCTCCCTCTCTATACGGAGGAGCAGCGGCTCTACTTTGAGTCCCTCCCCGAATGACCGAGCTCCTCACCCTATCTCCCTAAGGGAGAGCCCCGGCCACCCTGCGGAGGGAAACTCATTTCGGCCGCTTGTACCCGCGATCTCGTTCTTTCGGTCATGACCCACAGCTCATGGCCATAGGTGAGGGTAGGAACGAGATGGACCGGTAAATCGAGAGCTTCGCTTTCTGGCTCAGCTCCTTCTTCACCACGACGGACCGATGCAGAGTCCGCATCACTGCAGACGCCGCACCAATCCGTCTGTCCATCTCCCGCTCCATTTTTCCCTCACTCGTGAACAAGACCCCGAGATACTTAAACTCCTCCACCTGGGGCAGGACCTCACTCCCGACCCGGAGAGGACACTCCACCCTTTTCCGGGCGAGGACCATGGTCTCGGATTTGGAGGTGCTGATTCTCATCCCGGCCGCGCACACCGGCCAAACCCCACAGGCGGGACACGGCCCAGACGCCAACAACCACCATCTCAACAACGACCCACCGCCACCAACCGACCCCCACCACCCCTCCAGACCCCAACAAACCCCCCGCAGCCCCCACGAGACCGACCACACCGACGCCCCGCACCGCACAGCCCACCGCGCCGCCCCCACCCCCGACCCCCACAGCCCGGGACACAACGAACCCTCTCCAAGCCACAAACACACGGCAACCCCACCCCCCCGCCAGGGACGCCACTCCACCCCAACCACACTCCCTCCTCCATCCCGACTACCACGACCCTCCTCTCCAGCACCCCACTACCAGGAGCGAGAGGTAACCCCCTAAGGAACACACCCTCCGATCCCCCTTTTTAAGGGGGGACCACCACCCCACGCCAGCCAGGCACGCCCCCAGCCCCCTCACGGCAGCCAAACAGCCCCACACACCAACCTTACTCCCACTCATCCACCCCACCCCCCAGCTTTACTACCTCCACCTCACCCCCCAGCCACCCTGCCCCACTCTCTTCCTCCTCCGTGGGGAGAAAGCTCGAAGTTTCCCTCCACCCCCCCCCCCACACCCACCACCCCACTACACTTACGGCACTCTTCCCCCTCCTCCCCAGGGACCAAAACCCCACCGCCGAATCGTCTCCAGCCTCACCAACTCCTCCCATTCCAGTTTTTGCCTCAGCGACCGCCAGAGCCGTGCTCCGCTGGCCCGCCGATACCTGTCGCTGCCTCAGGAGTCCCACAGGCCAGGAAGGCCCGTAGGACTCCTTCTTCAGCTTGACGGCATCCCTCACCGCTGGTGTCCACCAGCGAGTCGTTACCGCCACGACAGGCACCGACAACCTTACGGCCACAGCCCACTAGCAGCCTCACAATAGAGGTGCGGAACATGCCCATTCCGACTCATGTCCCCCACCTCCCTCGAACATGGGGAAGCCTCCCGGAGGGGGAGTAAAGCTCTCCTACAGGGGACTCAGCCAGACGTTCCCAGCAGACCCTCCGACACGTTGGGCCTGCCAGGTCCGACCGGCAACCTCCCCCACCATCTGAGCCCACTCACCCACCAGGTGGTGATCAGTGGACAGCTCCGCCCCCCTCTTCACCCGAGTGTCCACAAGGGCCGCAGGCCGATGACACGACACAAAGTCGATCTGGAACTCGGCCTAGGTGTCCTGATGCCAGGTGAAATGTGGACACTCTTGTGCCTAACATGGTGTTCGTTATTGACAATCCATGACGAGCACAGAAGTCCAACAACAAAACACCGCTCGGGTTCAGATCAGGGGGGCCGTTCCTCCCGATCACACCCCTCCAGGTCTCACTTCGTCGCCCCGTGGGCATTGAAGTCCCCCAGCAGAACGATGGAGTCCCCGGAGGGCGCGCTTCCAACACGCCGTCCAAGGACTCCAGAAAGGGTGGGTACCTGAACTGCCGTTCGGTGCATAGGCACAAACAACAGTCAGACCCGTCCCCCCACCCGGGCGGAGGGAGGCTACCCTTTCGTCTACTGGGGTGAACCCCAACGCACAGGCGGCGAGCCGGGGGCAATGCGTCTGCCCACCCCCCCCGCCGCCTCTCCCCGGGGCAACCCAGAATGGAACAAGGTCCAGCCCCTCCGAGGATGGTGTTCCCAGAGCCCGAGCCGTGCGTCGGGTGAGTCCAACTATATCTAGTCGGAACCGCTCGACCTCGCGCACCAGCTCAGGCTCCTTTCCAACCAGAGAGGTGACATTCCATGTCCCTAGGGCTAGCTTCTGCAGCCGGGGGTCGGACCGCCAGGGTCTCCCCCGCCCTCGGCCGCCGCCCAACTCCAATGCACCCACCCCTTGGCCCCTCTCGCGGGTGGGTCCACAAGACGGGGGGCCCAGTCATCCTCGGGCTGAGCCCGACCGGCCCCATGGGTAAGGCCCGGCCACCGCGCCGCCTCCGTGCCCCACCTCCCGGGCCTGGCCCAGGGGGGGCCCCGGTGACCCGCGTCCGGGCAGGGACACGTGGCTCCTTGTTTTTAGCCCATACGGGGTGGTTGGGCTGCGCTTGTCTGGTCCCTCCCCTAGTAACCTCTTTGCCGTGGGTGACCCTGCCAGGGCAAATTTAGCCCCAGACAACATAGCCCCTAGGATCCTCAGAACACGCAAACCCCTCCACCACATAAGGTGGCACCCAAGGAGGGTACTAAATTGTAATTTAGGAAAATTAAATATTGATATTGACTTGTGGTTTTACAAAATAATAATAATAATAATAATAGAATGTAATAATAATAAAATATCTGTCCTAAATCAAATCAAACTTTATTTATAAAGCACTATTCCTGCCAAAGGCAACCCAAAGTGCTTTGCATGACAATAAAAGCAAATGGATGTCAAAATAAAAACAAGCCTTCACACACCCAAGCACATAACCCAGCACACATAGCTATAAACATTTGCACAACCCCCCTCCACCCACCCACTCAACTATATGCGTGACTTTCGACCCCTAATTAATGTTACTTAAATAAAAACACTATGAGTAAATTCTGGCTTGACCCAGCTGTGAGGAAGCGATATCTTGGACCAAGTAGCCAAAGCTCCCAGTGTGAATAAAACCCATGAGGAAACACTGGCATTAAAAATGTTAAAACAGATAAAATAAGTGTACCGATACTGTAAGAGCAACATGGAAAAATAAACATATAGGAATTCATAAAATGATATGCTAAACAAGTCAATAAAATCTAAGATAACTTCAAATAACATAAAATAAAATAAGTGAAAGTAAAATAAATAAAATGACTAAAATCAAATAAAATCAAAACGCTAAGCTAAAAAGGTCTTGAGCCTCTTACTGATAAACATCAGCGTTCTCTGCAGCCCTGAGGTTCTCAGGCAGGCTGTTCCACAGATGAGGACCGTGGTGGTGGAACGCGGCTTCACCGTGAGTTTTAGTTCTCACCTGCGAGGGTTTAAACTTTAAAAGCAAATCAGATAAATAAGAAGGCCCAAGACCATTCAGACATTTATAAACCACTAAAAGAACCTTAAAATCAACCCTGAAACACACGGGAAGCCAATGCAGTGATTTTAAAACTGGTGTCATGTGTTCCCGCTCTCTGGTCCTTGTCAGAGCTCTTGCTGCTGAGTTCTGCAACAACTAAGCTAGAAACAGACTTTCTAGGAAGACCAGAGAGCAGAGCATTACAGTAATCTATTCTACTGGACATAAAAGCGTGAATCAGTATCGCCGTGCTGGCAAGAGGGAGAAATGGGCGGACTCTGGCGATGTTTTTAAGATGATAAAATCCTGTCTTTGTGACATTTCTGATATGTGGAATAAAATTCAGCTCAGAGTCAAAAAGAACACCCAAGTTTCTCACGCACCTGAGAAGGATTGAAATTCTGTAATTTTGGTAAAATGATCTCTCTCTTGTCTTCAGGACTGATGGTTAAAACTTCAGTCTTGTCCAGATTTGTCTCAGACACATTGGAGCACCTTACTCATGAACAGTGGACCAAAATACCTGTCAACAGGTGCAGACGTCTGATTGGACATCACAGAAAATACCTGATTGCTTCAAAGTGCTTTTTGACACAACTGTACCTGCAGAGGAGCTGTGCTAATTAAATTCAGCTGGTTTAGTGGTTGGTTGGAAGGATTACTGGACAGTATTTTTTTCTTTCTGGACCGAGAATATCCTCCTCTGGAAGTAATGCATGAAATGTAAAGTTGGCTTTAAATTTCCAAACTCCTTAAGGATAAAGATGCAATACACTGTAACTTCTTCAGGTCATGGTGGTCATGGGAGACTATGATCTCAATCAAACCAAATCAAATCAAACTCTATTCATAAAGCACTTTTCATGCAGCACAATGTGTTTTACATAATTAAAACTTTTTTGCATCTTTTTTTTTTTTTGCACCCACAGCCACAGAGGTCATCAACATGGGACCCACCCAGGTCAGGCAGACCAGGCCCATGTTAGCAATTTGGAGGAGTCCCCATGAGGAAAACGCCGGAGTAGTAAAAACAGATAAAAACAAAGATCAAATCAATCTATTTTTTATTTCACCTTTATTTAACCAGGAGGTCCCATTGAGATTATAAATCAAGAGAGACCTGGCCAAGGTAGCAGCCAATCAGAATCAAAATTACACAGTTAAACAATAAGAACAACTAAAAACAAAAGTTTACAAAAAAAAAAAGTGTACAAAATGAAAGGACAACTCTTAAAACAAAGTACATCCCACAATAAAAATAACAAGAACAACCAACAAGACATAAAACCACTCTGGACAGACAAGCACACGTCTCCCTCACCACAATCTTTATGATGCCTTTAAATTCATTCATCGATATCACTGTTTCTAATCTGAGGTATTTCAGCAAATTATTCCAAGCCCATGAGGCATAGTAGGAAAATGCACTTTCCCCTAGGTCAGTCACAGCCCAGGGGACGTTGAGAGGTAACCACCTAGATGAGCATAGCTGGTAACTACAAGAACTTACATAGACAAAGTTGCCTATAGAGCAAGGTGTGTTTCTAAAACAAAAACCAATCTTCACTTTAAGCTTCCTGACAAATTTGTCATATGTACATGAAATGAAAGCTTGTCATCTATCCATATACCCAAGTACTTGTAAGAAGGAACCCTTTCAATGGTTTTACCCTCAGATATAAAAATAGCAAGATCACCAGGTTAATGTGACCTAGCTTTCGAAAAGACCATGAACTTGGTTTTCTGAGTGCTCAAGACCGATTTTAAAATCAACAGTGACATTTGTAAAGACTGAAATGCAGCTCAAAGGTTTTGTACCACCCTTGCTACAGAGGAAGGATGAGTATAAATAACTGTGTCATCAGCATATAAATGCGTTTTTGCTTGCAGGTCCTTACTCATATCATTTATTAAAATTGAAAATAAAATGGGCCCGAAAATGGATCCCTGAGAGACACCTCTGGATATTTCTAAAACAAAAATTATCTAAAACTTTAAAAACAAATAGAAATGCTTAGTTTTAGTTTAGTTTTTATTAGTTTCATTGTTGGTTTTAGTTTTTTTTTTCATAAATTATACAAATTTGTCTGGTGTGACATTCACATTTTTATTTTTATTTCAGTTAACGAAAATGTTTAATTTCAATTTTGGTTTTCGTTTTTTTGTTAGTTTTAGTTAACTATGATAATCTTGGTTAAAAAGATAAATGATAAAAGCAGAATTACAAAAGATGCATAGACAGGTAGCTGCCAGGAAATAAATAGAGATTTAAATAAATACCAAACTTAATTGCTAAGTAAAGGGTAAAAAGGCATTAATTGAAAAAGGGAGTAAAACTTAACTAAACTAAAACATTACTACACTACTTCCATGTTCAAGACAGAACTATAAGTTTATTGAAACCACAAGTTTCTACTTATGGTATTACCATTGTTTGGTTACATGTGCAGCAACCGCGAGATGAAGTGGTGATGTGGGTCTACAGCTGCTCAGAAACAGACTCAAGGTCATTTCCTGATCGCTGTCAGTGACATTACTGAGCATTTCTGGAAACATGAACTCTGCTAATGAAAGAGAAATAAATGCTTTGAGGAAATATAGTTCTGCTTAGTGAAGAACTAAGGAACGCAGGTCATTATGGGGAAATCGTCCTGTCGGTGACACAAGTAAACAGAAAATGCAGTTTTTAAATGAAGATTTTTATTAGTAAGGGGGGGAAAATCCAAACTTAAATGGCCCTGTGTGAAAAAGTGATTGCCCCCTAAGCCTAATAACTGGTTGGTCCACCCTTAGCAGCAACAACTGCAATTGACCGTTTGTGATAACTGGCAACGAGTCTTCTACAGCGCGAGGGAGGAAATTTGGCCCACTCATCTTTGCAGAATTGTAATTCAGCCACATTGGAGGGTTTTCCAGCATGAACCGCCTTTTTAAGGTCATACCACAGCATCTCAATCAGATTCAGGTGTGGACTTTGACTAGGCCACTCCAAAGTCTTCATTTTGTTGTTCTTAAGCCATTCAGAGGTGGACTTGCTGGTGTGTTCTGGATCATTGTGCAGCTGCAGAACCCAAGTGTGCTTCAGCTTGAGGTCACCAACAGATGGCCGGACATTCTCCTTTAGGATTTTTTGGTAGACAGCAGAATTCATGGTTCCATTTACCACAGCAAGTCTTCCAGGTCCTGACCCAGCAAAGCAGCCCCAGACCATCACACTAAAACCACCATATTTTACTGTTAGTATGATGTTCCTTTTCTGAAATGCCGTGTTATTTTTACACCAGATGTAATGGGACCTACACCTTCCAAAAAGTTCAACTTTTGTCTCGTTAGTCCACAGAGTATTTTCCCAAAAGTCTTGGGGATCATCAAGATGCTTTCTGGCTAAACTGAGACGAGCCTTTATGTTCTTTTTGCTCAGCAGTGGTTTTGGTCTTGGAACTCTGCCATGCAGCCATTTTTGCCCCCCAGTCTCTTTCTGATGGTGGAGTCATGAACACTGACCTTAACTGAGGCAAGTGAGGCCTGCAGTTCTTTGGATGTTGTTCTGGGGTCTTTTGTGACCTCTTGGATGAGTCGTCGCTGTGCTCTTGGGGTAATTTTGGTCGGCCGGCCCCTCCTGGGAAGGTTCACCACTGTTCCATGTTTTCACCATTTGTGGATAATGGCTCTCACTGTGGTTCTCTTGAGTCCCAAAGCTTTAGAAATGGCTTTGTAACCTTTTCCAGACTGATAGATCTCAATTACTTTGTTTCTCAATCTTTCCTGAATTTCTTTGGATCGCAGCATGATGTCTAGCTTTTCAGGATCTTTTGGTCTACTTAACTTCATCAGGCAGGTCCTATTTAAGTTATTTCTTGATTGAGAACAGGTGTGGCAGTAATCAGGCCTTGGTGTGGCAAGAGAAACTGAACTCAGCTTTCCAAAGATGTGATAAACCACAGTTAATTTATGTTTTAACAGGGGGGCAATCACTTTTACACAGCCTGGAGGTTTGTTTTCCAACAGAGACCTTGGAATGTTGTTTAGGCATTTCTGTAAAGATGCACCAGTGAACTGTGTAAGTGGATTCATGTTTTCCCTCCTCTCTCTCTCTCTCTCTCTCTCTCTCTCTCTCTCTCTCTCCCTTTTCCTCAGTCCTTTCTTTCTGTTCCACTAACTTTCATTTTTCCCTTGTCAAGCCACGAGTATGGTATCGAATGCTGTTATAAACAAATGTTTAATTAAAGAAATAAAATGAACAAATAGGATATCAAGGGGAGCCTTGTGTTCATAAAGCTCCCTTGGCAAAGCAAAACTGTTCAACACAATAAAGCAATCGGATTTCCATTCTGCTTGCTATGATGCTGGACAGGACAAGTTAAAAAAAAAGAAAAGAATAAAAAAAACAAAAAAAAAAAAAAACCCTGCATTTTCTGTTTACTTGTGTTTATCTTTGTCTCACATTTAAATTTTTTTGATGGTCTGAAACATTTAAGTGTGACTAACATGCAAAAAAGTAATAGATCAGGAAGGGGGCAGAATATATATATATATATATATATATATATATATATACACTACATCGCCAAATGTATTTGCTCACCCATCCAAATGATGGGAATCAGGTGTTCCAATCATTTTCGTGGCCACAGGTGTATAAACTTAAGCACCTAGGCATGCAGACTGTTTTTCCAAACATTTGTGAAAGAATGAGTCGAATGGGTTTCCATGGTGATCAGCTGCATCCATCCATACATCACCAAGTGCAATGCAAAGCGTGGGTTGCAGTGGTGTAAAGCAGCCACCACTGGACTCTAGAGCAGTGGAGGTGTTCTCCGGAGTGACAAATTGCACTTCTCCATCTGGCAATCTGATGGACGAGTCTGGGTTTGGCGGTTGCCAGGACAACGGTACTTTTCTCACTGCATTGTGCCAAGTGTAAAGTTTGGTGGAGGAGGTATTATGGTGTGGGGTTGTTTTTCAGGAGCTGGGCTTGGCCTCTTAGTTCCAGTGAAAGGAACTCTGAATGCTTCAGCATACCAAGACATTTTGGACAATTCCATGCTCCCAACTGTTTGGGAACTGTTTGGTGCTGGCCCCTTCCTCTTCCAACATGACTGTGCACCAGTGCACAAAGCAGGTCCATAAAGACCTGGATGCAGAGTCTGGTGTGGAGGAACTTGACTGGCCTGCACAGAGTCCTGACCTCAACCTGATAGAACACCTTTGAGATAATTTAGAGCGGAGAGTGAGAGCCAGGCCTTCTGGTCCAAAATCAGTGTGTGATTCCACAAAATGCGCTTTTGGAAGAATGGTCAAAAATTCCCATAAACACATTCCTAAACCTTGTGGACAGCCTTTCCAGAAGAGTTGAAGCTGTTCTAGCTGCAAAGGTGGACCAACATCATATTGAACCCTATGGATTAGGATGGGATGTCACTTAAGGTCATACGCGAGTCAAGACACGTGAGCCAATATTTTTGGAAATATTGTGTGTGTGCAAGTGTGTGTGTGTATATATATATATATATATATATATATATATATATATATATATATATATATATATACACTGCCTGGCCAAAAAAAAAAAAGGCGCCACCTGGATTTAACTAAGCAAATAGGTACGAGCCTCCTATTGGATAATTACTGCATGGGCGATTATCTTTCAGCTGGAAACAAGTTATTTAACCCCAACTGGTGCAATGAGTTGCTTCTCATTTCCAAGACAACCATGTGGAAAGACACATCCCGTGGTCTTGGAAAAGATGTTAGTCTGTCTGAGAAGGGTCAAATCATTGGCATCAAGAGGTGAAAACATCTAAGGAGATGCAGAAACTACTAAAACTGGGTTCAGAACAGTCCAACGCATTATGAAAAACTGGAAGGATAGTGGACCATCGTCTTCCAGGAAGAAATGTGGCCGGAAAGGCAGATGAAGTGATGCAGCATCATGCCTAGTGCTACTGTATGAGCCTGTGGGGGCAGTGTGATGATCTGGGGTTGCTGCAGTTGGTCAGGTCCAGGTTCAGCAACAGTATGAGCTCAGATAATGAGGTCAGCTGATACCTGAATATACTGAATGACCAGGTTATTCCATCAATGGATGTTTCTTTCCTGATGGCACGGCCATATTCCAAGAGGACCGTGCCAGAATTTATTGGGCTCAGATTGTGAAAGATGGTTCAGGGATCATCAGACATCATTTTCACACATGGATTGGCCCCCACAGAGTCCAGACCTGAACCCCATTGAGAATATTTGGGATGTGCTGTGGTCAGACTCTACAATCATCATCAAGATCTTGGTGAAAAATTGATGCAACAGGATGCAAATAAATCTGGTGACATTGCAGAAGCTTCTGGAAACACAGCGAATGCTGCCGCAATCAAAGCTAAAGGCGGTCCAACGAAATGTTAAATGTTTGACCTTTTTTTTTGTTGGCGACTTTTTTTTGGGCCGGGCAGTGTATATATTTAAAGAGTTCTTTTCCAAAAATAGTTAACTCAGTTTTTGTCTTAATGGTGGTTAACTGCTTCTGCAAAAAAAACTCTTCATTTACTTTTTGAATATTTTCACCAAACCACACTCACATGATGTAGAGGGTTTTAATGATGTTAAATGGAGATAGGAGGTTTGTACCCGACAGCGACGAAAAGCAGTTAACTGTTTTTTCTAAATGGTGGTTAACTCGTTTTTGGAAAAGAACTCTTCATTTATATATACACATATTTTATATAATATATCTATATATTTATATCTATATATCTATAGATATAGATATGAATATATATATATAATGTGTGTGTATATGTAAATAATATATACATATATATCGGATATATATATATATATATATATATCTATATATATATACATATCTTGATCTTATCTTATCTTATCTTATCTTATAATATCTTATCGTTATCTTATCTTATCTTATATGTGTGTGTGTGTGTGTGTGTGTGTGTGTGTGTGTGTGTGTGTGTGTGCGTCTGTGTGTATGTATATGTATATATAGTATATAGTAGCCATAGTGTTGTCTTCGATGCATTGTGTATGATATAAAGTGACATTTACATTAAAGATTGAAGTGAATTTTACATGAAGACTTTTATGTTGAAAAGTCCAAAACAGAAGTTAAGTTTGATTTCAGTGTGTTTGCTTAATGCAGAGCAAACAGAACAAATTCTTTCCAGTTTTCATGTTGATATACAGTGGAAGTGTTAATATATGATATATATATCATATATTAACATATATTTAATATATATTACTCAATTAAATTCAAAGACTTTCATTGGCATCAAAAGATGACTAGATTAGACAAGAAAAGAAAAAACAAACAACAAATGTGAATGGAGTACAAATGATGAATGAAATGAAAAATACTTTATTCATCCCAGAAGGGAAATTCAGTATTGTAAAAGCTCAATTTTTTTTTTAAATAAACAAAAAAGTCAGTCAGTCTTGTTCTTTAGGGTGATGCTGCTGGCAGAAACGAATTTCTGTATCTCTCCGTCCTACAGCGAACCTGACGCAGCCTCCCACTGAACACACTCTGTTGATTCTTCACCGTGTTGTGGAGAGGATGAGAAGAGTCCTCCATCATCTTCATCAGCTTGTGCAGCATTCTTTTCTGAACGATCAGCTCTAGCGGCTCCAGAGTTCTCCCCAGCACAGAACCAGCTTTCTTTCTGAAAGACGAAAAAAAAAAAATCTTTCTTTCAGCTTTCTTTTCTTTATGATAGAGAAATATTCAACAGAATATTAAAGTGAATATCTGTTAGATGTTAAAGGTAGAGTCTGGAGTTTTCCCCCTGAAAATAAACGCAAGACTTGTGAGTGAAATCCGGCTTAATCTGCATCTTTGGGCCTCTGCTTTCGTGTGGCGGCGAGTCTTGTTTGCAACCCCCCCTCCCCTGGCTGTATTTTGCCTTTTCCCTTTGTTTCGGTGTGTTTGGAATGTTTCTGGGCGGAGATTTACAAGTTGTCTCCAGCCAATGACAGAGCTGAGGGCGAAGGGTTCTGTTCGGATAAACTCATCGAGCAAACTTTTTTTTCTTTTTTTAAACATTGACTGGAGCCGACGCCAGATTCGCTCAAATTCTTGATAAAAATGGTGGATGCAGTGAAGAAAAGGAAGTATTTCACGGCGAAAAGAGCTTTACTCAAAAACCATGGGTTAATATTGGTTTGGCCGTCACCCACTTTCTAGCTGTGAAAGAGAGGTTTGGTGCTGAAGAGCAATGAGACCATCAGCCCAAGGGGAGGGGCTCTCAGTTGAATAGTAACGGGGAAACACTCTGGACTCTACCTTTAAAGTTTAACCTCAGTTGTCCACAGTTGTGGTCATTACTCCAGGCCTTCAAGACCCTCTGTGTGAGAATGGCTCTATCAACAGATAAAAAAGACCAACGTTGCAAATTCTATAAAATTTTTTATTAACTTAAAGCATTGAACTTTAGATATTTTGAAATGGTGTCAGAAACTAAGGAACAGCCGACTATCACTCTTGTCTCACTTCTACATTTTAAAGGAAAGATCCGTCCTTTCTACACACCAAGGGTGTCAAATGTATGGCCCAGGGCCCAAAACCAGCCCACCACAAGGTCCAGACGGGCATGCTGGATGAATACGGTAAATACGAACATCAGATACTACACAGACATGGATATGTACATGTAAAACAACTTTTAGCTCTTGATAAAATTTACTCTCGTCTTAAAGGAATACACCCGCAGAATGATGTTCCTTCATTTTCTATTCACCCTCATGCTGAGCAAGACTCTGGATCACTTTTTTAAATTCTCAAATGCAGCCAGAGATTGGACAGGTTTTCGTTTTCCCCCAACTTTCATATAATGGAGGTGATCAGGGCTCGAACCAAAAAGGTCCATAAAAGTCCACAAAAACTTGGTAATATTCCTCCATACTGCTCGTCCAATGTAATCCGAGTGTCCTGAGTGGGTAGCGTCCATTATTTACTCGAAACAACATCATTTAGTTGATTTTTTTTAACCTAAATTTTAGTAAATGTAGCTGCCGCAAAGCGTGCCCCTGCGAGTTCATGACACTACGGAAGCCGCCTACTCTGCCAATAATGCAAGCATAGAAGAAGAAATTCTCTGTTTACATTAGCTGTGTTGGAAATCGCTCCCTATCATGGGCTGTTTCCGAATGCCCTCCCTACTCCCTAACCCCTCATTCACATAGCAGACTATCTAGTGCCCTCATTCTGCCTGTGATTCAGACATGAAGCTGACTACTTTTTCCTCGCTGTAAATGACGTGATTACCAGCTGTCACCATGGCAACCATGGCTGCACCCACGACCCACGAAAAGATTTAATTCCAAATCAATTCTATGATTTTAAATGAAGGTATTTTATTTACTTATGTTGTGTTTAATCTGTTTTCTGTTGTTTTTTCTCCTTTTTTTCTGCCGCTCAATGTTTCCAACACCTGTGCCATTCAGCTCTCCTGACCGCAATGCATTGTGGTCTATATTGTCCTATCTAGGGACCATCGAAGCTCAGTAGTTTTCAAGATGCATTGTGGGTAATTTTGTGTGCACTACTTTATTCTTTCTGGACATTCGGACACACTACAAAATGGCATGATCCCTATTGGGCCCTATCTAGGGAACAGGGTGGACATTCGGACACAGCCATGGATGTAGTGCACTATATAGTGAGTGAGCCGTTTTGTAGTGTTGTTTGAATTCTGTTCACTTCTTTTCATCCACTACATCGTCATCGTCCACTACAAAATACCCACAATGCACTGCAAAAGTAAGTGTACAAGCAATGTACCCTACATTTTACTCCTGTATACTACAATGCAATTGGGGATTATCACGCTTCCGTGTTCCAAACTTCCGGTTTGAAACACTTAGACGGCCCACTTCCGTCCCATTTAAATGTCCCTGCTTTACTTCGTAAATAACGTGAATAAACGCCAACCCTACTTAAATTTTCACGGATTCCAGACAGAAGTGATACTAAGAAAGAAGTGGATCAAAGCGATTCTCCAGAGTGAAGGGCCGAACTTTATAATAAAACAACGTAGCATGTTTGTTTGTAGCCGGTGGGGCACAACACCCCCACCGGCCCAGTCTGGAATGAAAACTTAACTATGTTTGAAGTTTATCTGATTTAAACAGTATAACAGAGCAGGAACGGCTGTTGTTAAAATGGCCCGGAAGAGGAAATGCCCAAATACCAGGAAGTTCCGGTAAGCGTGATAATCCCCTATGCAGCCATGTTTTGTGATAGCAGAAGAAGAAAAATGGCGCAGCAGCTGTGGGAATTGGGAGAGGAGCACAACCACTCTTTCGTGTACAAATGCGTTGTGGCGTTGTTGTGTAGCTTTTAACAATAATGGTAATTCTTCGTAGCAGGAGAACTGTCTATTGTTCATAACTGTTAGCTACCGCTACCGCATGTTGCAGCAATAACGGCGCATCTGCTGACGTCACCCCATGTAGCGTCCAAAATCTCCTCCCGTCGTTCCCTACATAGTGTACATGGTATAGTGGACTACATCTTATACACTATGCAGGGAATAGGGAGTGAGTGGATGAGTGGATGATTTCGAACACAGCTATTGTGCTAAGAGTGAACGAGCAGCGGACAAACCGGGACAAAGATAAAAGGGGTTGGCTATTGATTTAAAACAAAGAAAGAAAAAGAGAACGGCGGTCTCATCTGTGGCAGCTTCCGTAGTGTCGTGAACTCGCATGGGCACGCTTTGCGGCAGCTAAATGTGCTACTATTTAGGCTATGAAAATCAACTAAATGATGCCGTTTCAAGTAAATTATGGACACTACCCACTCAGGACCTTTGGATTACATTGGACGAGCAGTATGGAGGAATATTGACATGTTTTTGTGGACTTTTATGGACCTTTTTGGTTCAGTCGCCGGTGAACTCCATTATATGAAAGTTGGGCGAAAACAAAAAACCTGTCCGATCTCCGGCTGCATTTGAGATATTAAAAAAGTGCTCAGCCTGAGGTTAGGTAGAAAACGATGGAACATCATTCTGTGGGTGTACTATTCCTTTAATGTAAGATGCAGCGTTTTTCAGATACCTGGGATTAAATGCTTGGTGTGATACATGTGTAAGTAAGTAAATATGTAAATGTATGGGAGCAGAGAGCGGTTGTTTTCTGCTACTATTCGAGCTAATTTTCTCATTTTCTCGGGATAAGAATTGTTTTGTCAAGTTTTCTCAGGGTAATAAGAAATGTTTTGTCGAGAAAACGACATAGTTCTTGAGGTAGGTTATGTTGAGAAAACTGAGTTTGTTTTCTTGAGATAACAAGATAATGAAGGTGGGCGCAAAAGTTCGTGTTTACTGTTTTACAGCTGATTTATTGCTCAAAATAGACCCGATATAGCAGCCGGGAGGGCTGAAGTCGTGGCTTAGCTATATGTGTAGCGTTCTGTGTAACAGTGATTGGAGCACATTGCTATTTCAGCTTTTATTAGTCTTGACAGACATAAAATCTGATGTACAGATCAGTGGTGGATGTTCCTCGATCTGCCGTGTGGGCCATTTTTTCTGTGTTTCTCTGTTAAGTTTCACATCACAAACAATAAAATGACTGAACTAAACTGTGTACAGGTCATTAATAATATACAACAAAGACATTAGAAATGTTACATTTCTAGTGAACAATGAGTTTAGTGTTAGAAAGCTAAGTTCGTTTGTTCATAATGCAACCAGGACAGCTGTTTTAGCCTTTGTGCCACATTTTTCTCTCCTCCTGAGAGATGAACGGGCTTCCACGGCGCATATTTCCGCATTAGTCTATGTTTAATAAGATTAACACACATCAGCCCCGGGGCCACATATTCCTCTGTTAGATTAATATTGTACATAATGCATGGAGACAGACAGAAGAAGGAGGTTAATAAAAGGGGCCCTGTTTCCCCCCTATGAGCCCTAATCTGATAGCAATATCCGGTTTTAATGCTTGTCTGTTTACTGGTTCCACCTTCAACCTCGTGTACCTTTTCACAGAATCTTTTCTGACTTCATCGCTCAAACTCAGGACTATCTCAGGATGAATCATGCTCTGCAAAGGCCAGTAAATACCATAGTCAGGTTTAATAAAGGAAATAACTTAAAGCAACATGACATTCATTACATCCATGCTTCAGGTTTTAAAATGATTTAATAACTTATGAAGCAAGAACAAAAATCCTGTCCAGCAGCTTATACAGTAGATATTTTATAGGCTTTAGTGATTCTTGAAGGAATAAGGCAAAGCAGTTTTGTTTAAAATTTACATTTGCTATTAAAAGCAACTCAATGTACCTTACAGCAAACACAGATATAAATAACTAAAATAAATAGACATGTAAAGAATAAGATCAGGTGGTATCTATTTATTTATCTATTATTCATTTATTAGCATTATTATTATTGTTGTTGCTGTTATTGTCATTTTAATTGATCTGTTAAAGCACTGATATGTTTTTCTCATTCATTTGTTTATACAGATTTATTGTAAAGAAAGTTTTTATTGACTTTTATTTATTTATTAATTTATCTGTTTCTTTATTGGTTTATTTTTATTTCAAAACAATTTGTTAAAGTTCAAATATTTATTGTAAGGATTTTTTTTTCCAAGTTTTTATTTTTTTCATTTGTTTATTTGATTATAGTACAGGAGGTTTAGACTGGCTTTTAAGTAATAATTACTGTATTATTTATTTATTACCATTTTATCTTTAAGCTCTGTTTGAAATTTTTTTTTAATTGTTTATTGAAAAGTTGTTTTTACCCCTCTTTTTTTTACTGTCTTTTATTTATTTGTTTGTTTGCTTGTTGGAAGCATATTCTGTTTGCCCCTCCGTATGTGGCACTGCATATCAACCGTATTTCTTGCACCAATAATAAGTGAGTATTTTATACTAAAGCTGCCCACACTGAGACGTGTAAAGTTTTTCAAAATGATTTAATAACGTATGAGGCAAGAACATAAACCCTATCCAACAGCTTATACAGTAGATATTTGTAGGTTTTAGTGATTGTTGAAGGAGTAAGGCAAGGAAATGTAATTCAAAATGAACATTTACTTTAAAAAGCACCTCAATGTGCTTTACAGCAAACACAGACAAAAATAACTAAATAAATAACTAAAATAAATAGACATGTAAAGAATAAGATCATATCTATTCATTTATCTATTATTCAATCATTATTATTATCATTATTATTATTGTTGTTGCTGTTATTATCATTTTAATTGATCTGTTAGAGCACTGTTTGATATGTATTTCTCATTCATTTGTTTATGCAGATTTATTGTAAAAAAAGTTTTTATTAGCTTTCATTTATTTATTAATTTATCTGTTTCTTTATTGGTTTGTTATCAATTTAAAACAATTAGTTAAATTCAAATATTTATTGTAAGGAACTTTTTTTCCTAATTTTTATTATTAATTAATTAATTGATTTGATTATAGTAAAGGAGGTTTCGGCTGGCTTTTAAGTAATAATTTGTGTATTATTTATTTATTGCCATTTTATTTTTAATCTCTGTTTGACATTTATTTAATTATTCATTGAAAAGTTTGTTTTTTTTACCCCTCTTTTTAACTGGCTTTTATTTATGTGTTTGTATGCTTGTTGGAAGCATATTTTATTTGTCCCTCTGTAGGTGGCGCTGCATATTAACCGTATTTCTTGACCAATAACAAGTGAGTATTTAATGATAAAGCTCCCCACACTAAAAAGTGTAAAGCTTTCTTATTCGTGATTTTGTTGTGTGTTTACATCAGAAGATGGCAGTAGAAAACGTTTTATTTTGAAGGCATCCAACAGGAAGTGAAGCGGCCACTGCTTGACGGCGCGTGAGGCAGCTCGCGGCGCATTCCAATGTGAGCGAGATGTAACCGCTGTGCGGACTTTGTGTTTCCAGCCAGTCTTCAGCCGCAGTTTGAGGAGGAAAAAGAAAATGTCCAACTTGAAGGAGGGTAACGGTTGTCCTGACGGTTACCGAGCTCTGAGCACCGCGGAGCTGCGCGAGCTCCTCCACGACGACGACAAAATGGACCAAATCATTCGGCTCAATGAGAAGGTAGGAATACCTCCAAGAAACAAAGTGTTGCCAGGAACTTGCGCCCAATTTCCTCGTTAAATCTTCTCTTTTCTCTGAATTAGGAAGCAGAAAGTGATTAATTAGCGGCGTGTTTGCGCTGTAATTGGTTGCGTTTGATGTGCGGTGAGAAGCTGAATTTGGTCCTCCAGCGCTCATCGATTGTCTGCGTGGCGAGTGGTCGGGTTTCCAATCCGCTCCTATAAAAAAAAAAAGACCCCAGTCTCATTATATCTGTGGAGTTATTAATGACTCAAGCAGGGAAACCATACTGAGGGAAGTACGTGCGTCTTGGCTGTGTGTGATATACATAAGTAAGTGGTTATAGGAACGCGCGAGCGTCTGTAGCGTGCAGGAAGCATCATGATGTGGTTGAAGCCCCCTGAACGCGCTTTTCTGTGGCCATTGAACAAATGCTTCACTCGATCCAGGACCAGAAAACCAGATGGATGCCAAAGAAAAAGAGAAACCACCTCAAGTTCATGACAGTATGTTTAGAAATGAACAAATCCAACTTCTGACACTGATTTAACTGTTTTTCTATCAGCTTTTGCATAATCAAGAAAAATCCCAGAGGAAATTTAAAGGGCTGGATGGTCAACCACACCACACGCTTCTCTGTTAAACACACACACACAGTCCCGTTTCCATCACTTTAGATGATGTTCCTCATCTGCCTGCAACACGCCATCACCCTGACCATAACTGCCTCTGCCTTAACCCTTGCCCTCCCCTTCAACCCGCTCTCCATATTAACATTTAATGTCACATACCACTGGCTTTGGCTTTTCTGACAGTGTGTCTGCATTACTACATATTTGCTCACACAACAAGAGTAATTCAAGCCAAGCGCTCTCCGCCCCAGAGGAAGAACAAGGGGGTCCTAAACTTTCATCCCGGGCCCCATTTATGAGGTTTTTGCTCTTGAGAGAAGAATAAAAAAAAGGTTTTCCGTCTGCATTGAATGAGATTGAATGGGTTTTTCACTGCTGAGGGCGGGGTGATAACAACAGGGTGTGTGAGGCATAACCGGCGTGGGTAAGCCATCGTTCTGGGTGTTCTCACTGTGAGAACAAGTGAGGAGCAAAACCCTTCAGAAATGTCACTTCAAGTAAACTCTGATTACATGATTATATGAACTTAATGCCATGTTTTTTATTTAGAAAATGCAAAGACGCAACTTTTTCATGTTGTTGTAGACCGATACATCGGCCGACTTGAGGCCAATACTTGTTTTTTTGCTGGTTAACATACAAAAAATGTTTGAGTCTAACTTCTCAGCATCACTTTTTTTTTTTTTTTTTTACTTGATTTGACTTTTTCAGTCTGTAATCCCCGATGCATGTTCAGTATTTGCATCAGTTCAAGCAGCCTTTATTTACGTTGTGTGAATTTGAGATATCAAATAGTTTGATAGATTTTAGTAAATGTTTTAGAGGCTTACTGATGTAATAAACATAAATAAATATTTATTCATTGAAAGAATGAAAAGTCCTTTTGGTTTTGTTAAAGGTTGAATATGGAACATTTTTATTAAAAGCTATATTTAAAAAGAAAAAAACCCTCTACAAGTCGTTTGGAGGGTAGCAGAGTGAAAGTACAACATTTACTTTAAAAATTATATTTAGCCTGAAAATAATTATAAAACAAATTTTAACAGGTTTGACAATGGTGTTATGTTTACATCTACAAGCCAACACGCCGCCATTGCGGGCTGCGATATGCGACATCTGTGTGGTGATCGTATGATGGGCACAGTCAGGCTGGTACAGGGGGAAACAGTGGAGTCGGCAAGTCCAGCAGCTGCTTCAGAGCCCTGGAGAAATCTGTCTCAGAAGAGGAGTGACCTGAGAAGAGCAGAAACTGGAGTAAATTTAGGTGAAGACTACACTAGATACCACAAACATTTTCCACGGCTTCAAAACGTGGAAATGGCGACTTTCCTCCTGAATCGGTAAGCTAACTCGCTTGCTAACGTTAGCAGTCAGTTATAAACTCCTCTGCATTACATGTTGAACATGCTGCAGGCTGTTGGTCAGCAGTCAGCCTGACAACCAAACGGCTGGAGTTGTTTTTCTGCCGTTGCAACTACAAGCTAGAAACACGCAATGTCGCTGTTCTGTCCGTGTCCCATATTCAACCTTTAACAGTATTGATGTCATGATTAGGCATGTATGTGTGTTATCTTTTATCAGATATCGGTATCTGCCTTCAGGAGCTGAAATTTATCGATTATCGATATTGTTTTTTAAAAAGGTTATCGTGCATCCCTAATTAATGTGTGATATATACATATATATATATATATATATATATATATATATATATATATATATATATATATTTTTGTGGTGCAATAATACATGTATTCGTATCGAACTGTGACTGCTAGGGCTGGGCGATACAGCGATATAAATCGTCTGGACAATAGAAAATCTCTGTCATTTCATATGAAGCTCGATATATAAACGAGAAAATATTAGTATTGGCCCTAAAACATCCGTATCGGTCGATTCCTTTTAAAAACCTGTCGGCATGAACGTGTTGGATGATGAAGTAAACGAGTGGAATGACAGGAAGTGGTGCCTCGATCGTCCTGCTGGAGTGCAGCAGAGTGACTCAGTGCTGCACAGCGCTCAGGGTGTTGTAGTGAACGTTAATCCAGGCTCCCATTTATTTGTCATCGTCTAATAATGCAGAACATGTGTGGATTCGACCAGCTGCAGGCGTGTTGTAGTCCTCATTGCTGCAGGTACGCATCAACACTGGAGCTATTTGAGGCCACGGTTACCTGAAATCAGTGATGTCACCACGCAGTCCTCATCTCTGTTTAAGTGGTGGGAGTGGTGCACTTCATTACACTTGTGTTAATTATGAATGTTATGTAAAGCTCCAAGTTTAATCACAAATAATGAGTCATAATCATGGCTGCTGCAGCCAGCTTGGTGCAGTGCTGTTCTTATTCCTCTCCTCTGCATGCACTGTTTCTTTTAATGTTAAACAAGGTGTGCATTCACATTTCTGGTCATGTTTGTGCTCTTTGTTTCTGCTGATGAGTTTAACTTTGTTCACAATGCAACACTGTATAGATCATTATTACATTTTCTCAAAAAAATCGCACCAGTTTACAGGGTTTAACTGGTCAGAGGGATTTATGAAGTCCAGCTGAAAAAGCTGCAGATGTATTAGATGTTATACTCCTCAGCTGGCTGCTGTAACACTGGTTGCTGCTTTTGGGAATGGCTTTCAGCAGCACTGAAAAAAGTGAATCAGAGCAGTTGTTGACTTTATTTAAACAATTGATGTTCAGTTAATGTGATTTTGTCTCTTGTTATCCCCACATAATATATATGTGTTGCATGAACACAATTAATTTAAATACCGTGAACAACAAACTATGATTAACTTATTTCTTTTCAGTTGAAGTAACATAATTATCTGGAACCTCTTGACATACAAAAATAAATGTAAGTCAAGGATTCATTTCTTTGAGTGAGGTTTAGTATTTTTTCTCAAGTTGTCACTGCAGTTAATTTGAGATAATTGGGATTATGTTGTAAAATGGTCTCAATCATCTAGAACTGCTCTGTGACACTGACTAAAGCACATTTCCACTTTGTTTTCTACCAGCAAATGGCTTATTCTCTGTAAGGGTCAGGTCAGTTATTAAATCAAGGGCAGGCTTATAGCATGATTTTAAAAAGCAATAAAAGAACAAAGAGAGAAAACAGTAAGTTCATAATTTTATGACAACTAATTACGATACAAATGAAATAATTCGTTATAGAAACAAGATAAAATTTCAGTTTTTTTTATCCTTACCAGAATATGGGAATCATTCACTTCTGACTCCTGCTGCGTCTTTCAATGGATAAATTTTAGTGATGCACAATATTATTGGCTCGATGTCGATATTCTTTGATTTTATTTGTTTATTTGACAGGGACAGAGCATATGAAAAACAAGGAAAACATTAAATGCCAGATTTAGCTAAAAGGCTAGTTTCCATCTGTTGTCCATAGCCAGACCTGAAAAGGCTTCCTGAAATGCCTGAGAGTTCAGAGTTTTGCAAATAGAGTTTTTGTTGTTGTCTGGGTAGCGAGCTGTTCTTCTCAGCTGTACTACGGAAGCACGCATCGTGAACGCGCGGCCCCGAAAAGTGTGTAGAACACCCTGATGACTAACGGAAAGCTAAATCTGGACTCACGGGACAATAGTACTCATTTGTTCGTTCGTTCTACTTAAAGTATTGGTGAAAATCAAGGAGTTTTGCTGCAGATAATGTCTTATATAGTGGCTGCCACCGTCTCTACCATTATTGCCAGATGCACACTGAAGGGCGACGCAACGCAGTCTTCCAAAGGATTCAAAGTGATGCAGAAACTTTACCAATGAGTAAATGCACGTATATACTCCTAGAAATAAGGTCCAGGTTGAAAAAAAGAAGGTTATCCTTTGATTTCTGAGAACTTACAAATATTACAGTCCAAACAAATGCAAAATAAGCAAGGCAGCCATGGTAAACACTCGTACGTGTATTTTAAGGCGAGTATATTTTCGTCCTAACCCTAAACATATGAATTTTATGTCTGAACACAACTAGGAAGCAGCAAAGTCTCATAGGAAAGTGTTTTATTTATATTTGATAAGGATAGCCAGCTAGTGGCTCCTGCGAAGATGACAGCTGCCTTGTAAAAAGAAGGTATTTCAACGTCAGTTATGTTTGTGTATCTGTTTCTAACCAAGTAGTTTTGATTGAAAGTGATGAAAGTGTTTCATTAAGTAGGGCTGTCCTAATTGACTGGTCGACTTATTGGTCGATATGTGTTGAGTCGACCAAAATTCGGATTGCTCGATTATATGCCACATTAATTTCATACAGACACTGAAACGTGTCTGATGCAGCAGCTTCATTATTCTACAAGAGTCACTCTGAAAATGCTTGTTCAGCTCGACCAGCTGTCTGTCAAGGAACAGGGAACATCGCTGTCCGCAGTGCTCTGTGGTCAGGTTTTTCCCTTTTGCCTAATGCGCAATCGCACCATGCCCCAGGCTGTATTGTTTAGAGCAGAGGTGTCCAAATATTTTATACTGGAGGGCCGACAACGACTCTGGGTGATTGCGGGCCAAAACTAAAAATTCATGTTGCACTGCAAGAAATTAAAAATGCTTAGCCCATAGTGTAATTGTTTAAAATAAAACCTCATACAAAGTGATGTGGAAAATGAATAACACTGTTGTTTATTGTGTTCTTTTGTTTTTTACATTACTTTGTATGCAGTTGTATTTTGGATAGCATCTTATTATCTGATCATGGGCTTCCAGATCGAGGCTGATAGAGGTACAACAGCACCACCCTGCCCACAATGTAGAGCAATGTTAATGGTCAGAAAGGGAAGTGCAAAAATGAATAAATATTAAAAGAACTTTTTACACAGCTGGGAAAATCATAATTAAAAAAAAAAAAGGACAATGTGTGACGGGCCAACTTCGGCCCCCGGGCCCCAAATTGGACAATCCTGGTTTAGATCCTAATGTACAGCTTAATTTTGTTGATCTGGGGTGTTTAAATAAGGATAATTTTCCCTGAATTGCCTTTTTTGTGTAATTGCGATAATCGTGGACTGTTATATCGGAGCCTGTAGCTCAGGTGGAAGAGCAGTCGTCTTTCAACCGGAGGGTCGATTCCAGGCCTCCCCGGACTACATGCCAAAGTGTCCTTGGGCAAGACACTGAACCCCAAGTTGCCTCCTGGTGTGCCTATCAGGGCATGAATGTGTGTATGATTGTGTGTGTGTGACTGTGATATGTAGTGTAAAGCGCTGTGAGCGGTAAGTATGACTGGAAAAGCGCTATAAGTACAGTCCATTTACATTCCATTTATATTGTGCAGATGCACGTGATGAAAAACGCTGTCAGAGTTGAGATCTTTAATAGCTTTTATTATCCTTTTGAATGATCTTACTAGTTCTTCATTCATGCTACACTTTTACTTTTATATTTGTATCCTCAGTTTTTATGCTACATTGATTTATAACCCCCGCCCCCCTCGATTAGTCGATTTTTAGTCGAAATTGCAGGGTTTCAGTCGACCAAGAACTTCTTTGGCTGATCACAGCCCTACAGTAAAGTGTTATGAACTGAATGTAGCAGAGACAGGCAGCACTTGTCATACGGTTGGAGAGCCCTGCACCATCCAACCCCCTCCCTTGACCTTGTTATTGGCTTTTGTGGCTTCTTAAAGGAAACTCTTGAGAATGACATCTGCTCTTAAGGGGAAATGCTCAAGGTTGGCCAGACCTGAGTCTCAGGACATAAACGCATCAGATTTCTCAACTTCAAGATGATTAAAAGATCATTTTAATGGACAACTAAAATTTTAAACACTTTCTTTACCCAGAAGAACTGAGGGATGTTTCAAGGTCTTCCTCAGGAGACTGTGGAGGTGCAACATACTTGATTATTTTAACCTGTTGTTCCTTTCCTACATGTTCACATGGCTGAATATTTGTGCACATTTAATACATAAATGTTTGTGCATAAACTGTTTCCTCTGCCGTTGAAATTACTGGGGCTCCGTGTTTGACATCATGCTCTGCAGATATCCTGCAGAGCATGATGTTTGATTCAGGACCTCATCAGTGTGTCAGTCTTATACTGGAGGGAGGGATGTGTTTGCAAGCTGAGCAGGTTTATAAAGCCTCAGTCGACACAGTTGTAGATTAATGTATTTTACCCCTGGATTCCCATAAAATGTACAACCACTCAGAGCGGTGTGATGTATTTCACACTCACACAGATAAGTTTCAGTTTAGTTTATTTATTTATTTAAAAAAAGGGACAGTGAACATTAATGAACATAAAATGTAAATATGCGGGGTAGCATAGTTAATTTCCATCCTTAGACCCTTCACAAACCAACACAATAAAATAAAAATAATAAGAACAATATTAACATTCAAACATTAAAGATAACAATGGAAGAAGATGAAAGTACACAAATGGCATAAGAAGCCTGCAGAGAGACGACCGTCCTTCAAAACTCTCAGAACAGGCAAGCTGATCAATACTGAATACATATTACATTAACTACATACCAGTAATGATAATTATATTTTACCGGGGGTACCCAGAATCATATACCCATTTTTTTAGAATGTAAAATGCATCTTGCCTAAAAAGTAAATAAGTAAGTAAACATGTTTGGATGAATTAACTCCATGTCGTCCCACCCTGTGTTTGCCTGGTTGGCAACAGTAAAAGGCTAAGCCATGTTTGGAAAAATCTCTTTAAACATCCTACTTTTGAGTTTAAAAACTGCTTAATTTGAACCTTTTGCGTCTTTTGGACTCTCAGTAAAATACATTAACTCTTCATGCTTGTAAATGAATTTACCAGTAAAGAAAAGAAATGGGATTGTCTGGTCTGAGCTTCAGGTTGCGGCTGGTCAAGCTGAAAACGATCTAATTCTGGTCTCCAGCCAAGCAGTCAGCATCCCAACCACGTCAAGTCTGGTACCTTTAGGCTTCAGTGTTACAGCAGAGCTTCCTGCTGCTGCACTGATGGATATCTTGTTTTAGTGCTCGGTGGAGAAGCCGGTTTACAGCTTGATAACAGACCTCGCGTGAACTCTGAGGCTCCAGATGTGCTGCCCTTCTCGGTCGTTTGAGGCCAATGTGGAAATCACAACACCAGAGAGATTCGAGGGAAGATAACATTCTGGATTCTTAGAGCAGACGCTGAACGCTGGGTCAGGCCAAAACAGAACATTTGTCAGCCAAGTCGCAGCTTAGCAGTAAGCTAACAGAAGCTGCAGAGCTCAGACGGGACAGGTGGAGCTGACTGCAAACTGCTGCATGCAGAGGTGGTTGAGGAGACAAAACTATTACTGGAGTTGTGTTACTTCAAATAAGGACAGTAAAAAAGTTTTCCTAAAAAAAATGATTTAAATAGGAGTTGGGCTGGGCGATATATTGATATAAAAATATACAGTATTTGTAAATGAGCTGTGGAATTGGACCATATCTGTAAATCAGTGTTTGTTCTGTTTTCTATATAATTGCTGCCTTTTCTAGAGTTTGTCATATTTAAATTAGGGCTGTGCGATATAATGGTGTGATATCACGATATGATATTTACACATATCGTTATATCGCAGTTTTAGTTGTGCCAATCTTTTTGCTTCATTTTTTTGTAATGACCGGGCTGCACATAGACTGACTACAAAGGGGTCACCTGATTATTTAATAAGGGTGGGAAAAAACATTGATACACTGAAATATCGCAATATTTTCCTAAGACGATACCTTTTTTTTTTTTTTTAAAACACAGTATTGATCTAGTTTACTAATGAAATCTTGCAAGATATCGTTTTGTTACAAAATCTCATGAGATTTCATGAAAAACTGCAAGATTTTGTAGCAAAACGATGAAATCTCGCAAGATTTCATTAGTAATATAGCTCAATACCGCATTTTTAAATATAGATATGGTATTGGCATATGAAAATATCGCAATATTTCAGTGTATCAATATTTTTTCCCACCTTTATTATTCAAACTGTCTGGAAGACAATCCTCCCCAAGACTTTTACAAAGAAATCATTAAAAAACAGCCAACTATCTTTAATTACTTCGATTTACTAAACATTTCTAACCAGTCTGTAGTCAGTTCCATCACTGCAGTGGAGCGACATCTTTACACTAAACATGTTTCAATACAAAAAAACTGGTGTTTGATATGAAATGAAACTTTCAGACAAATTAGGGTAAAAATACCACTATATATCGTATTTTGTCATCTAAAATAGATATTTGGTCCATATAACCCAGCCCTAAATTAAGTATATAACCTTGTTAATTTTTGCACAAACCGTATCAAAGGTATCAGGCCGGCTGACAGTCTCGCGGGGGCCCGGGACAAGATTAGAGAAGATGGGCTCCCCCATGCCCAGATCTTTCCTCTCCTCTCCTCTCATTTCATTTCCTCTCATCTCTCTCTCCTTTGTGCGCTCGCATCAAACCAAGAACGTGCTCTTTTCTGACTGATTTTTTAATCTTGGACACATTCATAAATGCATAATGTAACATATCAGACACATCATGTAATATGGCAAGTTATAGGCTACATTTATTTTCAGGTTAAGTACTACTTTAGGAGGGATAACATCAGAACAATAATAATAACAACAACTTCAACGTAACACTTATGTTGCGAGAAAGAACATGTTGAGTTTCCTCGCTTACAGTTTTATTTGTTTGCCAAAGGACTTAGCACACATATCAAATAAAATAGGTTAAACCATTGTCCACCTGAAAGGGGAACTTCGTTTTTTTTCAACCTGCACCTATTTTCTTGCATGAAATATGTTCATTTACTCACCCAGACAGTTTTGGTGCAACTTGAATTCCTTCGGGAGATATTTAGATCCACTTCAGATCAGCGTATGCGCAGTGATGGGGCAACTGCGTCCAGCCTCTAAATAAGGCATTATGTGCCACAAACTCCTTCTTTTCATCAATGTTTTATCACAAAACATTAGTCGGACCCCCCTTGTGAGCATGAAGCGGCTTTTTCGTGGCGATTTGTTGAGTTTCCTCGCTTACAGTTTTATTTGTTTGCCAAAGGACTTACCACACACCACAACGATCGATCGATTGATCGTTGTGGTGTGGTCCTTGCTAGTGAATGGCCTGTCAATCTCGCTCTGCCTCTGCAAAGGTGCGGGAGGACGGAGAGGTGGGGGTAGGGATGCACCGATCAAGATTTTGGGGGCCGATCACCGAAAGCAGCGTCAGATCACAGCGTCAAATCCATAATTTCTCCAATACTGTTGTCTCATGTACATAACATAGACATGTTATTAAGTATAACAATTAGGAGATGGAAAATTATCATGAATTGACCTGTTTTATTGCAGGCTGAGGCAATATTTCACAATCTAGTACAGACTCTCCTGTAGACGACTTGGACTCAGTTTACATAGAGGAAGTGTAGGTGACTAGCTTAAGCTTTCTTGTGGCAATAGTTATGTGTACAACACACAACATGTGCACTAGGGCTGGACAATAATTCAATATTGATATATATCGATCGATAGAGGTTTTTTCAATAGCAAAAGAAGAGGGTCGATAAAAGTTTAATATAGAAGCACAGTTTTTCGCTGTAGCCTGACGGGTAGCATGACACTACAGTCACTCCTTCCACCAAACCAATCACAAATGATGTCATTTTATTCTTGCGGACGTGTTTGAGGACGGCTTGCGGCTTGTTCTCGACCCCTCGGCTGAGCAGAACTTTCTTCTTGTGGAGCTCCGAGGTTTACACAGATGCTTGAAGCAGAGAGTTGTCACCTCCTCATTTCTGCAGATGGGATGTTGAACGGATAGTTTTAATAAACAGCTGATTGAGGTGGTGAGAAATTACGAAAATGTAAACTACACACGAGGCATTTAAATACACGGACACCACGCATGCGCAACTCTGTCCTGTCACAGACAAACTTTATTGTAAATGTATAATCACTGGGTGAACACAGTCGTCGTCGCCCCCTTCCCCCCTCGTGTGCCCGGTCGCAGAGATTCTTGTGGAGTATGAAATGACTTGACGAAGAACAACTTTTTTTCTTGTTTTTGAAACCTCCGGAGCAAGAACAGAGTTCTCGCCTCTTGCAGAGTACATAACAAGCCAAAAGTATGGTGGTGGACCCGGTTGTTTTTCTTCGTTTGTGTGTTTGCACGATGGCAGATGGAACTGAGAAGCTGTTTGGCTTTATTTTCTCCATGAGGCCAGAGAACAACAAAAAATTATTAGCGCTGGGGCGGTGATTAGCTCAGTTGGTTGAGCAGCCGCCCCATGAACAGAGGCTACAGTTCCTCAACGCAGTCGGCCCCGGTTCGATTCCCGGTCCAGGTCCCTTTGCTGCATGTCACTCCCTGCTCTCTCTGCCCCTTTCCTGTCACTACACACTATCGCATAAAGGCCACTAGTGCCCAAAAAATCCTTAAAAAAAAAAAAAAAATTATTAGCGCTAAGGGAAAAGTCTAATTGCGATATTTCTGGGAGATATTGCGATTTCTATTCAATTCACGATTTTCTTCAAATCATGCTTCAGTACAATATTTACAATTTACAATAACATTAATGAACATGACAGGAAACTTCCATTATATCATCAAAACATTAAAAGCTATTACTCTTAATCAACGATGACAATTAAAGGTGAGATTTAGCTCACTTTCAAATACATTTATTAAAAAAAACGCATGTACATTCACTGGAACTCCGGGATTTTCAGATTCCCCTGCAGTCGTCCTCCCTCTACCACAGTTAATCACCCCACTTACTGCCTTTTTCAAATCAGGTTATCTGCATTTTGCTTCACACACTTGAATTTCCAATGCAAAAAAGACATTACTGTGCTATTTTTAATATTTAAATTATTTCTCATCACAATGCACTGAAAAATATCCAAATAAGAAATCAATAAATTTTCTTTTTAAAGTTCTTGTATGGAGGTTACGTTAAGTGAAACATACAAACCAGGGAATTTATCATGGAGTCATATGTGCATTGAAATGTAATTAAGTTGTAAAATAAATCTAAACAAGCATCAGGTTTTACATTTGACTTATATTTTATGGCATTCTGTCACCTGAACTTGAGGTGAAGAAAGTGCTGTGAGTTAAGTGTCTATGATCCCTTGATATTTTCCTGGTGACGCATTATCAGAGTGATGTGGCGAGTACTGTCAATCTCACCGAATTCACCAGAATAACAAGATTTCTGAAAACTTGCATTGTTAAGACCAAGACAGGATCAACTTCTGTAGTGTGGATGTCATTTCTTGATCTTGTATTCCACTTTTATCCGGCACCAGTTCCTGACTGATGTGGTGATGCAGCTGTTGATATGAAGACGCAGTCATACGATGTTATCCGTGGTCACTTTTCATTAAATCCTGGTGACATATAATTAACTTGTGGGAACGAGATAACCGAGTCGTGGTGTTACAAATGTGTGCAAACGCCATAAACAGCTTGTGGCCAGTCGTTAATACATGAGGAACTTAAACCATCTGTATAATGTCTTAAATGAACTCAGCTTGCTGAGTTACAGCGATTTGGGGATTTTTCATATATGTGACTGATAAAACTTCTCCCATCACTCTGATTTCACGGTTAATGCTTGTAAATGATCATATTTATCATAATTAAGAAGGAATAACTGGATTTTTACCCCCTACGTCACGCCTGATGGCGTGTAATTGCAAAAAAAAATGTTTTCCTTACACTTGTGCAAAAAACTGCTTAATGGAAACATCTGATTTTGCGCCTCATGAAAGCGTAAAAGCTTTTTTGCGATATTTGAGAGTTTTTTCAAAATGTAGGTGTCTCCATTAGCGGTTTTTAATTGCGATATTTAGGTTTTGCGCAATTCCAGGTGAAATGGAAACCCAGCCATATACAATCCCATCATCTCCCGCCACGTGTGATGGAAAGAGCCGGGATCTTCAAAAAAAGATGAAAATTGCAACTCGCTCTAACATCAGTCTTCAAATGTCGGAGGATTTGTCGCAGCTCACTTTAATTGCAGTATTAGAGGGTTTTGAAAACTATTGCAATCCACAACAGACATTTGTACCCCCCCTATTGGCAGGCCCGAACAGTATCACATTAACTTTATTTTCTTATATGTAGGGTAAATTCTACCAGCTGTTTCTTTCATTCTGGGTAGTTCATTTTTGGTTTTATTTGATTGAATTACATCAATTTCATGTTCTGGTTAAGGTTACAGAAACATTCAGTTGGATGGAAATTTGTCATCAAACTGAAATACACAGTTGGACCGAATATTGTTTTCACTGTGGGACAGCGTGGTGAAGACACGCCTCACAATAAATGCAAGGTTTGGATCTCTTCTAGGGTTTCACAATAAAGGTGGCCCTGGCGCCTGAAAGTAAAACACTTGTCATGTTGACAAAAATAAGAGGGGAACAAAAGAAGAAAGAGAAAACATCCTATTGTTACCTGCCTGCACCCATACTGTGAAATTTAATGGATGTCATTTTGCGGGTACCCGACCGGCTGCAGGACTCTCTCAGGCTGTCAGTTTCTTCTGAGACTGAAGGTTTAATTGATGGCTTCAGACTGCAGAAGCCTCATTAGGCTCAAACCTCATTTAGGAAGAAAGAAAAACACCTTTTGGCCAGAAGAACTGACCTGCAGAGAACAATGGTGCTGCACCCCGTCTTCTCCGCTGTTGAACTCTCAAATACAAAGTGCTCCCCAAGTGTCATTTATCAGGGATGGAAAACATTGTCAGCCTCCATTTCCAGCCCATGTATCAAAATCCCGGGAACGGCCCATCCCTGAAGCAGCTGTGGATAAACAGGGCGGCCTGGCAGAGGCAGGAAATGGAGAGTCCGATATGATTCCTGCTGAAGGAAAAGGGGCCGGATGAAGCTGATCCAAGTCTTAAACATGCTGTGTTATCTTTATTCTTCTGAATGGGCAGCGGATCTGTGGTTTTTTAACACTCTGAAAGACTTCTTATGACTACAGGGAACATTCTGCAAATTCCTCAAAAACTCGGGCCTGATTCATCCTTTTGATGACCCGTAAAAATGTGAGACAGATGCAGAGGGCTTTAGGCCGAAAGTGACTGACTCTTGAAAGAAAGCAATTGAGCAAGAAAAGTATCCGGCTGGGTAGTCTCTCAGGAATGCTGAGGCTGACGGAAGAGGAACGGGGGGATTCAGATTTTTACTTTGTGAAGCTCAGATTGGGATCGTCTCTGTGTTCGAGACACCAACCAGCTCCAAGCACTTAAGCTGTGACTCTATTGTTTGGCGAGACTGAAGGGAGTGGCTCGCATTTTAATAATTTATGGTTTTTTATGGTCTGGTGACAGCGTGACACTCCCCACCCCTCCCCCAGAAATCCCAATCTTTAAGTTCTGGAGCAGCTTGATGGCTGCTTCAGGAATATTAAGTCCTGTTCACACTTCTTTCATACACACAGGGTTTTTGCTGTGATTGGTGTATTTTGTATTCAAACTGTTTCTGTTGTTTCTTCTGTGGAAATTAACTAAATTCACATTGTGTTGTAAGTTAGAGGCAGATCTGCTGGTCTATTTGTCCGAGTGATGTGTGCTATATGTTACCCAGCAACATCTTTATGATGAACTGATGGTTTATTTTGAGGATATCACAAAATAATCCCATTTATTATGCGCTACTTAATTTCACAACTCAATAAATGTGCAAAAACCCACAAACACTCCTTAAAGGTCTTTGAGTTGAATATATTTCTCTATTTTGATACAAACATAACAAAATACTGTACCATAGAAACAGAGGAAAGTAACCAAGAAGTCTCATTCCAGCTGAATCCTGTTGTCTGCTGTGTAATTAATAAATAAATCCTACTTACTACTCTGGATTCCTCTCAGATAAAACAAATGAAAAGGCTACAGGAGCACTACCTGGCCTTGAGAGGCTTCTTTCTTAAAACTTTGTAATAAAAATGCTTTTGAACATTTATTTTTAACGTGAAAAAAAAAAAAAAAGAAATAGAAACCAGGAAAATCATATACAGTTCCCCTAGAATTATTCATACCCTCCTATAAAAGACTACATTCTCAATAGTTATTTAAATAACAAGAAAAGTAATAATTATATATATATATATATATATATATATATATATATGTGTGTGTGTGTGTGTGTGTGTGTGTGTGTGTATATATATATATATATATACACACATATATATATGTGTGTCTTTATAGAGGGGGGTTAATGAAGGTTAATGAATTATAATTTTGTGAAATAACAACATTTTAAAAACAAACAAAACTGTTACAGATATATTATAACAAATTGCTAATAAGCAGTTGGGATGTCCGATATTATCGGCCTACCGATATTATCAGCTGATATTGGCATTAAAATGTGTTATTAGAAAATATAGGTATCTGACTTTTAGACCGATGTTTTGAAAAACGAAATCTTACGAGATTTTGTGAGTAAAATCTCGCAAGATTTCATAATGGAGTCACAAAATCTCACGAGATCTTGTTCCATCAGCGTTGTTCCAGCATGTAGTCCTTGTCATCCTGAAAGAACTTCATATCGCAGCATTCCTTTCAGAGTCATGTGACTACAGTGCAGCTGCTGCAGACTGACTTGCTTTGAAGCTGCTTATGATATGTCTGGTTTTAAGTTGTTGGTTAAGTTACCAAGTTGTCAGAAACATTATAATCAGCCACATGTTGGCTAATACCTGCTAGTTTCTGATATCTGGCAGCCAGATGTCCAACATAAACTTCTCTGGCTGAGTTAAGGAGATTTTGTGATCTTTGCTCTCGGAGCAGAATATAGTTGTATCTCTCAGAATATGAGAGATACAACCTCACAGATGTCTGCAGAGATTGGTATCAGTTGATATCGGAATCTAAGAATTGGACAATAATTATATTGGTTAAAAAAAAAAAAAAAGAAGCCAGTATCAAATGTCCCTAATAGACAGTGGACCAAAACACCTGTCAACAGGTGCAGAAGTCTGATTGACAGTCACAGAAAACACTTGACTGCAGTGATTGCCTCAAAGTGTTGCACAACAAAATGTTAGTTTAGAGGCCTCATCATGGCCTCATCACGCTTGTTTGTTTTATGTTTTGTTTGTTTTTAATATTAATTTTGAACCACAGTTCAAAATCAATGTCATGGTCCGTGTCTCAAACCGCACATTTGAGTCTTTCAAACATGATCTTTGAGTGTGTAGTGTGTTCATGCTGTCATTTAAGCTAGAATTCGGTGCTCTGAAACTACCTGGATGCTGCCCTGATAGCGGCCAAAAATTAACTGTGAAACGAAGCGCACTTCCCGCACTAAACGGACGCCATCTCGCTGACGTAGCGGAAGAGGTGGGACTGTCAAACTGTTTGAATAATGCTGGTGAACGAAGCGGTGGTGACCCCTGCTACAGCGAAGGCTGTATTATGCTGAATTGAGTAATGTTTATGAAGTTATTCAGACATAATTGCTAGGGATGTCTCGATACCCATGCCAGTTTCAGTCCTCGCTACGATACTGGCCTATTTTGCTGTACTCGTACTCGTGAAATACTCGCTCCCGACTAATAACCGTTCTGAGGCGCTGCTCCTCAGCCTCGGGATGTTGCTCAGCAACGACGCCTCCTGGAATGTACATAATGATAAAAGTCAGTGTGGGATCAGAACGAGTCAGAAGCACACACTTTTAGACAAAAAGTTTTGTAGTCCTACTCCAACATTAATATTTGCTCTGAAGCCACGGACCGGCCATGGACAGCTAAACTGGGACACCAGCGTGAATGCCAGCTCTGGTTCTGGAGGGATATGGGTGGAGAATGCGACTTATCACTCGCTTCCTTCCTCCAGCTGTTACAGTCGAGGTTCTTCTTGGCATGCTACTTAACATTCAGGAGACTCTGGGGCAGTTTCCAGTTCAAGATAAGTTGGTCTGCTTTCAGCACTGATTATACTGGGCAACTCCCAGTGATCATCATACAGAGTAAACTACCTTACTGCATGACCATTTCTCCTCCAAGTCTGGCCTCAGCCGTGCAGCATGAACTGCTGCAGCCTCTCTGGGTGTGCTGTCGGGGGCACGAGGACCACTGCAGCCTGTCTGAGGCGCTTCCTGTGAGACACCGTCATGACTTTCCTGCACCTGTAGAGGAGCAGTGTGACAGGATATGGTCTCTGATGCAGAAACGTGTCTCTGGCTGCTCGACTGAATGCATGAAGCTCCACTGCAGCTCTGCAGCACACATGCTTCGACCAAGTTCCCTTTGAACATTCGTAGCGCTGCCTGCATGACCACTGTTTGTCTCCCTCTGGTGTGTTAAGGTGGTCTCAGTGTCTTCTGTCTCTGCGTTTCTCCGAGTAACTCTGATGTTTCGGGACCCCTATTTCTTTTTGATGATGAAAATCTGTGTGTTTTAGCTTGTTGTGCTACAGAATATAGGGTGATATCAATCAGACGCTTACCTGAAGGAGTTGTCTAAATCATAGAAATGTAGGAATTAAACTGTGCTTGATGTATATGTTAACGTTCTTTGCATAATTTAGTGCAACGAACCGTTTTCTGCACAGATGTTCCTCATGCACGACAGACTGCTCTGTTGGAAGTCCACGATCACGCTGATTCCACTGCTACAAGCAAACCACACAAACAAGGTGTCATATGAAAGCAGAAACTGCTGATTACAAAAATGTCTCCTCACTGTGGGACAGAAACTCTGGGAGCCAATCAGAAATCAGCTCTTACTTCTCACTTGTTTTCATTCCAGTTCCAAAAAAACCCCTGCTGATGTCTTCTCCCATGACTCTGCCTTTGTTTGAAATGAATCATAAAGGTCCTGCTAGTTTCCATGAGGAATATGATGCAATATGCATCATGATACAGGAGCAGCGATACAGTATATTAATACTGTAAGGAAGACGATATATTGCGTAATGTGTTTACAGTATAGTACTCTAAGCTATGTGTAAATATATGATATTGCATCTGAGCAGTCACCTTATAGAAACATGTTGATTCATGACCACATATATGCATGAGCTTATGTTGTGTTTCTGTTTTCTTCATTGTATTTTAATGTAAAGCACTTTGTGTTGCATTTTTATGCATGAAAAGGGCTTTATAAATTCAGGATGATTGATTGTTATATTCACTTAAATAAGATGGAGTTGCGCTTCACTTCATCAAAGCAATTAGGCTTAAAAAGCACATGAACTATCAGCAATGCTGCCATATATCAGATACTAATGGGTATTAGCCAACATGTGGCTAATTCTAATGTTTCTGACAACTTGGTAACTTAACCAACAACTTAAAACCAGACGCATTTTAAGCAGCCTTAAAGCAAGTCAGTCTGTTGCAGCAGCAGCTGCACCGTAGTCACATGACTCTGAAAGGAATGCTGGGAAATGAAGTTCTCCAGGATAACAGGGACTTTTATACATGCTGGACCAACGCTGATGGCACATGATTTCGTGGCGGGACAAGATTTTGCGATATTTCGTCAGTAAAAAGATCGATACAGCACCTTTTAATATTGATACGATATCGCTACACAAAATATCGCGATATCGCACATCTCTAGGTTTTATAGTGAAATATTCACTATGTTGTGCTTCGCTTCTTTCTGGATCTTCATGGTGTTGAATGTGGGGGCTATTCCTGGATTCTTCTGACTCTGAACATTGATAGAGGTGTCCATCATCCACATCAGCCAATGGCTTCCTGATTAATCTGCGTAACTTCTCTATTTAAAACCTGGAAAACTGCTCAGGTTCATGTTTTACCTTCTTCAAAACCAAGACGAGATGGTAAACATTTTTTTATGTGGCATAGGAAGGCAAAATGAAAACGATTTGATGGCCATCATGGGCTCCGACCCTGAAGACAGATGTTTTTGCTTCTCTTTTAAAAGAGACATCTCTTGTTCTTATCTAGTTTCAGGATCTTCAAGTGGACAGAGAGACGCTGCTGACCTCCAACCGGAGCGTGGCGGAGGAGAGCCTCGCCCGACAACCCCGCCTTAATAACGGCAAACTCCAGCTGGCGGAGAAGTACCGCCAACTGTCCAACCTGGTCACCACATGCTGGGAGAAGCAGAGTCAACTGGGTGAGTTTAGACCCGAGAGAAGGGGGGGATGTTTCTGGTTTCATGTAGCAGAGATGCCAGGAGGATGATCCTGGTTAAGATGGATGTGGTCATGATGACAGTGTCAGTGGTTCAGATTCCAAGACTGGGATGGTAGACAGAATTTATCACTTTTCTGATGACAGCATGTCTTTCTATGGAAACTCAAGCCTTTAAACCCAGAGTAATTTTTTCCCTATTTTTGCTCCCTTTAATCCGAGTCACATCCAGACATCATGTTCCAGTTCAGCCTCAGTTGTCAGATTATGAGACTATAATGATGTAAAATGAATGTATCAATAGATAAAGCACCATAAAGACCAACCAGAACCAGAATTTATTACTTTCTATACTCTTTAACTTTTTGATTGTAATCCTGATGCATCAGTTCAAGGAGCCTTTATTTTTTTATCAGTAAACTATGCACCTTATTTAAGTTGATGTGCATTTGAAATATTGAATAGTTCCTTTGATATTTACAGACATTTTTACTGCGGCGGCTTTGATGACGTCACTATTATACGACACCATAACAAGTTTAACGTCTGTAAATAAGGACGAATCACCACAAAAAAGCTGCTTTGAGCCCTCGGGGGGGGTCCGACTAATGTTTCATAACAAAAAATTGGTAAAATGAAGAAGTTTGTGGCAGATAATGCCTTATTTAGAGGCTACGCACGGTTGCCCCATGACTTCCGTTATATCGGACATACGCTGATCTGGAGTGGATCTAAATGTCTCCTGAAGGAATTCAAGTTACACCAAAACTGTCTGGGTGAGGAAATGAACGTATTTCATGCTAGAAAATAGGCCCAGATTGGAAAAAAAAAAAGAAATTCCCCTTGAAGTCAAAGTCAAAAAGTCAAAGTCAGCTTTATTGTCAAATGTGCCGCGTTAGCCATCCAACACAGATGAAATTACAGTCCTCTCAAACCCAAGGTGCATATAGTAAAATACAGTATGATAAACTATAAGATAAGAATATAAAAATCCGCTTGGAAAGCCTAGAAATTTAAACACAAAACCTACGTTTAAATACTAAAGATTACAAATTTACAAATGGGTTGACAGTAGACAATGTAAACGGTATTGCAATCTTAATGTAGGAAGCCGTGCAAATATTACAGTGCGATGACAATGTAACTGTAGCATGTAACGGTAAAGTTTGACAATGTAACAGTGCAGTGGTCCTGATGGACACGAGTGCAAATAGCGTTAACAATTTGTAAACAATGTAACTGTAGCATGTAACAGTTATGTAGCATGTAACACGATATTTAATGGCTGGAGTGTAAATAATTGCCTGGAAAACTTCCATAGATCACCTAAAGGGTAAACTATCCATCACAATTCACCCCGCAGAGTTACACACGACTGCTTCTGAGACACTGGTGATGATATGAGTGATGATGCTTTGGAGTGCTGGTGATTTAGTGAAAGTTAAGAGCTGACTATCACTATCACCACTGTCTGCATGAACTTAAATTGACTCTTAAGGTTCAGGAAAAAACGTCCAAATGGAAAAATACACTCAAATTCCAAGAAAAGGCCGCGTCCCAACCACTTACGCTTAAAACTAATTACACACAAAATCCCACAGTGGCTCCTCATTGTCTTCCCTCGTAATTGCAGTAACACACAACCATTACTGTGCAGTCTGAAACATAGAAAGCAAAATTACATATTTAGCTGGTATTTCAGTCGGTGCGACACTCCCAGCAGAGCAAAATGAAGGAAGTTTCACCTCAGAGTGGAGGAAAGCTTCAGTGTGAGTGAGACAGCCTCTCAGTGCTCAGCATGACTGGAGTTTGGTCATGGGAACGAAATGGAGCATATCAAATGCCAGCAGGAAGCTTGCAGCAGTTGTCAAGCAATCTGCGGGGTGACGGGGCCTTGCCTTTGTTTAGATAAGTCCTGCTTGTGACGGGGCAGCGGCAGAGGATGTCTTCTAAGCCGTGGCTTTAGAGCTCTATACAGCGTTGTTCACCAAAATCAAGAACAGGTGATGAAATAAATTCTGCTGCGTTAATTTCCATCATGTCAAGTCCTGCTAGTCCAGACTTCATGGATCCGGCTCGGTGTAGTGTAATAAAAAAGGCATCGACAGATTTCGGCTTCAGCTGCTGGCCATTGATGGAAGTTGGGTGGAATTTTAAACTTCCTGTCAGAATACACAGATGCTATCCCGCCTCCCCAGCAGAGCAGGATGGGCGGGGGTCCGTCCTTCCTCTCCAAAACATCTGATTCTCGTTTGGTGCAACAAGACTGGGAGAAAAAAGAGAGGATGAATAAGGGTTTCTGGAGGCGAATAACTGTAGCGGAGACGAACGGCGGAGCGGATCAAGGCAGACAGATGTATTGTTTAATGCTTCCTGCTGTTTGGTGGGGGCATCTGGGGCCGAGTAAAGCCGGCTGAGTGAATTGTGGTCCCCAGGTGCGAGGAAACCTTGAACCTTTCTGCTTTAGACAGTTTCTCACAAATATTACTGGCATGCGTCTCACTCTTTCTTCTTCTGCTGCTCAACTTTTCATCACTTCTAATCCAAGAGAGAAAAGATTCATGCAGGCATCCATGTGTGACGCTCTGCTTTTGAAGCATCTTACTGGTTACAGGAAATTTTCACAGCCGTGTTGATGGGAAAGAGAGTTTTTTCTCTTCCACTAGTTTAATTGAAGGTCTTGGGAAGATGGTGGGCCAAGGACGTAGTTTTGGTTTTAACATTGACATTAACGGGACCCACAGAGGCTCCTGGAAGACAAGTATTTTGAATATTTTGTTGCAGTTATGATTGTGTATTCTCATGGTTTTCAGATATATTCATACATTTGGTGCAGTTATCCCCCCTGCATTTATTTGAATGATTACAGCATCTTTCCTGTATTTTATTCAGGTGGATTTATCCGTGTTTGTGTAACACGTGACATGTTTCCATCTGTGCACGTGTGTCCTCTGGATCCGCTTATGTGCAGACATTGCTGCTGGAACTGGTGAAGTTGAGCTGATGACGAGCTACATTATGTACAGTTGCAATCAGAATTAATCAACTCCCGCTACAAAAAAAAGTTTATCAGCAAAATGTACAAATGACCAACTTTTTGCAACAAGCAAATCAAACAAGATTATTTTAAATGGCTCAGTACAAGTAATAGATGGGTTTCCGAGCAACGTCATAGATGGGATGCATGCGCAACCAGGTGGCAAGAAAACACAGGAAAAGCATTATTGAATGAGAAGACGTGTGTTTTACATGCAAGACTAGACTTTAATGCAGATGAGGCCATGATATGACGTGAAAATGTTGAGGAAGTATAAAGTTTGAGTCCTGGTATTTGTACGGTTACAAAAATCGAAACATTAATGCAAGTAAACAGTTAAAATGGTGATAACAGGACAGTTGGAGTGACTTATAGATTATATCTACCCACTGCGCATTCGACTGCACTACCGCATTCTTCTCTCCTTTACTTGTATTCTTCTACTCTCCGTTGACAGGAGATGAATTAATTGTTACAGAAAAACAATCAACAGGTTGTCCAAAAGTACAGCATCCATGCATCTGCAGTAAATGCTTGTTTGTCTTTGGTTTTAAGGGGCAGACTTGTGAGTAGGTCGTGACCATTAGCGCCACCAGCTGAACTGGAGTTTTGCGGTCGCTTTCTATTAACGTCACGGCGTGATGATGATGGTTTCGTGCTCAAAACGTTTCCGAAAACAACCATGAGGGTGCACAGAGTTGTCAGATCCCTGCTGCAAGAATCCAGATTGTTCAAGTCTAGTTGGTTTGAGGAAACCCATGAGACCGTCTGATCTTGGACCTCCCTACAAGACCGTGATCCCAAGCAGACCTCAGTTTCCACAAAGGCTTTGTTTCAGAAGAAGTCCTAGAAGATATCAGAGTGGCATCAAAGACTTGAACTTTTTAGAAAATCTCTGGTGGATTTGAAGAAGGCGGCTGCAACATGCAAGCCTCAGAACATCAGAGACCTGGAGGCCTCTGAGAAGCTCTGCTAGTTATTACAGTTACTGTCATGAAGAGCTTGAATCATCCTGAGACTGCACTGGTCATTAAAAGTGATATTTTGTGCTGAATTAGGAGAAACCACGTGTAATATTAGTTGTGTTGAGCTATTTAAAATATTCTTGTTTGATTTGTCTGTTGCAAACAGTTGCTAATTTAATGATTTTGTGAATAAACCTTATTTGCAGTGGGGCTTGAATAATTTTCATTGCAACTGTATATCAAAAACAGTATTAAGATAATACAAATTATATTCATATTTTTATGTACAGTATGTAAAGAAAATAGTCATACTGGAAAGAAATATTTCGAATCATAAATTACATATTTAGGAAGAAACTGGATTAAAAACCAGAAAATATTATTAAAGGTAAAATACCAATGAATATAGCTGCAGATGAAAGATGTATATTCCAAATCCTTAGAATTACAGCATTAAAGATAACAAAGGAGTGGGGAAAAAACAGTCCACTAGACATACAAAAATGGATTAATATAGTTCAACACGTAAAACTGGATAAGAAAAAAAAATGTCACAAAATGAAGAACCTGGAACAGGAATTTCATTTAAAAAAATGGTTTATAAAGTAAATTGATGGCACAAATACTGAATGACTTTGTGTTGACTTTGCTGATGTGCTTTACTGGGTATTAGCTTATAGAATCTGATGAGGTTTGCATTACAGAGTTTGTTTTATTCATTTAAATCCTGTTTGATTGAAAAATGAACTAGATGACGATATGAAATGTTTGAGATGTTGATTTACCAAAGTTATTATGGCAGAATCACACAATTCTGTGACTTTAAGGTCATTTATTCATTATAACATATGTAAGAAAAGTGCTATTTTTGTGTTTTATCTGAAGGGCCAAAAGATTTTGTGGAAATAATGGACATATGAAATCTGTATTTCTGATTATGTAATGTGAAGGAGTTTTGGAAATTCCTTAAGACTAAATCTCCTCCTCAATTATTGTAGTTATTTTTTAAAATTATTTTTCCTTTTCTATATATATCACTGTTTGCTAGTTGTTGTTTTTTGTTGTGTATGGAGATATTTTGGATGTAATGGTGTTGTATGTGAATATTCTTGTGCTAAAAAGCCCTAAAAGGGGAAATGAAAATTTAAAAAAACAAATCTGCTCAGGGTCTCTATTAATAAATTATATTGCTTTTATTTCACATTTCCTTTGGCAACCTAATATTTTCCTCATACCAATAAAACCTGTATTACTTCCCCAAATATGCTGATACAGATTATACTGTTGATAATATGTCTATTATAATGTTAGTCATCATCAAGAAGTTTCGCATTGTAGAAAAAAATCTCTTACAGACACAATTCAAACATTAAAATGTTCACAAGTTCACTAGCAAGGACCACGCCACAACAAAAGGAGTGATGATGACGATGATGATAAAGGATTGATTGATTGATTGATTGAAAGGAAGAATGAGATATGATGATGAGCCGGAGGAAGACCTAGTGTGGGGGTGTAGTCTTTCGATAGTGAGTCCGGCTTAGGGAACCCCCCTCAGATGGAACCCGAAAGAAGAGAAGGAAGCAGACAAGGAACAAGAATGGAGGAGACTGTCAGATGATGGGAAAGAAGTAGGACAGCAGGAAGGAGAAGGGAGGCAGAGAAGAGGGGGGGCAAAGGCCAGGGAGGGGCAGCAGATGGAGAAAGGCCGAACAAAGCAGGCGGACGAGGCAAAAGGGAAGGTAGAGGAGATGCAACGAGAGGAAAGGGAGGGGAAGGGAGGGTCGTCGAGAGAACGAGAAACTGAGTTGATGAGGTGAGCGAGTATTTAAGGCTGCTCGGTGATTAGTGAGATTGGAGGCAGGTGTGGTTGAGGCGTGGTCCTGCTCCTGAACATATGTTAATGAATTAACCTCATTTCACTAGCAAGGACCACGCCACAACAAAAGGAGTGATGATGACGATGATGATAAAGGATTGATTGATTGATTGATTGAAAGGAAGAATGAGATATGATGATGAGCCGGAGGAAGACCTAGTGTGGGGGTGTAGTCTTTCGATAGTGAGTCCGGCTTAGGGAACCCCCAAAATGACTGGCCAGAGCCAAGAAGTAAATGAGCTCGACGTATATCTGAAAGGTTATTGCAAACGTTTGAACGATAGGCTTGCTAAGACCAGCGTCTGAGCGACTGAATATTTTTGGTCTGATACATCAAATCTGGAGGCGGTGGTGGCTGCGCCGATGCAGAATGAATGGATGGAATAGTGTTCTGATTCTAAGCCGAACAGACGGACTTGACAGAAATGGTTGCTGAACCAGAATCTAGTAGCCAATTTCCTTTTCTCAGTGAAGAGTGGATCCAGAGGTGAGGCAGTTGATTGCAGTCCAAGTTGGAAGTAGTCTGGAACCGGTTCTTAAGGGCTGAGGTGTGAATACAATTCAAACGGATAAATGGGGAAGAGATTCCGAGTTGATCTGTTTTTCTTTTAAGTGTGAATACGAGACAGTCGGGTGAGTAGCAGATGTCTGAGAGGCAGGGGTGAAAAGGAGAGTTGAAAATGGATGTTGTAGGTGCAAAATTCAGAGGATCATCGGATGCCAAAATGACTGCTTCCAAGGTCTGATCAATGGTAGAACAGTTTCCTGGTCGTAACGTGTTAATGCAGAGGTGGAGAAGGTCCAACGTAAGAGGAAGGTGTATCGTTGTCGGAGCTGACTCTCATTTTCGAAGTCTGTTTAAGAGCCTGGTGACATGACAATGAGTGAAAGATGGACACGAAGAGCCAAGCAAGAGACGACAGAAGAATATACCGGAAAGGTAAGTGTGGATAGTGGAACAGAGAATTCTTTGGAAAGAGAAAATACAGGCGATGTAACTGTAAAGTGTGGTAATGTCAAACTGAGGGAAGCGAGTTAATAGACAGAATGATACGTTTTGAAACTGTTCCAGCCGGTGAGGTAGGCTGAGAGTATGCCTGGAGCGAGATTGTCAAGGATGGCTTCACTTGAGGCAACAGACAGTGAATTGTGATCTTACTGAAGATGGTTGGTGAATGGAGGGACTGGAGTCTGGTGTTGGTCTGATTCGGAGCGAATACTTGTTAAGAGGCTCGAGATGTAGGCAGCTCTGAGGAGGAACTGATGCTGTGCTGAGATCAAGACGAGTATGCGAATGGGCTGTATGATCGTAAGGGAATGGGACTGGCCTTGTAGGTGACATTGACTGCAGTGGAATCGTCAGAATGAATTAGGGTTGACCTACAGGACCATTTATGACCCCAGAGAATGGCAGCTATAATGATGGGGTACTGCAGGTAAAGAGCACAAGACCGAAGCTGAATCGAGAAGTTTGAAGTAGGAGCCAATGCGCATGGCATAAGCGAGATGACCCATGAGGGCTGCCGTTGTGTGCATTCATCCACCAGCACGTAGTTGGAGAGGAGACTCGAGATGCCCTTGACCTTTTCCAGAGGCAAGGAGGTCTGAAAGGAAAGGAGTTGAGGGTGATCCCCAAAAAAGAAAAGTAAGATGCCGGGCCACGAAGTCAGGCGACGGTCTCGGGAGCGGCATGCGAGACCCCGACAGCTGAGCAAAAGCGAAAGAAGGGTACAATAACAGCACCAAGTCAACATAGTGACCCGCCAAAACCAGGAGACAGGAGCCACCGGGATGCAGGGCAGAGACGGGCGGCTGGATGGGTGCCATGGCGGTAGCCGGCTGTGAGACCCAGGACATCCAGAAGCAATTTGCACAAAAAAGGGGCAGAAGCAGGGAGAGGGGCAGAGAGGGAACAAGGAAGAAATAAGCCAGAACGAAAGGAGGAGAGGGCAGAAAAGCCAGAAAAGGCAGAAAGGGCTGGGGCTCCCAAAGAGGGCAGGAGGGGCACGGCTGTGGCCGCACCCAGAACGCAAGAAGGAAAAGAAGAGGCTGCGGCGGAGCCGCACAGCCAAGAAAACATGAGGAACCAGAAGCTGAGAAGAAGCGAGAGCGGCCGTCGGCGGTGCCGGGACGACCAGAGACGGAAGGGAGGAAAGAAAGGAAGAAATGAGCAAAGAAAGGCTCCGTGAAAGACTGAGCAGAGGCGGAAGCGACACGTTGGCGTGTGCCAGACGGGACAGGCGGAGGCTAATTGTGGGAGAGTGCCCCAGGCGATGGCAGGGGAGAACGGTGGAGCCGGGGAGAAAGGCAGAGCTGGTACCTGGCAGCCCAGTCGGGCGTGTGGCTGAGGGATGTGCAGCGGAGAGTGCGAGCGATTGCTGTGATGGGGGCGTGAATAGACCGGGGTGAGCGACCGTTGAAGCGGCTGAGAGCTGGAGAGGCTGGCTCAACAGATGCACTGTGAATCGAGGCAGTGAGATCCAGAGTCCAGGAGACCGTGGTGTGAGACCGTGCCAAGGGTCGTGCATGGCAGACCGTGAGAGACTTCGGCGTGGAGGCGTGCCCTGGTTGGAGCAAGCAAAGGCCCAATAGGCTAGCAAGAGCCATCGCAGAACCGGTGGAGGGCCAGAGGAGACCAGCCGACAGAGGCGCCGCTGGGACTAGGGCTGAACGATATGGACAAAATTTCATATCTCGATATTCATGCCAGACATCTCAATATCGATACGATACGACTACGGGTTTGTTGAAAACCAAGTACTTTGGTGGAAAGTGCAGTTTTGTTTGTGACTTCCAGAGCTTTATATGCAGGACAAGCGCAGGGGAAATCTATATCTTTTATATAGTTGCTTTAGCGATATTAATATCTTGAATGTCCATATCTCAATATAGATACGATAACAATATATCTTTCAGCCCTACATGGGACCCAGATAGAATCGGGAAGGTGGTGATCGGAGGGCTGTGCCGGCCGTGTCCGTGGCAGAGGGCAGCATGTGGCCCAGTGTGAGAGAACATGGCGAGAAGCTGAGCAGCGGTTGGAGCGGGCGGAGGCCGTGTCCGTGGTAGAGGGCCGCACGAGGCCCAGTGCGAGAGAACGTGGCGAGAAGCTGAGCAGCGGTTGGAGCGGGTGGATGCTGCGTCCGAGGCGGAGGCCTGGCCGTGGTAGAGGGCAGCACGTTGCCCAGTGCGAGAGAACGTGGCGAGAAGCAGGGCGGCGGTAGGAGCGGGTGGAGGCCCTGATGGACTGATGAGAGCCACAGCTGAAGCGGCTATGGGCCTGATGAATAAACATAAGATACCAGACATCATTCCTTGTTGGTCTCCTCTCCACAGCCCCGTAACCGCAGCGCAGCTTTCACGTGACAAATGAACGAAAGAAAGATCTGTACTGATCCGTATGAAAGATTATGAACGAACTAAAGTGCTTGCTCCTCCTCACCACACAGCCTGAGCAGCCTGACTGTCACAAAAGAACGATACCCGTGGACCGACACAGTTGGTTGAGTCATGAACTAATCATTTCTGTTTCCTGTCGTCCTGCTGGCTGGCTGAGCTTACAGCTGCTGCCATGTGGCGAGAGAGCGCAGTGCATGAAAATGAACGAATCGCTCTTTGAGGGGACTTATTACTTCCGAGTCATATAAAAGATTAGTTCATATTGAACGAATCGTTCGTGAACGGCACATCACTAGAGGACAGGTGGCGCTGTGGCGGCGCTGATACGTGTGGACGAGAGTAAGAAGCCGCGGTGTAACCAGTACCGGAAGAAAGGAAACGAGGCCGAGAAGAAGCGGAAGCGGTCGAACAGCGCCGGGACGGCAAGAGATGAACGAGAGGAAAAGAGAAGGAAACGAGCCGAGAGAGCTCCAGGACGGGCGGAGCAGGTGCGGGAGAGACAACCCAGAGTGTTGCAGGCGGCAGAGGCGGGGCTGCGACGTTGCGAGAAACCGGCCAGGAGGAAGCCGACCGGAGGAGCAGGAAGTGCCGAAGACCTGGCACCGCTGGCGGGAACTGTTTGGGCAAGAGAAGGCGGCCGCGGGCCGGGAAGCCGGTCCGACTGCGGTGCGCCGCTCGAACGGCGTGGAGGCTGCAGGACAGCGGGTCCGATGAGCGAGAAGAGCGGCGAAGCCGGCGGCCATGAGGCCCGACCGTGCGAGGAGGAAAGACGATCCGTGAACCGAAAGGTGAAGACACGAAATGCGTGGAGTACAGGCGGAGCGTCGGGCTGCAGGAAACTAGTCGTCCGAGGAGCGCAGCCGCCCACAATGGTTGCAATGGACGATCAGCAATGAGGGAACGAGGGCCACCGGCGGGCGAGGAAGATGATGAGAAGCAGCGAACGCAGCAACGGCTGCAACGTCGGTAGGTCGTCGAGAGAACGAGAAACTGAGTTGATGAGGTGAGCGAGTATTTAAGGCTGCTCGGTGATTAGTGAGATTGGAGGCAGGTGTGGTTGAGGCGTGGTCCTGCTCCTGAACCTATGTTAATGAATTAACCTCATTTAATGAACTACAGAGCTGACGTTCAGATTTTTGATGTCTTCAACCATTTCTGAAAAATTAACATCCAAAGATGGATTTAGGTGGAATTCAGTGTTTATAATCAGCTGTGGAGCTGAAGTGTCAGAGCCGGAGTGAGAGAAAGAGGAGGAACTGATCAGAGGAAGATATTCTTATCCTTTCTTATCCTGCCACTACGCTCTAAGCTTTTACCAGGTAGAAACTAATCAGGTCTGATCAGCAAAGCCTCGTGGTTCCTGCAGCAGCAGCAGTTGTGCTTCTCTTAGAGTGAAGAGGTCTGAGGGGAAGTTTCAGCCCCACACAAACTAGGATGGGCATCAGTTTTCGAATATTCGAATAGTCGTTAAATTATAAAAACAACGAATAGTAAATCATAAAAACGAATAGTGAATCTGGCGAAAAAAAAGGTTGTATTTCTGGCGGCTACCGCACGGGTGCAGCATACCATGTGATGATACACACTGTGGCGGGCTAGATGCCAAGCCATTCTTCGTAGAGAAAGAAACAAACCGGAGAAGGCACAATGGAGAGATTACTGCAGCAGCCGTCAAAAAGTCTCATGTGGAGCTATTTCAAAAACGAGCGAAACAGAGGTACAATGTAAACTCTGCGAGGCAAAGCTTTCATATCACAGGTCTACGACAACCATGCACTCTCATATGAGAGCAAAGCATCCGAGTGAAAGCGGCGGGCCGTCGTCACAGCAACAGTCAATTACCAGCTTTGCCACCAGAAAACGTACATGTGATGACAGACGTGCGGAGCAAACGGCGTCCCTCATCTCAAAGATGATCGCAAAAGACGTGCTCCCCATCAGCTTCGTTGAAGGTGAGGGTTTTCGGAGTTTGATGGCATTTGTTGAGCCAGAGTTCTCAGTCCCGTCGAGAAAAACAATTACAGCAAGACTTGAGAAACTTGTCAGCACAGCAGCAGGTGTGGGGCGCGCGGGGGGGGGGGGGGGGGGGGGGGGGGGGGGGGGGGGTGCGAATATTCGAAAATCAACCGATGACTGCCCCACGATTATCGAATAGTATTTTTGCCTGAAATGCACATCCCTAACACAAACCAAAT
>JALJCO010006979.1:0-86707 GCA_023101725.1 Atherinomorus stipes | reverse complement strand
ATGGTTGGAATGATACACCCTCCTCAAACCCCAGGTCCCCTGCCACCGATCTTGAAAGCAGCAGGGACACAGCAGGAAAATGACCACCCACATCAAGTGTCTGCTGTTTTGTCCCCACTCCTCCCCCCCAGTGCAAAGGCCATGACACCTCCGCCTTCGGATGTAGAAGCTGTCAGATTGGCGGCAGTGCAGGAGGTATGGCAACGCAGCTGCGAAGGGCTGGAGACCGAGCAGCAGGAAGAGCTGTGGCAGCTGCTGCTAGAATTTAAGGACATTTTTGCCTTCACAGAGGAAGAAGTGGGTTTGACTCACCTGGTACAACATGAGATCGACACCGGTGAGGCGCAGCCTATCAGGTCACGTCCCCGGCGCCTGCGCCTGCCACTGGCACATCAGGCTGCAGCTGACAGTGCGATAAAGGAAATGCTGAAGAGCGGCATCATTGAGCCCTCAGACAGCCCCTGGGCCTCTGGAGTCATTATGGTAAACAAAAAGAACAGCCCGAAAACGAGATTCTGCGTGGACTACAGGCCGCTGAATAGCGTCACCAAGAAGGACTCATATCCACTCCCTAGGATTGATGAGTCTCTGGAACTGGTGTCTGGTTCATCCTGGTTCTCCTCCCTAGATTACGCAGCGGTTATTGGCAAATACCCCTCAGCCCTGATGCCAGACCAAAGACTGCTTTCTGCACGGGTAGAGGATTGTGGCAGTTTCGGGTCCTCTGTTTTGGTCTGTGCAACGCTCCTGCCACTTTCGAACAGCTGATGGAGAAGGTTTTGGCTGATGTCCCCAGGCAGGAATGCCTGGTGTACTTGGATGACATCTTAGTTCATGGGAGCTCCTCTGAGGCGGCTTTAAGCTCCTTGCGGCGGGTTCTGCAGAGAATAGCGGCCGCTGGGCTCAAGCTTCACCCGAACAAGTGCTGCTTCATGAGGAGAGAACTGGAGTTTCTGGGACACCGAGTAGGTGGAGAAGGTATCAGCACACTGGAGGAGAAAGTGCAGGTGGTGAGGGAGTGGCCTGTTCCTGCCAACCTGCGTAAGTTTAAAAGTTTCATTGGACTGGCGTCCTACTACAGACGGTTAGTCAGAGGGTTCTCGTCTATAGCGGCACCCCTGTTCAGACTGCAGCAGAGAGGCAGTGATTTCATTTGGACACCTGAGTGCGAGCAGGCTTTCACCGCTTTGAAGAAGGCCTTAACCGAATCCCCAAACCTGCAGGTTGTTCTGTGTCCAGAACAACCTGCAGTTTGTTCTGCCAATGATGTGGGGATGCCAGTGATGTGGGGATGGGGGCAGTACTCAGTCAGACAGGCCCAGAGGGTGAGAAAGTAGTGGCATATTTCAGCAAAACCTTCATTAAGGCTGAACGCCCCTACTGCGTAACCCGTAGAGAGCTCCTCGCCATCGTGAGAGCAATACACCATTTCCGGTACCATCTGTGCGGTCTTCCCTTCACGGTTAGGACTGATCATGCAGCTCTTCAGTGGTTGATATCATTTAAAGAACCAGAAGGACAGATTGCTCGTTGGTTGGAAGAACTGGCCCCTTACGACTTTAGCGTGGAGTACAGGGTGGGAGCACGCCATGCAAACGCAGATGCCATGTCCCGGTGGCCCTGTGCTCTAGATGGCTGTCGCTACTGTGAGAAGAGGGACGCTCGTGAGAGTGAGCTCCGTGCTGAGGCTGTGCATTCGGACGAACAGCCAGTCTGCAGGGAGGCCCAAATGCATGCCCATGGACCCGCCCAGCTGGAGGGCACAGCAGGAACAGGACGCAGACCTGCAGCCAGTGTTACAGTGGGTGGAGCTTGGACAAAAACCCCAGTGGGGTGATGTTGCAGGACGATCGCCGGCCACTAAAGGGCTGGTGGCGAAATTTGAAGCCCTCCATCTGGATGGTGGGGTGCTGCAGAGGGCCTGGACAGACCCAGCCACTGGTGAACAGAGGTGGCAAGTGGTGGTCCCCAAATCGCTTAAGGAGACGGTTCTTCAGGCTTCACATGGGACCACTAGAGCAGGGCACTTTGGAGTCACAAAAACACTCCGGCGGCTTCAGCAAAGTTTCTACTGAGGGCGGTTGCGAAGAGATGTGGAGGACTTTTGTAGGCGCTGTGACTTATGCATAGCGCACAAGGGACCGACAGACCAGTCTCGTGCTCAGCTCCAACAACTGGAGGTGGGAGCCCCAATGGAAAGGGTCACGGTGGATGTGATGGGCCCATTCCCCCGCACGGACCGGGGCGACCGTTATGTAATGGTTGCCATGGACTATTTTACAAAATGGCCGGAGGCATATGCCATTCCAAATCAGGAGGCGGAGACTGTGGCGGACGTGTTGGTGGAAGGCATGTTCACAAGGTTTGGGGCGGCGGAGGTCCTCCAAAGCGACCAAGGAAGGAACTTCGAGTCAGGTGTGTTTTCAGCTATGTGTGAGCGGATAGGCCTGCAGAAGACCCGTACTACACCCTTGCACCCTCAAAGTGACGGGCTTGTAGAACGGTTCAACAGAACACTGGCGACGCAACTTGCCATACTGACCACGGACCACCAGCGTGACTGGGACATGCACCTTCCCCTCATCTTAATGGCGTACAGATCAGCGGTGCAGGATTCTACCTCATGCACGCCAGCTCTGCTCATGCTGGGGCAAGAGCTGCGGACACCAGTGGAAATGGCATTGGGCAGACCCCCAGATACACCAGCAGTTCCCCCTGGCCCAGAGTATACTACAAAACTCCAGGACCGCTTGGATACTGCGCACAGTTTCACCAGAGACCAGCTGCAGAAGGCAGGCATGCGTCAGAAACGGAACTATGACATGAGAGCAAAGGGAAGGACCTTTGAGAGGGGAGATCTAGGCCCAATCCCAAACCGGCCCCTAAGCACTACCCCTACACACTACCCCTCCGTTTGCGCGTTCCCGCGGAGGCTCCGCCATATTAAGGGCCGTCCCAAACCGTGTAGGGTGGAGGGCGAGTGGACTGTTCAGCCCTCAATCAGCGAGTCTGCATCAGTGCAGACTCGCCAGAATTTTGCAGCGGGTGCAACGGCTAAATGGAGGAGGAAACAGTCATGTTCCACACATGAGTTCCGCACGTGTCATGCATGTTTGTCAGTACTGACAGAAAAACATGAGTGGAGTTATTTTATGGGGTAAAAAAAAAAAAACGATGACAGGTGCACAGGTAGACTATCCTTCTAACCACTGGCGCTCATGGAAGGGAATGTTTGAGCAGGAAAAGAGGATTATAATCCTCCTACTGGCATAATGATAATGATAATAATAATAATGATGATGACAATGATAAACGATCATTCGTAGTAATAATAATAATTTGATCATTTATTTAATTGTTAAGGATCATGAATATTATTTATTTAAAATAAAACGTAATTCTTCACACATGAGTGTGAGTTAGTATTTCCACACAGTTTTATTTGACACGGGCATGTTTGTGTTGCCACGGCAATGACTGCTTTCCTTTTCCAGTTGGGGGAAGAGGGCATCTCGTTGTCATTAACACCCTCCACCTGCAATCAAGACACCCTCTACAGCTGCAAGTGTGACTTCATTGGGAGTGACACTCGATAGTTAAGGGGTAGTGTGTAGGGGGCGGTTTGGGATTGGGCCCTAGTGTGGGTGTATAGCCCTAAGAGAAAGAAGGGTCGGTGCCCTAAGTTAGACTGCCACTGGGTGGGGCCATGTGAAGTTTTGGAGAGATTAGGGGAAGTGGTGTACAGAATTAAGCTGCCGCCAGGGGGGACGTAGGGTGGTCCTGCACAGAGACAGATTGGCCCCATATAGGGGTGATGCACGCCCATATCAGCGTCCTGGCCTGGCCACACCTATCCCAGGCTGTAGAAGTGAACCTCAGGACCAAAGGAGAACTGACACCACCAGCCACCAGTCCAGCGCAGTTGTGTGTGACTCAGTTGATTGTACGGTGTGGTCGCGGCCTACAGTGACCGGTTTTCACCTCATTAAAGAGGCGAGTTCTTTGCAGCAACCTTCGACTCATCATTTTAACGTGGAAGCGTTACAATATTAAACAACAAGAAAAACATGGTTTTCATCAGAGTGGGTCTTAAATGACTCAAGAAGGCAGGAAATTAAATTGCCGCCAGGGAAAGCTCTAGAAAATCTTTGTTTGGATGGTCAGGTAGGGGTACAGGCCAGGAGAGAGGTGATATGGAAATCAGAACTTTGGGCCTGCCCTTGTACCTGTTGCTAATAACAACAGAATGTTGGAAAGTGTCCAATCACAGGTCATAGAGGATGAAAGGACACATTCAGTCAGTATTCCAGAGTAAATTTCCAAAATTGTTTAGTTCAGTTCACTTTTTGTTCAGTTCACTTCTAATTCACTTAGTGTCTAGTTCATATCTCCTGAAACATACTGATTTTAAGCAAACATGGCAGAGAAAGCAGTCCGTTCTACAACAAAAAAGGTAAGTTTAATTGCTTTTAAATCCATCTCCTCTTTTGAAAAAAGCTGAACCTTGTAAAACCTGTCTGGTAAACTAACTGAAGACGCAGGATTTCAGCTTGTTCGGGTTTTTGTAAATTCTGTGCAAAATTTAAGTGAAAATAGTTTATTTAATCGTTTAAAGAAAAATTTTATCCAAGAAAAGGCTAAAGGGACAGTTAGCCCACTCACGTTATGTGGGGAATTCAATTTGTCTTTTAGAAAATCTGTCAAATCTTTTATGACATTTAAACATATTATAGTATTTTTTTCCTTTAAAGTTAATAAAGAAAAAACTCAATTGTGCTTAAATACACACAGATACAAAAGATGTGATGAGAAGTTTGACTTTAGTGGTTAAGATGAATTTATATATTTAATATTAATTATAGGGGTAGGGGTGTAACGATTCATTTTAACAACGATTCGATTCATATTGCAATTCATGGTTTCCCGTTTGAATCATGGACGATATTGGTTCATTTTTTCATTTCATACGATTCAGTGACTTGAAATTGATTCAGTGGCCTACATTTTCAGCCAAAAATGTAACCAGTGTGAAATAGATACCAGCATACTGGACAGTGCAGGTGACATTCCAATACAATAAATGTTTTAATCAGATTATTGAAATAATCTGATAACTCACAATGGTCAGATTATCATGGTGATGTAAATGGGCTCAGCAATGATTGTTCTGATTTGAGGTTGCAAACTTGGACATTGATGCAGTGTCCAAGGCAACATGTTTATGCTAACAAAGACTGTTTCTGTCCTGTTTAACAGCAGAGCGTCACTTGGACAGCTGTCCTCCTTCCAAACCCCAAAAGGCCTGGAAGCCCACGGCTGGTACTTAGGGAAGTACCAGTACTTAAGACAGTACCAGTACCAGCCCATACAGAAGGCTCTGATGCTCTTCCATCATCTTCATCTCCGTCACGCTCATCCTCAAGATCTTCCTCAAGCTCTTGGTCACGCTCTTCCTCAAGCTCTTCATCAGGCTCATCCTCAAGATCTTCTATCAAGCTCATTCTCAAGATCTTCTTCAAGATCTTCATCACCCTCGTCCTCAAGATCTTCCTCAATCTCTCCCTCAAGCTCTCCAGAGTACCAGAGCTGTTCACCACCAAGAGGGCAAATACGGACCTGTGAAGTGCTTGAAGAGCAGCTGGACGATCAGAGGAAAAGGAGGAGGGGAGGATGACCTTCTGGTAGGACCACCAGTCGGCCAACCCCCACCAGCATGCCCTTATTTTCACACCTTATCTTCCAGCATTCACCTGTCTTGCTCAAGCTCCCCCCAAGCTCTCCACATTCAGAGAGCTCTTCAACATCAGGAGATGACTTGTGGACCTGTGAGATTCTTGAGGACCAGCTGAACCTCATCTTGAGAAGACAGAGCTTTTTACCACAAAGAGGACAAAAACGGATACGAGAGGTGCTTGAAGAGGGGCAGAAAGATGAAAGGAAAAGGCAGCGGACAGCTGATTCTCTTCTAAAAAGAGAGCCAGACACTGCATCTGCAGAACCACGCTTACCTCTTTCAGCACGCCCATCAATGTCCCCACCTCCACCAGCACACCAGCTTCCACCAGCCAAGAAACTCCAGCAGGCCCGTCCCCAGCAGTGTGCAAACCTCCCACAGCGACCAATAAATAGCACGTGGCATATGTTAGCAGAACACATTCGAAAGAAACAACTTGAAAAATCCTAAATCCCAACAAGGATTCAATAGGACTGGTTTGCTTTCTCTTCTTTTTTTTTATTCTATCAGTCAGAGCATGCCAAAAAGTCAGCAACAGACCATCAGCCATCAAAGTTCCAACATGCCGATTTTCCACATATGGTGTTCTTCTCATCATCATAGAAAAGCACCAGTAAGCTCACCTTCAGTAACAAGATAACCTCAATCACCTCCACCAGCACGCCCATCTAACCGCAACTACCCCCATGTCCACCTCCACCAGGACACGACCCTCCACAAACATACACACCTTCATCAGCACACCCACCTCTACCAGTGTGCGCAGCTCTACCAACACACCCACCTCCATCAGCATCTGATCCTCTACCTGTGCATCTACCTTCACTAGCTGCTACCTCCAACAGCTTGCCCACCTTCATCAGCACACCCACCTCTACCAGGGTGCCGAGCTCTACCAACACACCCAACTCCAGCAACCTCCAATCCTCTACCAGCGTGCCCACCTCCATCAGCATGCCCACTTCTTCCAGCGTACCCACCTCCACCAGCACCCTGCCTCTAGAACATAGACTGTAAATAAAATGGACGTATGTTCCGGTCACTTCTGAATAGGCGAGAGTGAGGCCAGTTGGGCGTGTCCTACCGTCGCCATCTTGGCCCCGCGACGCATTTCGTCACTCCCGGAAAATCCAGAAATGGGCAAAGAGGTGGAGCTGTGAACGTGGTGGATGAATGATTGACACCCATCAAACTCCGCGCCTCCCGCAGCTAAGCTAACTGAGCTAACCCGAAGCTAACAGAGGTAGACGGGCTGAAGCTAAAGAGCGCCGTTAGCAGCAGGCTAACGCCTGCACGGTTTGGCTTTCCTCCCTTCTGCTCTGCCTCCCGGCTGCCGCACATTTTAAATCAGTAAGTTAATATGTCACTAGAAATAGTGACATAATTCATTTCCTTTACTCAAGTTTTTAAATTAAGATTTAACGTAGTTATGACTGGTTTCTGAGGTAGTACTTATGTTTATAAAACTTGCTCGTATTTTTCTTTTTTGTTAATTGTTCATGAAAAAACTGCTCCCGCAGCTACAGCAGATTAACCACTGTTTATAATAATGTTTGTTTTTTTTTTTGTATTTTTTTAATTTCTGCTAATTTTACCAACGTTGATCAAGGTCTAGGATGTGACGACTTTCCCTTTTATTACAACTTTCTTTCAGTAGCTCTGAAAGATCATGATGGCTGCCTCCAATCATCCACATCTGCCTCGCAGAGCAAAAACTGTAAGTACCCGTCTTAGCAACTTCAGACTGCGGTTTCCAAATGTATCATATTTATATTATTTATTTATCGAATATGAATTATTGTTATGTAGGCCGTAAATGTAGTGTTTCGGTCAGCTGTTGCTCATTTCTTGTTTTTTAGTAACATAGAATAGTGCAGTGTTTCTCAGTTCGTCCTCAGGACCTGCTGCCCTGCATGACTCTGAGGCAACCCTGCTTTCACACACCTGAATCACATGAACGGCTCGTTTACACGCTGCAAAGAACTTGATGAGGAAGTTCATTTATCTGAATCAGGGTGTTGAAGTAGGAACATGGAAGCTATGCAGGGCAGCGGGTCCTGAGGACCGGAACTGAGAAAGACTGGGATAGTGAGAGTACTTCCAGCTGATCCACCTGTTCAACCATCATCACCTCTGTCATTCATTATACTATTTTTCTGTCCTCAACAGACTTTATTGGGGAGCTGCAGAGACCATCGGAGGAAATCTGGAGCTCCATGATGTCAGGATCTCCTGGTCCGGCTGAGGTGGACGATGGAAAGACCTTCTCCCCTTCTTTTCCCTGCGAGGAAGAGCAGCTCCTGATGCCCTCATCATCCTCTGTGACGGTGGTGACCTCATGGAGGAGGATCTGCTCCAGCTCCCTCAGCCCCCCCACACGTCCCCCTTCGTCTCAGCCATCACTCAGAGGTGCAGATGGAGGGCATGTTTCAGGGCCAGGAGGTTTGTCAGCAGTGTTACGGCTACATTTGTTGCTCGTGTAAATGGTGCCTTATTGGCCATTCTCACATTAAACATGACAGTCCAGGACTATTTTCATCAGACAAAGTTCATTTCACAACCAGGAGAAATTAATCTTTATAACAACATCAGCAGATTTCCTTAAAGACTCCAGAAGCAGAAAGTCTCACAGCTGGGAGCATCACTGCTTCTGAACTAGAAATGTAGAAACGTAGAAACGTAGAAACGTAGAAACGTAGAAATGTAGAAACGTAGGCCTGACTGTTGTGGCTAATGTGTAGTTGATATCATTTTCATTAATAACATCTTTTTATCTTAATTACATGTAGCTATAACACTGACAACGTAACCCCCCCCCCCCCCCCAAACCACAACAAAAATGACACTAAAAATAATTTTTTATGAAAAATGACTGGAAATTCTTTTAAGAGTACCAGACCATGGAAGCAATAATACTAGTTTCTAAAATGGCTCCATTCTAAGTCAATGAATAATTTCACAGCCAAATATATTTTTGACACTACTTCATCATTTAAACATCATCATCATCATGCCTGGTAACACCTAAATACAGCGTGGAGGCTGCAGCGTCACAAAACCAAACCATGCCTCTGTGTACGTTATATTGTCTAAAAGGAAAAACAGAAACTTCATTAGTCTGTCATTGTTTTATTAAACAAAACAAAAAAAATACAGGGACAGTACCTGGATAAGAAAAAAGTGGCAGAAAAAGCTGATGTACATTTACTGCGAAATCCTCCTCATCCTCACTCGATGTTAAAAGACCTACAGAGTTACACTGGAAATGAAATGATGAGTCAGAGAATCAAAGGTGTCGTCTCATTCATGCAGAGTTCATTTTAAACAAATGATGAAACTCTGTTAAGTCTGATTAGACTCAACAGACTTGTGGCCTTCCAGCCGACACTGAATGAGAGAGTCTACCTGAGTAAAGGTGGAACTCTGTAAACCAATCACAACAATGAACACAACTAAAAGCATGCGTGTGTTTGTAGGTTTAAAGGTATTTGTGAGTATGTGTGTAAACATCAGGGTTAGTTGTGTGTTTGTGTGTGTGTGTGAGTATGTGTGTAAACAGCAGGGTTAGTTGTGTGTTTGCGAGTGACCATTCAAGTCCAACCGTGGCTCCTCCGAAGGTCAGATGCACACTGGAAGCAGCAGCAACCGTCAGCCTCCGGAGAGCACAGAAGCAAAGCAGCGATGCCAGGATGTCCATGCACCTACCTAAAGGACAGCTGGAGGCCACAGCTGTCAGCGACCCCCCCCACCGCCGCAGCAGGACCCAGGGGAAGAAGAAAACAAAAACCAAACAATTCCACCTGAAACGTAAAGATGACAATTATTATCAAGTCAAGTTTGGGTTCATCATGACATCACTTCCTGTACCCAAACAGTTAAACTCAATTAAACTCTCAAAACTTTTTACGGACTCAACGGCATGAACATGTTTATGTAGAGTTCATTTGCAAAAACAGTTAACTCCGTTTTTTCTAAATGTTGGTTAACTGCATCTGCAAATAAACTCATTTACTTTTTGAGTATTTTCACCACATCACACTCACATGAAGTAGAGGGTTTTTATGATGTTAAATGGAGATAGGAGGTTTGTACCTGACAGCGATGAAAAGCAGTTAACACTGTTTTTTCTAAATGGTGGCTAACTGTTTTTGCAAATGCCCTTATCAATCTTCAATCTATATACATATACACATATATATATATATATATATATATATACACACACTACTCACAAAAAGTTAGGGATATTCAACTTACATTTTTTGGAGAACAGAATGATGCAGAATAAATATTTAACCATTGAACGGTGAACATGTGCATTGAAAAGTTTAGAGAAAGTTTAATTCAGTTCACCTGGAAAGGTTGTTGTGGATTTTAGATTTATTCTGACATCATACAGAAAGCCAAATATCCTTAAGTTTTTGTGAGTCGTGTATGTCCAAAGACATGCATGTTAGGTTAATTGATTACTCATAATTGCCCCTCTGAATGAATGTGAGTGTGAATGGTTGTCTGTCTCTCTGTGTTGGTCCTGTGACAGACTGGTTACCTGTCCAGGTGTACCTGCCCCTCACCTGATAATAGCTGGATAGACTCCAGCAACCCTGAACTGGAGAAGCAGTACAGGAAATGACTGACTGACTATATATATGTATACAGTATATGTGTGTGCATGTATGTATATATATATATATATATAGATGTATATGTGTATATCTGTATATGTATACACATACATAGATACATATCATGTTATATTTATGTTGAACACACTGTACAGAATGAATGAATGTAGGACACAGTAAAGTATGTCTATATCAATATTTTATGGACAATCCTGTAATTTTACCAATTTAAATGGATGTATAAAGGTGTGAGTACCTGGAATCAGTGCTGAAGTGATGACTCAAAGTGTTCACTGCACAGGCGAAGAAGACTGGTTAGGGGTCCAGTGTTGTAATCTTATGTTGGACAGCCACTGGTCAAGCTTCTCTGAATCAAATGGAGGGAAATTTCTCACAGACAACAAAAAATATGTAGTCATACATGTGTTCAAAATATTTTTCAGCTCCTCATTGTAATACAGGCTTGCAGTACAAAGGCCTATAATAGGGGATTATCACGCTTACCGGAAGTTCCCGGATTTGGACACTTCCTCTTCCGGGCCATGTTAACGACAGCCGTTCCTGCTCTGTTATACTGTTTAAATCGGATAAACTCCAAACATACTTAAGTTTTCATTCCAGACTGAAGTGATACTGGATCAAAAGCTGGATCAAAGCGATCGATTCGCCGCGGTGAAGGACCGAACTTTATGATAAAACACACGTTTGTTTGTCGCCGGTGGGGCACAACACCGACACTTCACAGCATGCTAGCATTAGCCAGCTAGCGTTTACAGACGTGCTTAACATTGTGCGTCTTAAAACACACAAACATCTGAAAATCGGGTCTGTACCCCCCGTTTCCAGTGGAACAACTGGGGACTGCCAAGAAAGGAGACGCTTTCAGATGCTTGTGTCAGGGTTCCTACAGCTTAAGGGAAGTTAAATTTAAGACTTTTTAAGACTTTTTTAATGCCATTTGAAATTAAATTTAAGACCAACTTCACAATTAACACAGACTGGCGGGGCGGGGGGGCACCACATCATTTACACAAGGTTAGAAACAATTTGACCCAAATGATTATATTAATATAAAACGTGACTTTTTGACCCAGTGAAAAACTTTCATTTGGAAAAACATTTCCCAAGTTGAAGACATGGAAAATACATAGAAGGATGTACTTATCATGAATCCTCAGAAAAAAAAACAGTACAGGAAGAGAGGTATTCATTTCAAATAACTATTCTGCTGCATTCATGAAGTGTTTTGTCGCAATCTAGCATCATAAAACACATTATAATCATTAGTGTTTACTCTTTTTCATGTCTGTCTTGTCAGAACCGCGTGCAAACGAGTGATTAATGTCAGAATCTGGGAGCGTTGCACAGAATAAGTCTTCAGCTCCCTTTTAAGTGTTTTCACAGAATAAGTGAATAAGAATGATTGGTGTTCAGAGACAACAGCGCCGCTGTTTTCACAGACATGAAAACGGGCAGGGGTGAAAAAGGTGAGAAGGATACAGCCTGTCTAGGGGGGGGTCCAGCGGCATGCTCCCCGGATTTTTTTTTGTTTTTTTTTGTTGAAGCATTTCATATTTAAAAGCCTAATTTTGGTGCACATTGAGGGATCTCACAATGGCCACGTTTACATGGAGACTTTTTTCCCTTTCGGATTGAAATCATTCTGATTGAGGATTTTTGGGCAGCTGTTTACATGGGAACTACAGGGTGTTCCAAATTATTATGCAAATGATATTTTTCCCAGATTTTCCAAAATAGTCGGTGCAAATGACAGTCAGCATAATTTTAAGTCATCAACTGTTAGTTTAATAAATTAAAATGTTTTTGAACAAACCTCTCAATGATAGCAGTATTAAAAAAAAAAAAAAACTTAAAAATGCACTGTTCTGCACTGTTCCAAATTATTATGCACAACAGACTTTTATACCATTTTATAGGTTGTTAAGAACTGAAAATGCTCATTTTTGAATTTGCAGCATTAGGAGGTCATATTTACTGAAGTCAAAAGGTATTTCAATCAAAAACATCTTCACAGGTTAAGTTACATTTTAACATAGGACCCCTTACTGGATAGCAACTTCACAATTCTTGCATCCATTGAACTTGTGAGTTTTTGTACAGTATCTGCTTGAACTTCTCTGCAGGATGTCTGAATAGCCTCCCAGAGCTGCTGTTTGGATGTGAACTGCCTCCCACCCTCATAGATCTTTTTCTTGATTATGCTCCAAAGGTTCTCAATAGGGTTGAGGTCAGGGGAGGATGGGGGCCACACCATGAGGTTCTCTCCTTTTATGCCCATAGCAGCCAATGATGCAGAGGTATTCCTTGCAGCATGAGATGGTGCATTGTCATGCATGAAGATGATTTTATGACGGAAAGCACGGTTCTTCTTTTTGTACCATGGAAGAAAGTGGTCAGTCAGAAACTCCACATACTTTACAGAGGTCATTTTCACACCCTCAGGGACCTTAAAGGGGCTGGCCAGCTCTCTCCCCATGATTCCGGCCCAAAACATGACTCCGCCACCTCCTTGCTGACGTCGCAGCCTTGTTGGGACAGGGTGGCCGTCCACCAACCATCCACTACTCCATCCATCTGGACCATCTAGGGTCGCACGGCACTCATCAGTGAACAAGACTGTTTGAAAATTAGTCTTCATGTATTTCTGGGCCCAGTGCAGTCGTTTCTGCTTGTGAGCACTGTTTAGGGGTGGCCGAGTAGAAGGTTTACGCATCACTGCAAGCCTCTGGAGGATCCTACACCTTGATGTTCGTGGGACTCCAGAGGCACCAGCAGCTTCAAATATCTGTTTGCTACTTTGCAATGGAATTTTAGCAGCTGCTCTCTTAATCCGATGCATTTGTCTGGCAGAAACCTTCCTCATTGTGCCTTTATCTGCACGAACCCGTGTGTGCTCTGAATCTGCCACAAATCTCTTAGTAGTACGATGATCACGCTTAAGTTTTCGTGAAATATCGATGGTTTTCATACCTTGTCCAAGGCATTGAACTATTTCACGCTTTTCGGCAGCAGACAGATCCTTTTTCTTTCCCATATTTCTTGGAAATGGTCGTCTGCTTAATAATGTGGAACGCCCTTCATAAGTAGTTTTTCCTTAATTGGGCTCACCTGGCAAACTGATTGGTCACAGGTGTCTGAGATTGATTTCAGTGATCCAAAGAGCCCTGTGACACAATACCATCCAAGAGTTTTATTGAAAAACAAAAAATTTAATCTTTATGACACTTAAATACAATTTGCATAATAATTTGGAACACCCTGTAATACATTCGGATCTGGCGTGTACATGCGCCAATATTCATTCAGAGTAATCCTGCCTGACATGCGCAGAATGATGTAAATCACGTTATTTATTAAAGATGGAGGTCTACAAACAGCTGATCGTCACAGTCGTGGTTTCTGCAGGACGTTAATGAAGCAGCAGCTGATCCTCATGAGCTCCTACTGGAAACAACCAAGAGGAAAAGCTGTAGAGACAAAGTTTGAGTTAAAGGTTGAATATGGAACATTTTTATTAAAAGCTATATTTTTTAAAAAAAAATAATACCTCCACAGGTCGTTTGGGGTGTACAGAATGAAAGTACAACATTTTCCAGAAAAATTATATTTAGCCTAAAAATAATTATAAAATAAATTTTTACGGGTTTGATAATGGCATTTTATTTACGTCTATAAGCCAATACACGCCGCCATTGCAGGTTGCCAAATACGATCTCTGTGTGGAAACAATATTTTGGTCATAGTCAGGCTTGTACAGGGGAAAAACCGTGGAGACGACGAGTGAAGCAGCTGCTTCAGAGCCCTGGAGATATTATTATCTGTTTCTGAGGAGGAGTGACCTGAGAAGAGCAAAACCTGGAGTAAATTTAGGTGAAGACTTCACTAAATGGACCCACATAAACGTTTTCCACGGAGTAAAACACGGAAATGGCGACTTTTCTCCTGGATCGGTAAGCTAGCTTGTTTGCTAACATGGCTAACGTTAGCTGTCAATTATAAACTCCTCTGCGTTACTTGTTAAACATGCTGCTGCAGACTGTTGGTCACTTGCGTATCTGCAGTGAGCCTGGCATCCCAGCAGCTGGAGTTGTTTTTCTGCCGTTGCAACTACAACCTAGACACACGTGATGTCGCTGTTCTGTCCGTATTCCATATTCAACCTTTAAAAACAAACTTTCTCGCTGTCCAAGGAATTACGTTGTTCACAGCCATCTGTCAAAGTGAGGAAACGTCACTTGTTTCACGTTGACGTCTCATTGAAGCATGCGCTGTAAGAGCGCATCCTCACAACTTTCCGATTCAGCGTTTACATGAAACCCCGTTCGGTTTGGGGAAAGGAATATTCTACCCCTGTGAAACCGAATGAAAATTCATTCGGTTCGGCGCTTTTCATTCGGAAAGACGTGTTTACATGGATCATTTTCATTCCGAAAGAGCTTTTAAACCGAAAGCAATCGGTCTATTTGGGTCCATGTAAACGCAGCTACTGTTGCCTACATCTAAGCCATGGAGGCTTCAGCTGTGCGCGTTTCTACAACATACACAACGTTTTCCGCATATTACACAACTGGGAAGGAGTGCGAGTCTTTCTATCTCCACCTTCTTGGCAGAGCTTTAAAACGTTGATATTTGTGTCTGAGTTTCAGGTAGTTGACGTGTTTTCTGAGCGCGTTCTGTCCTGCGGCGCGACTGCAGTGCGTCTGCTCGCGCCGCAGACACGTGTCACATCACAGAGAAACAGAGCTGAGCGCGACACAGAGCAGCGATGACATGCAGTCATGTAAACCACATAAATAAGATTAGATTGTTTAGTCGATTAACGAAGAACTCAATCACTCACCCCCCAAAGCAGCTGCATCATGAACAACGTGCACCTGATTTTAGAGTCCCGGCTGCAACCGTCACTGTTTTGTTGGTTCTGCTATTGTGATTGCGCAATGTTACCACAGGTGTCATTTGGTAAATTATTTAAAATGAATAAATATTACTATTTCTTTCGAGATTTGAAACTACTTCCAATGATGAAAGCTTTCTAATCATGTGTTGAAATTTTTAAGACTTTTGAAATACGAATTTAAGACATTTTAATGCCAATTAAGGCCTTGATTTTAGATTTATGAATTCAATGCCTTTTAAGACTTTTTAAGGATCCGCGGGAACCCTGTGTGTGTTTTCAGCCGCACAAAGTTAGGCACGTCATCAAGCTGGCTAATGCTAACCTGCTAACACGACTGCGCAGTCTGCCGGCTACAAACAAACGTGTGTCGTTTTATTATAAAGTTCGGTCCTTCACCGCGGCGAATCGGTCGTTTTGATCCACTTCTTCCTCAGCATCACTTCAGTCTGGAATGAAAACTTGGCATTGGCGTTTATCCGATTAACAAAGTTTAACAGAGTAGTAGCTGGCGGACTACTGTTAGCAGGATAGCATTAGCCAGCTTGGGGGGGGGGGGGGGGGGGGGGGGGGTGTACAGACCCGATTTTCAGATGTTTGTGTGTTTTAAGACGCAAAAAGTTAAGCACGTCGGAAAACGCTAGCTGGCTAATGCTAGCATGCCGGTGTTGTGCCCCACGGCGACAAACAAACATGCTACGTTGTTTTATTATAAAGTTCGGTCCTTCACTCTGAGAATCGCTTGATCCACTTCTTCCTTAGTATCACTTCAGTCTGGAATCCGTGAAAATTTTTCAGTAGGGTTGGCGTTTATTCACATTATCTACGAAGTAAAGCAGGGACATTGAACTGGACCAGAAGTGGGCCGTCTAACTGTTTAAAACCGGAAGTTCGGAACACGGAAGCGTGATAATCCCCTATAAAGACTTCTTATTGACTAACAAAAGACTATAGATGGGTTTCTGAGCAACGTCACAGATAGGATGCGCACGCAACCAGGGGGCAAGAAAACAGAGGAAAAGCATTATTGAACTATGAGAAGACGTGTGTTTTACATACAAGACTCGACTTTTAATGCAGATTAGGTCAAGATATGACGTGAAAGTGTCGGGGAAATATAATGTTTGAGTCCTGGTATTTGTTCGGTTGCAAAAATCAAAACATTGATGCATGTGAACAGTTGAAAATGGTGAAAATAGGACAGTAGGCGTGACTGATCTTCAGAAAACCCTCCCAGATAACTTATTCCGGTTCAGACTATGATTTATTTAGTCTTTCACCATGGTCACATGTAGGATTAAACCACGGCGGAGGCAGAAATGATTCCCGTATTCTAGTGGGAAGACTGTAATAGCAGCATCACCGCCGCGATCGGCTGCATGACATAAACTGTAAACACTGTGTGTGACAGCCGTCCTCTGCTGCTTAGACACGAACTTAAAAAAGAAGAAGAAACTGATGGTGGAGCCGTTTACGAACGTTCACGTGGCATAACAACGCATCCCGGAGATTTAGTACGAAGTACGGGGTCGTAAATCAGATGGTATTTGAGTTTATACCGTTAGCTTGCTAGCAGTTAGCTAGTCTGTCTACTGTCCACCACGATCTCATCCACAATAAAGCAGAACGTTCCACAAGCAGCGAAACTTACCGACAGCAATGCGTGTTAGTCCCTAACAGCTGGAATCAGCTCCTTTCCAAACGTAGTGATGATGTCGTCTTTGCCTGGTTTAATCCAAACTAGTGAAAGTTGCTCCTGTATGGAGGAGGTGAGGACGACACGGAGCTGAACTGAACCTGCTGCAGGCTGCAGATTGTTGTGGCCTCTTTTGGTTTGAACAAAGAGTCTAAATGAAAGTTTAAGCCGCTTTCTAACTCAGGTTTTTCAGGCAAATTTCAAATGAGGTCCAAGACGAATAATATCCATGTTTTAACAAGAAAAATGCCGTTTCCGGGTGATGACTCTCTTGCCAAGTTAGTGTAATCGTGATATAAATATAAAACAGCAACGCTGCGTCAGTATTTTGTTATTCGTCCTCAAAATACAGATTTATTCAATATAGTTTAAAACACAGCGATCTCTGTTTGTTTCGTCGGGTTACTTTACATTTTTATGAATGATATGAGTGCGTGTTTGGCCGTAGACTCCAATAAAAAAACACAGGCTTTTTGCCCCCTGGTTGCGCGCGCAACTGCCAATGTTTGTAAACGGGAAACCCATCTATTAATACTTTAAGCTAAAACGAATGAGTCAGTTGGAGTTATCAAATAGCTGGATTGCATTTTATAAACACCTGAAGTTATCATATTAAGCATGGTTGCCTACATACTTTCATTTGGGAGTACAATGGGGGGAAAATGAGGTGTGCCACAGATTTTACAGTGATGCTCTCTGCTACTCATTTTGCATTTTAGGGGGTTTTGGATCATTACATAGACATCGCTGGTTATTCAGTCATCTGTTAGTGCCCTCCTTGCTGAAGAATAAAAATGGAACAAAAGACGGTGCTGATGACAAAAGGCGATCAGCCGATAATTGATAACAGATGTCACGAGCCAGGTTACGAGGTCACGAGGCTGAGAGCATGGTCACGTAACGAGGCAGCAGCCAGTGACGCCTCCGAGAGCAGCAGCGTATGTGCAAAGCAAAGACCGTAAAGGAGTGAAACTAATGGAAAGAATAAATAAATAAAAATGCATGAATGAATGAATAAATAAATAAATGCCTAAATGCGGTAAAAGTGCAGGTGTTTCACGAAAGGAAAAGTACATATTAAAACACCTTCATCCCCCGCAGGTGCAACACGAATATTCCTCACTATAATGTTTAACCAGAAACGGATGTTGTTGATTTATCAATATATTTTTAATAACCCTCAGCGACCCCCCAACCTCTGAGGATACGACCTAACAGGAGAAGAGTCAGTGCACACGGCAAATCTGTGGCAACACTCCTGCAAACAATAATTCCTCAACCTCACATTTTAGCTTTGAATACTCAGTACTACTTCAAAATTTATCATTTAATTTACTTCTCAAAAATGGAACCCCAAAGCAAATTTATTTGATGATTATTAGTGGTTTAACTAAATACTTAGCTCAGCACGAACTCAGCTCGTAGCACTAGCAGCACCGAATTATGCACACTGCTAATTAATATATAAAAATATATAAATTCACTTACCGAAAAAACTGCAGCAGAGAGACTTCTTAGACGGTCTGTTAGGGCATTCAACGGCAGAAAAAGCCATATTTGTCCGATAACTGCACGAAAATATCCGAACGTGAATCAACATGAATACAAAACCGACCAACTGTCCGAGCAGAGTGAAAGTGGCCGTAGTGTTTCAGGCGAGGCCGAGGCTGAGGCTGAGGCCTTCCCGGAGCGAGCAGGGCGGGGCAGGAAGCTAGCAACGAGCCACCGAGTGGCGGCTACATTCCCACACCTGTCAATCAAAAGGACACGCCCTTAATTATGCGTAATTTAAAGAATAAATAACATCTAAACGGATGAGTTATAAAAAATTCACCCCCCTCACAGTTGACATGAGGGTAAACTTGACCTAATAAACCTAAAATGATGTTTTGAACCAGGCTGTAAACATGTTTATTTCTGCTGTGAAGTTGGTCTTTTGAACATGGGAGTCTACGGGGATTTGCTCTGTTTTGGAGCCCTTAGCGTATGAAGGGAGGATTACACTATTTGCAACGCGGAAGTGAGCTTCACTGTTCTGAGGCGGAGTTTGCCCCTTGCTCTAGAAGCATGCCGAGCTCCACCAGCATGCGCCCTCTACCAGTGTGCCCAGCACACTCCCCTTTACCAGCACATAACTTTCTACAAGTGGGTTGCTTCCACCAGCATGCCCCCTCTACCAGCGTGCCAAGCTCCGCCAGCAGGCCCCCCTCTTCCAATGTGCCCGACTCCACTAACACACACTCCTCTCTACCGACATGCCCACCTCCACCAGCATCCCATCCTCTACCATAGTACCTACCTCCACGAGCACGCTGACTACCAGCATGATCACCTTCACCAGTATGCCCCCCATTACTAGTGTGACCCATCTTCCCCAGAATGCCCATTTCTACCAGCTTGCACCTTCACCAGCAAGCTCACCTCTGCCACCGTGCTCCCTTTTATCAGCACAAACCCCTCCCCCCACCTCTTCCAGCACGCCCTCTCTGGTCATCTTCTTTGCTTTTGAAGGTGGGCACGCTGATGAAGATGGGCGCACTGGTAGAGGTTGGCAAATCGGTAGAGGTGGGCGTGTTGGTGCACTCAGAAATATTTAACCTCAACTTTTAAGATTTATGTAATTTTATAACATGACAATCTGCATTACTTTTTTTTTATCATTTCAACACAAACCTACCAAGTAAACTTTACATGATGCATATTCATTAGTGTAATGAAGCCTTTTTGTTTGAAATGCATAATCCTAATGTTTATTCATTTAGTACTATTAAAGTAATTAATACATAAACCTGACGATTATACATATGAAACAAACAGGCTTTAGTACACTGATTATGCTTCATGTAAAATTTATTTAGTGGGTTTCTGTAAAAATGATAAAAAAAAAGAGGAAATGGCAATTTGTCATGTAATAAAATTACATAAATCTTAGACATTAGGGTAAAATGTTTCTGTGAGTTCACCAACATGCCCACATCTACCAGTGTGCTGACCTCTACCAGTGTGTTCATCTTCACCAGCGTACCCACCTCCAACAGCAAACAAGACCAAAGTCGGTGTGCTGGTGGAAGTGAGCACGCTGGTAGAGGTCGGTACACTGGTAAATTTCTGTGAGCACACCAACATGCCCACCTCTACCAGTATACCAACCTTTTCCACTGTAACCATCGTTAACAGCCTGCCCACCTCCACCAGCAAAGAGACCTGCACTGTGGCATGCAGCTAGGGGCACTGCTGGAAATTTTGGACCCCATGGCCAGTTATTTTATGCAATATTAACAACTTGTGAAAAAGATTTACTGCATTATTATTTTAATTGGCTACGTGCACAGTATGGCGTCGGCTAACTTCCGGTTAAAGGTTGTGAGGGCGACTACTTCCGGGTAATCGTCCTGCCATTCAGGTTAAATAATTTATTAGCGAGCGGCTGGGAAAATGAGCATGTCCATTGTCCAGAGGAGGAGATCATCCTTTCAGCGAGTCAGGGGATCGGCACAACATTGTTGTGTACCTCAGTGTACGTGTTCTTCTCGCTATAACACCAAAGTTAGCTTTCACAGCTTCCCTGCGGATAATGTGGCACGTAAACAATGGCTAGCCAAAGTTAGGAGAGAAAACTTCAGTCCCAGTAGAGATACACGGGTATGTAGCCGACATTTCTTACCTGAAGATCTGGTAGATACACCAGGGGGGAGGAGGTGGGTAAAGAAGGGTGCTATTCCCGTTTTATTTGAGTGGAACAACTACTCATTGCCTGAACCAAGACCCGGTGTGTGGGAACGTAGGCCACGGGAGGAAGAGGTGGAAAGCCCTGCTGCTGGAGATCAGACTGTGGACACCGCAGAGTCGGAGATGGAGATCGAGACTCCTGATCATGATTACTGCGTTACACCAACAACCGGAGTAATGGTCAACGAGATTCAGATGGAAAATGAGGCCCTACGGAAACAAATAGAACTTCTTAGGAGTCAAGTTGAGGGGCTGCAGCTGCGGACCCGTTTTTGTCTGGAGCGCTTTACAGGATCAGACGACGAAATTCGGTTCTATACCAGGTTAGTTGGTCTTTTTATTTACTAAATATGTGATATGACTATATTATGTATTGTATAGTAGCAATCTGACACGAATTGGTTTAAAGTAGACACAAAAACACAGTGTGTATATGATATATATCTCATACAAACTGTGCTACGTGTCACTGTACAATCTGACACGTATTGGTTCAAAGTAGACACAAAAACACTGTGTGTGTGTGTGTGTGTGTGTATATATATATATATATATATATATATATGTGTGTGTGTATATATATATATATGTATATGTATGTATATGAATGTATAGTTATAGATTATTTAATAGTATTTTGTTTCCCTAAATAATCTATTTTATTTACAGGTTTGCCTCATACCAGCATTTCCAACATTTTTGGAAGTTAGTGGAGCCTGCTGTGATGACCAAGATGATTCGGGTCACCAACACAAAGGCCTCTACAGCTGGCTCTGACAGATTCCACACAGCAACGGTATGGATTTTATAGATAAGTGTGTGACCATTAATTCTGGAGTTAATCTGTGGAGTTGTTATGGTCAGAAAAGCAATTACTGATATTTCAATGAGAGCCAAAGGAGGATATGCATACCCAGATGTATATTTTTACTAAGTTTTTAATGTACGTGTTTGGTATATGTAAACAATGCCCATTTTAGAGCTGATGTAGCATAACGTTTTGTGATTACACTCCATTATAGTGGTGTAATTAGGAACTACATGCACAGTAAAAAGTGGACAAGTGATTAGGACAAAAAAAAAAGTACATTTGCATACACACTAATTATAAACGGACAAATTGTGGAAGCTGCTCTGTAAGAGTAATTTTTGTGCATTCTGTTTCCGTGCCTTTTCTTTTTAAGAAACTTCCCCCTATTGATGAGCTGTTCCTTTTTTTGATGTACCTGTCCTTGGGCCTGCAACACCGAGATCTTGGTGAAAGGTTTGGTATTCACCGTACAACAGTGAGCAGGATCATCACCACATGGGCCAACTTCCTGTACCACCTGCTTGGAAGCAAACGCCTCTGGCTGCCACACGAGGTCGTGCGTGCTCGACTTCCAGCGGAGTTCGCTTCATATCCTGACACCATAGTAGTGCTTGATTGCACCGAGATCTACTGCCAGACACCGTCAGATCTCCTGTTGCAGAGTGAGGTGTTTTCCACATACAAGTCCCACTCTACACTCAAGGCCATGATCGGCATGGCACCTCATGGTGCCATCACGTTCATCTCTGCACTTTATGCTGGATCCATGAGTGATAGGGAGATCTTCAAACAGTCAGGCATCATCAATGTCCTACAGCCAGACATGGCAATAATGGTTGACAAGGGCTTTCTAGTTGACAATCTGGCTCCTTGCAAAGTGTACAGACCAGCCTTCCTTTCAGGCAAAAAGCAGATGAGCACACAAGATGTTCATCAGACCCAGTCTATTGCACGCTTGAGGGTCCATGTAGAGCGTTGCATCAGGCGGGTGAAGGAGAACAAACTTTTTGACAGCGTTCTCCCAGTGTCTGTATGTGGGGTCATTGATGAGCTCTTCAATGTGGCTTGCTTCCTGGTAAATTACCAGAATGGGCCCCTTGTGAAGGCATGGGCTACCTAAAGCATTTGATGTGTCTACAGTTAAAGGGATATTGTGTAAGTTCTCCTGTTATCTATTCACAAAAAGTGACTATGGCTGGCGTAGTTTGGCACTCTGTTGCTAGAAGTCAGCGTTTACACTTTGTTTACCCCTCTCTATTTAATGTAATTTTCTTGTGTATATTAACATAGAATGTTTAATTTTATTATTATAAATACTCTGTTATTTGTCAGTGTTGTTTATTGCTGAACTACTAATGTGAGAAAGCGTTTGTGTTGCACATCAAGTAACTATGACCCAGAAGCTGTTAGTTAAGCACCAAAACAGAGCAGAAACAGCCGTGGAGACGTCAGAGTTTTACGTTCTTGTTAATAATTCTACTGCTGCGCTGTGATTGGTCCAGTCAATTTTTTACCGAGTGGAAATCACTTCTCAATGGAGGGAACCCAGACTGACTTGCCATGTATCTCTTACATGTCATGGTCAGGCTGGTGTACCAGGCTATATCAGATGTGGACTGAAGTCACTGTAACTGACAGACCACGTCTTCACAAAGAGGCTGTTTATGCCTTTACATGCAGCGGCTGTCGTCCATCTGCCCGGTTTCACACCAACGCAGCATAAAAGTACCAGTGAGTTGCTGCGATATGCAATTGTTACACAATGTGCCTTTAAAGTTCCAGATGTTTGAATAAAAGATGTATATTTTAAATCATATTGTACATATTAACTGTTCATGTCGATGTTATTTTGCTGTGTTAAGTTGTGCAGGGCTAAAACAGCTAATTGGACTTCTTCAGGTTACACCCAAGGTCATCTGCAACTTTGTTCAATAATTAGGAATTCTTCTCTTTTCATGTTTACATAGAAATAATTTTGAATTAAGGTTTACATGGAAAACATGTTTATTTAATTCCACTTTAGATCTGGGGCTAAGAAAGGTTCTGATTGGACAGGAGGCGGATGTGACATATTTACGCCTACCTGGAAGTACACAGACACCATCTCCTGCTCCTTTGATATGTAATTAGAAATTTAATTACGCTTAAGTAATGTATTTAGCTTGTATTTTTCTAATTTATATATAGTTTAAACTGATGCAGTTACTGCCAATTAATTTGCAGCTCTGATTGATAATTGTACAGTTGTGTTTGGACAAAAGTTTCCTTGTACATTTCCTTTCATTTTGTCTATTTTGTATAACTCTGCTCTACTTGTGCTTGTAAAATAAATCGGTCTTCAATCTTATTACAGTTTTAATACATTCATCAATACAAATCATTTAGTTTGTTTGAGCTGTTTACATTGTTGTTTTGCATAACACATGCTGTTTAAAACCTCAATATATCTGAGTTAACACACCATTTAGTTGACCAGTGGAAACAGGTGAACAGAGAAAACAGAATAATCCGCACCACGTGTGTCAACTAGGGATGGGGGATACTGAAATTTTTCATGTCAATACAATACCAGTAGTTTAAGGCACTTTTTCAGTGATGGTGATATCGATACTGATACTTTTTGCCCTTTAAAAGAAAATCCCATTTGTCATTCTTTGCTTTAATACCTTGAATACAAGGGCAATATTAAATATAAGTAAAACCTGAGAACAGAAGTACTGGAAACAAATGCTTCTAAAACAATAATAAATTATAGTGATGATAAAATTAAACAAAAATAGATTAAAAATGTCTTTCAATGTCATGTCAGTCAGTCATTTTCTGTACCGCTTATCCTGTTCAGGGTCGCGGGGGTTGCTGGAGCCTATCCCAGCTGTCTTTCAATGATCAAATAATATCATATAAACTAACTAAAATAATCAAATTTATTAAGTGTAAATGTTGAAATAGAAAATGTTATAGTAATATTATAAATTTACCAAAACATAATGCACAATAACCTGCATTAAACCACTGAAAGACAACAAAACATCATCATCAGCACTAACAGTAGCAACAACATCATGACATCTGATAGGCTACAACCATCATGTGATACAGAAGCTAGAATCTGGCTGCTTTCAGCATTTCATTACCTTAAACTCTTAGAAGTAGAAACAAATTGCATGTTTTGTATCTGTACAGTGGTATCGTGATACTCAAAGTATCAATTCTGATATTTTGTCTGGCTGGTATTGACGTATCGACTCCAAGGTATTGATATGCCTATCCCTAGAGTCAACTGGTTCCAGAGAGGGCTGTGTGGCTGCAGGTTTTCATTCAACAAAGCGGGAACACACCAGACTCTTTAGTCTTTAGGTTAAGACTGGACTCACTGGATGAAATGAGTGAAATCTGGTGTGCTCCTGCTCTGTTGGAATGAAAAACTGCAGCCACACGGCCCTTTCTGGAACCAGTTTGACACCCCTGATCTACACACTGGAAAAGTAAACATAAAAATAGAAATGGTCAGCCTTCTCTCTGATTGTCTGGCACACACTGGCGTCTCTGTAAATGCGTTGGACAAGAATGTCGTCCTCTGCATAGACTACAAAGTCACACCAGTCCATGCCTGTGATCAGGAGCTGCCCTTGCACTTGCCAGTAGTAGCAGTGACTAGACAAAAGTTTCATTGAGCCGTTACACTTCTTTAAATAGTTGCAGTCGACGTAACTTTTAGCATTCGGGCATTTGATCTCCAATAAACCAAAAGTTGGTCTCTCTGTGGGATCAAAAACCACACCATCAGGAGAGGAGCCCAACCATGGAGCATCAGGATGAATGACAAACCCACAAGGCCAGTAGTTGGTGTTTTTGATCCTGCAGTATTCCTGAATAGCCAATGGTTCAAGTGCAAGGCCCCTCCTCATGGTGGTGGTGGCTGTTGTTCCCTTCTTTGATTCGCTGCGCTAAACTGAGAGCAGAAGTGGACCCTCTTACATGGCACACTTCTCGGAAACGAGAGGAAGTAATTCGGGGTCTCCTGACATTATGCCACTCAACTGATGCACTCTGCTCCCTGGTAGCAACTTCAATTTGTCTGGATTGTTCCAGCGTTGTCGCAAGACACTCCAGTTCCAGCTGCTGCTGGTGGCTGCAGACAAACTGGACACAGGTTGGCTCAAGATGGTAGTTGTCCAGTGGCAGTGGTGGTGGTGAAGGGACGTCCATGTGGCGAATGATGACTCTGCTGACAGGTGGTGGGTGCTGGAAAGCAATAGGACTGCCTTCCTGGACTTTTCCAAAGGCTGAGTCAACTAAAGGGACATCAGCACTGATGGCCATGGTGGTAATGAGAGGAGCAATGTCTGCTGCAAAGTCCTGATAAACATCTGCCACTCTGAGGACATCAGGGTCCGGCATGTTGCCCCGCACAGCCTTATAACTTTTGCTCCTTTAAAAACAGCAAGACATTCAATTAAGAACTGTACGTTTTACAGCAACAAGATAACTAAATATATATACAACAATTACCTTACACCATTCACAACTGTGCGCTGTTTCGGCCTTGCAGACACAAAAACCATGTCACGTACGCGGCCTGGTTTCACACCCTGTAAAACAATGAAAATAATCGTTACCATAAAAATGATACCCATAAAAACCAAATATGTAGAGAGGAGATGTGATATGTGAATGTAGTACATAAGTATTTTTATTTCAAACCAAATTCACATTAAATATGTGCGTCCTTCCACAGCAAGTTTAATTTTACACAATTGCAATAATGTTAATTTAATTATGTAGGTGACAATGATTTACAGTAGTCCTCAAAATTATTCATACCCTCCAATTAAGGAAAACACTAAATTCACAATGGTAATTCAAATAACAAGAAACTAATAATAAATAAAAATTTACAAAACCAAACAAACAAAAATGTCCCAGACCAATAAGAGCAGCTTGCTTATGATTAGTGGATCAAAACACCTGTCAACAGGTGCAGAAGTCTTTTTGAACGTTACAGGAAACACCTGATTGCAGTGATCAAAGTGTTGCTCAACAAAATTTTAGTTTCAGAGCCCCATCATGCTTGTTTTATTTTTTCTTTGTTTTTAATATTTCTGCTGAACCACAATTCAAAATCAATGATTTTCATATATTTTTTTTATTTACTATTACTTTGGTCAATTTCAACTGATTTCACTGACAGATGATTTTTTCCCCCTTAATTGGAGGGCATGAATAATTTTGAGGATGACTGTATGTATCGTAATCAAAAATATCATGTGGTTTGTCTGACAATATGGCTTCCCTTGCCATGATGTTTCAAATCAAACTATAGGGAATGTTACATCTTGTTATATAGGGCATGGGTCCTCATGTGATGCCCACTCACCATGGTCCTTGGTTTGTGCCAGCTCTGTTCCGTTTCCGTACAGCTCAGTACTGGTGGCACAGCAGCCAAATCGAGAGCAGAGTAGTGTGCGGTCTGGTACAGTAGTGCTACACTGTGATTGCACAACACTGTTCCAGCCGCACAGGAACACTCTACTTCGGCAATTTCTACAGGGGAGCAGTCTTCAAACTTCATCTAAACACAAAACATATTGTCATCAAAAACTGAGTAATTATTGCTTTATCATTTGTACAACCAGAAAATGAGAACGCAAGTACTGGCAAGTGGGGGGAAAGCCTGGAACACAGTACAGGATTTCAGAGTATTGAATAATGTTTTTGTGCCCTTAATTGTGAATTTGTATGCATTCTGGGTTAACACTGCAATTCCAATTTGCGTTTTATTTGTCAAATGCTTTGCAGAGATTTAAATGCTTTTAATACACAAAAAGCTGACAGAACTGTATTTGCAGTACAGTTCAGTTTTTATCATAAGTGTTATGGTAGTTCAAGCTTTATGCACGTATCACAAAATATCGAAAATCCATTTCTACTACGCATTTAGGTCTATGTGTGAGCAATCACAATGTCATCATGTCCGTGGCTTTAGTAGGCATCATGCATGTAGAGACTAAATAATAGTTCTCCAATAAGAAAAAAACATCGTTCTGTCACAGCTTCCTGATGTTGTGACAGATGTGTCTTGAACTCCACACGTCTGAACGCATCAGCTGTATGCCAACCAATCACGGAAGAAAACAGCAGTGATCGCTCCTATAGGAACCTGTACTGTGTTCCGATCTTGTATCAGAATAAATAAAAAAAATAGTCAAAAGAGCGAATTAAATGGCCTTTGAACTGGCCGTAGCATTAACATTATGAAAGAGTTTTGAACTTGTGTGTAGCAAGAAACTGAAACCTGGACTAGCTTCTGGGGTTATCATGTAAGCTAATGCTAAAGTGAGATGTGTTTATGAAATCTTTATTTCCGATTAGCATTATGCTACTCCATCACTTACCTTGGAACAACTACAAATGTTTGCTACTCAACTTACACATTAGAAACACAAAAACCCCAAAATTTAGTCCTATTTTGAAGGAACAGGTAGACATTATTATTGTTCCCTACTCTGAGTTCATGAGGCTTATCATGCTTTCGCATTGATCTGTAACAGACCGCCCTGATGCTCACTCTCCCTGATGAGTCTTTGTTGGACACTGTGGTTAAGACATTAAAAACAGCGTTAGGCAGAAGGTGGGTAAAAAATAAAATTAAATAAAGCAAACTTATTACAGAAAAAACGAGACTGCATGCAAAAAGCAGATAGCTAGCAAAGCTAGTTAGCCTAACGGTCTCTGATTGTTTAAGTAGGCTTACTTACCCTCATAGTTGTCGATGTAATTCGATACGTATAATTTGAATCCCTTTTCTTTTTTACACCGTGGAGCTGATGAAAGTGCTCGAATCAGACGGAGAACATCGCTGATGGAAACTTTTGGCAGGTCCTGTAGAGATCGGGTGTAAAACGACGCCATTGCTTTCCGTGGGTGAACAATCGGACCGGAAGTACTGCCCCTCACAACATCAGATTAGCGGAAGTCACGTAGCCACATCGTGCAACGAGCCAATTGCAAATTTCATTGTTGAATAAACTTCATAGGGGATTATCACGCTTACCGGAAGTTCCCAGATTTTGGCACTTCCTCTTGCGGGCCATGTTAACGACAGCCGTTCCTGCTCTGTTATACTGTTTAAATCGGATAAACTCCAAACATACTCAAGTTTTCATTCCAGACTGAAGTGATACTGGATCAAAAGCTGGATCAAAGTGATCGATTCGCCGCGGTGAAGGGCCGAACTTTATAATAAAACACACGTTTGTTTGTCGCCGGTGGGGCACAACACCGGCACTTCACAGCATGCTAGCATTAGCCAGCTAGCGTTTACTGACGTGCTTAACATTGTGCGTCTTAAAACACACAAACATCTGAAAATCGGGTCTGTACCCCCCCTTTTCCAGTGGAACAACTGGGGACTGCCAAGAAAGGAGACGCTTTCAGATGCTTGTGTGTTTTCAGCCGCACAAAGTTAGGCACGTCATCAAGCTGGCTAATGCTAACCTGCTAACAGTAGTCCGCCAGCTACTACTCTGTTAAACTTTATTAATCGAATAAACGCCAATGCCAAGGTTTCATTCCAGGCTGAAGTGATGCTAAGGAAGAAGTGGATCAAAACGACCGATTCGCCGCGGTGAAGGACCGAACTTTATAATAAAACGACACACGTTTGTTTGTAGCCGGCAGTCTGCACAGTCGTGTTAGCAGGTTAGCATTAGCCAGCTCGATGACGTGCCTAACTTTGTGCGGCTGAAAACACACAAGCATCTGAAAGCGTCTCCTTTCTTGGCAGTCCCCAGTTGTTCCACTGGAAACGGGGGGGGTACAGACCCGATTTTCAGATGTTTGTGTGTTTTAAGACGCACAATGTTAAGCACGTCAGTAAACGCTAGCTGGCTAATGCTAGCATGCGGTGAAGTGCCGGTGTTGTGCCCCACCGGCGACAAACAAACGTGTGTTTTATTATAAAGTTCGGCCCTTCACCGCGGCGAATCGATCGCTTTGATCCAGCTTTTGATCCAGTATCACTTCAGTCTGGAATGAAAACTTGAGTATGTTTGGAGTTTATACGATTTAAACAGTATAACAGAGCAGGAACGGCTGTCGTTAACATGGCCCGCAAGAGGAAGTGTCCAAATGCCGGGAACTTCCGGTAAGCGTGATAATCCCCTATTGTTTACTGTTAACTTCCAATATTGTTCAAATTTTCTTCACATTAAAGAAAGATTAATATATACTACTGTTTTCTTTTCATTTTGTTGGTTCAAATTCAAGCAGCACTGTGATGATGCAAAAGTAAATGATGAGCTGCCAGAGATTAAATAAAAAGGCTAAGGTGTCCCTGTTCTGAAAAATAATGGACACCAGAATGTACAAAATGTTTTTTCAGGCAGCAACAAATGAGCGAACAACTTAAATCTGTTATGCAGCAACAGAAATTAAACAAGCCTTAAAAAGTGGTAAAACAATTTTCCAGAGTTCTCTCAACTTTTCTTACTTATTATCTTTCCACAGAACTGGAAAACAGGAGTGCTTTAAAATTTTTAAACGATAGTGTACATTAACATTTTATTCAAAAACCCTCATCCTCTTAAAATAAACTTAATGGTAAACATTAATGAATGCAAGAAAACAAAGTGACTCTATGAATCAGCAGACTTTCGGTTTTTAACTATCCTTCACTTCCACACTTCCTCCTGACCAAACCTGAAATGGCCCTGGCTCTGTAGAGTGTAGACAATGCATGTGATGTGTTATAATGAAATATGACATATCCCAACAAATCACACTATTAAATTACATAAATTAGCAACAGTTCAGTAAAGGCTTCACCAGTAGATTAGAAACATGACAGCATGTTTTTATTGCAGCTGCTTCAAGCTGCTTAAATAAATTGTCCTTCATGAAAATAATAAAAAATCTATAATGTCTTTGAATGGCTGTAACTCTATCTCATTGTAATGCTTTCTGTGTGTGTTGTGTACATAGATTATTACACATACATGTGTACATAGTTCACATAGCTTTGAACATAATTCACCACTTCATCCTCTGAATTTATGAAGTTTCTAACCGTATACCAGCCTACAGGTTTGCTGCAGGATGGCTTGGGGTGGGCAAGATTATTTCATATATGCAGGTCGATAAAAAGGCGACCCACACATCACCGGGATATCTGGCATCATGATAACATCCTCTGATTCCGGTTGAAGAGGATTAAGATAGTTAGCAGCAGCCTGTAGATATTTCACTGAACAACAGGTTCTGTTCAACCACGCTCTAACTACAGTAGCAACACATATGTCTTGGAGAAAAACTGGGTCTCAAATTGGCACCCTTTGTTTTTTCTCTCACCTCTCTTCTTTCTCTGTCATTCTTTCAAAACTAGATTTTCCTTTCTTGAATAAGAGATTTATTCAGAAGTGTTTTTTTTATATTGTTCAAGCCGGGAAGGATACATCGAAACGTCCTTAAAATCAGGGGAAAATAAGGCCACATTTGTAGACTGCATTTGAGGGAGACGGCCCTGAACGCATCGCTGTGATGTACACACTCAAAATCAGAGGTATGAGACAGGAACATTTCTGTACCTGTAGGTTCATTTTTTACAAATGTTCTCTCAAAAGTACAATATTGGTCTTTATGAGGCCAGAAGTACCTATATACTATGAAAAAGGGTCCAAAGTAATATAAAGTACACATTTGTACCATTTCAACCCTAAGGGTACCTGCAGCATTGAAAAATGTGTGTAGCTTGTACAATAACTATAAATAGCAGTACTTCTAAACAGTATTATAATTATAATTACTATATTATGATTTTCATAATAATCATAGTAATAATTGTATGTATAATTATATATTTGTTTGGCCTAATATTTAAATAAGAATTCATTTATTATTAGCATCTTTGATTGTTGTCATAATCTCTATTTTATTGACTTTTATTCATCATCTTTAATTGGTTTAATTGTACTTTATTAACTCATACAGCTTGATAAGGTACAAAAATGGACCATGAAGGTACAGAAATGTCTTTCAGAAAGGAACCCCCCCAGCTACAAGCTTAGTACTCTTTTTTAGTACAAACTGGTACCTCTATGTTTGAGTGCGCACTCAAACATAAGGGGACAGCACAGGTATGTTTCTGTCCCTCAAGGTCCAATTTGAATTTATGTGCCTAACCCAGATTAAAGAAACAGGGGCCCCTGGGCTCAAAGTCTTGAAGGGCCCCTCCAATCACGACCAAAAGGACATTGTATATAATGTCCATTATACAGATTTCACACCGCATTATTGTAAAACAACAGTTCTCAGTTTGCAGCAACAACATCAAGATACCACATTGTGGTCAAACTTAAAGTTATACCGCGTAACTTTTGGCCACTAAACCTGTAATTTCCCACAGGTGCCACAACTGTCTCAAAATTAAACAATCTCAGTCTGTGTTTTGGAAAAATGTTTTAGACACTTTGAAAAGCTGATTTTTAAAGGAATAGTTCACCCTCAGAATGATTTAACTTTATTTTCCACTTACCCTGATGGTGAGCAAGACTCTGGACCACTTTTTTAATATGTCAAATACAGCCGGAGTTCAGGGCGACTTCTCGTTTTCCCCCAATGGAGTTCACCAGGGTCCGAGCCAAAAAGGTCCATAAAAGTCCACGAAATATTGTCAATATTCCTCCATACTGCTCGTCCCATGTAGTCCAAGTGTCCTGAGTGGGTAGCGTCCAGAATTTACTTGAAACTACGCCATTTAGTAGATTTTTAGAGCCTTAAAAAGGAGTATTGTTTAAGTCCATGAGGCGCGCACATGCATGGTCACGAAACTACGGCAGCCTCGGCGTTCAGAGCCTACTCTGCCGATAATGCAAGCGTAGAAGAAGAAATTGCAGTTTACATTGTGGTAAGAGTGACAGAGCTCTAAACAAACCGGGACAAACACAGGAGGGGTTGGATATTGATCTAAAAGAATGAAAGAAAGAAAAAGAGAACGTGGGATCTTGTCTGCCGTGGCTTCCATAGTTTCGCGAATGCGCATCGGTGTGCTTGCTAGGCATGCAATGTAGTCTTGTTTAGACTCTAAAAATATACTAAATGGCATAGTTTCAAGTAAATTCTGGACGCTACCCACTCAGGACACTTGGATTACATGGGACGAGCAGTATGGAGGAATATTGACAATTTTTTGTGGACTTTTACAGACCTTTTTGGCTCGGACCCTGGTGAACTCCATTGGGGGGGGGGACGAGAAGTCGCCCTGAACTCCTGCTGTATTTGACATATTAAAAAAGTGGTCCAAAGTCTTGCACACCATCAGGGTAAGTGGAAAATAAAGTTAAATCATTCTGAGGGTGAACTACTCCTTTAAGTCATCAAGCCATTAATCAAAGAGCTCCAGGTTACATGATCCAATGAGAGACGGCTCGCTCCTGAGAAGTTACAATGCCTGGTTTTTGAGAATGACAGCCCCCTCAGAGCAACGACATGCGTCAGGTGTCTACTCAAAATATCTTATCACACTCAAAATAAGACAAAATTTCTTAAAGAGATACATTTCAGTGAGATATAGGAACTTGTTTTATGGCAAAGCATCTTATTTCAAGAAATCTTATCAGGAACATTTTGCTTTTTCTATTGGCAGAATTTTTGCTTATTTCAAGCAAAAAAATCTTGGCCACTCTTGAAATAAGTAAAAAAAAAAAAAAAGGAAAGATTTTTTTGATTAAAGGAATAGTTCACCCACAGAATGATGTAACTTTATTTTCCACTTCCCCTCATGGTGAGCAAGACTCTGGAGCACTTTTTTAATATCTCAAATGCAGCTGGCGATCAGGAAGGCTTATCGTTTCCCCCCAACTTTCATATAATGGAGTTCACCAGGGTCCGAGCCAAAAAGGTCCATAAAAGTCCACAAAAACTTGTCAATATTCCTCCATACTGCTCGTCCAATGTAATCCAAGTGCCCTGAGTGGGTAGCGTCCAGAATTTACTTGAAACTACGCCATTTAGTATATTTTTAGAGTCTAAAAAGGAGTATTGTTTACGTCCATGAAGCGCGCACATGCGCGGTCACGAAACTACGGAAGCCTCGGCGTTCAGAGCCTACTCTGCCGATAATACAAGCATAGAAGAAGAAATTCGCTGTTTACATTGTGCTAAGAGCGACAGAACTGCAGACAAACTGGGACAAACACAGGAGGGTCCAAGAGGGGTTGATATTGATTTAAAACAAAGAAAGAAAGAAAAAGAGAACGCGTGATCTCGTCTGCCACGGCTTCCGTAGTTTCGTGAATGTGCAGCGGCGTGCTTACAGGAGATGTGATGTAGAAGTGTTTAGGCTCTAAAAATCTACTAAATGATGTGGTTCCAGTAAATTCTGGATGCTACCCACTCAGGACACTTGGATTACATTGGACGAGCAGTATGGAGGAATATTGATAAGTTTTTATGGACTTTTATGGACCTTTTTGGCTCAGGCCCCGGTGAACTCCATTATATGAAAGTTGGGGGGAAACGAGAAACCTTCTTGATCGCCGGCTGCATTTGAGATATTAAAAAAGTGCTCCAGAGTCTTGCTCACCATGAGGGGAAGTGGAAAATAAAGTTACATCATTCTGTGGGTGAACTATTCCTTTAAGCAAAAAAAATTCTGCCAATAGAACAAGCAGAATCTTCTTGATAAGATTTCTTGAAATAAGATGCATTGCCTTGAAATATCTCACTGAAATGTTTCTCTTTAGGTGATTTTGTCTTATTTTGAGTGTGGAGATATTTTGACACTAGATAAATATACTTGGTAAGATTTGAGTTTCTGCAGTGTAACGGCAGGATGATATGGCGTCCCACCCATAATACAGCATTATTACGCTGTATGCTGATGGTGGTGGCATCTTTGTTCTGATGAGGTTACAGATTAATCTGAGCAGCTGGAATATGGGACAAGGGCTCAGCTGAGAGAAAGAGACACACCTACAGAGCCAGGCGTTGGACTTTTATTGATGTTGATGTCCCAGCTGGAAATCAAACAGATAACCAGAGGATTAGCTGTTCCTGCCATGCTGGTGCTTTGTTGGTCCGAATCTGAGAGTTCTGAGAAACAATCCTGATCCACAAGTCCTCAGACCAAACTGCAAATGATCCTGCTGAAACATGGTGGGGGTCCTGCTCACCTGACCGTGAGACTCACCCTCCTCTCCATCAGTCCTGCTTGCATTTCAGGTCTTCTCCTTCACTTTGGGATCAGCGGTTTCCAGATTCTCCTCAGTTCATCGTGGTCTTCTAGAACGTCACCTCAATGAATCCTGTCACATCACAACTCTGAACTCGGTGTTTGTAATCTCCCATGCTCCTCCAGGACCCTGTGGAGGGTGCAGAGTTGGTCCACCGTTCCACCAACGGGACCACACTGGTTCTCAGTCTGAGGTTCGACTACCTGACAGAGCCTCCTGTCAGGGACCCGTGCATAGACGTGACCAGAGAGGCTGAGGAAAGAGCACCTCCAGCCCCCCCTTTCTTAGATATTTATACAATATTAGTCAATTTCTCACAGCCTTTATTACCCACAGTTCCTTCTGTCTGTCATATGTCCAGGGATGGGTGATACCAAAATCTTTTCCTGTCAAAATTATACTGTACGAACAGTTCATGGTACTTTCTCATCAATATCAATACTGATATCAATATGCACTCTTAGAAATAAAAGTGCAACCTAGAACCATATAGGGTTCTTCGGCTTGTCCTCATAGGGCAGGGGTCGGCAACCCGCGGCTCCGGAGCCGCATGCGGCTCTTTAGTCCCTCTGTTGCGGCTCCCTGCATTGGAAAATGAATTAATGACTATTCTACTAAAGTGTATTGTATTTTGGTTGGTTCACTTTAATGATGTGATTCTAAAAGACCAAGACAAATGTCCCCTTGAGAGACAATAAAGTTTCTTATCTTATTCTAAATTTGAGGATTATGATGATCCCTCTGAGGGATTCATGTACAGTTGCGCACTTTTCCCGAGTTCTCCGAGCACTGCAAATGCAGCACGTGAAATAAAATCCAACTCAACTATTAAAATAAAGACATGATTTATATTTTACCATTTTGCAAAGCAGCCCATTGAGTGTCAGGTGCAACAAGCAGGTAACTGCAGAAAACGGCGAGTAACTGTCCAGCATGCTATGATGCGTCTCACAAACCTTTACGCAGCCAATCAGTGTTAATAACTGCACTTCATGCTCACGTGCCGCTATCGTGCAGCATAGCACGATACAGCCCTATTGAATCAGCAATCACGGAATTAAACATTAAAAACGGAATTAATTACAAACAAAGAATATCACTGAGCGTGGACGTGCCGCGGAGCGCTGAAATTTCCTCCTGGCGCACTGTCCCACGAACGCCTCACAGCGGAGCGTCTCTGTTGTGCTGTTGCTGCAGTTCTGGCATTTAAAGTGAATAATAAACGAGCAAAAGCTTATTTGTCCACTCCGACCCTGTCATGCTGCGCTTTGATCACTTCTCCAGCAGGTAGGCCGACGATAGAGAAGAAAAGTGTCTGATGCACTGAGCATGTTCAGCGCTGCGTGGGCAGATTCATTTGTTTTCACTGCTGACCAGATTATATGTTCATATTTTGTGAAAAAAGTAATTTCATTTTTCGGGTAGCTTACTGCACGCGCCAGTAAAAGGATGATGGCACAGACAGGACAGCGTGTTTGGTTTGCTGCTGGTAGATTATTAAAGCTGCGTCTTTTTCCATTCTACATAAATACAACAACTAAAATAGATTTAAAAAAAAAAAAAAAGTGACCTTCAACCCGACGTCTTTTCTTTTTTTTTTAGTTTAAAATGTTTTTCTTGCTGGATGCAGAAATGTGATTTCGTTTTCTCGTTTTTATGTTAAATGCAACACATTTAACGTTAAAGTTTTTATTTAATTATCAATGTTAAAAGTCAGTTGATGCTCCAGTGTTTTCTTTATTGTAGGAAACGGGTCTAAAAGGCTGTTTGGCTGAAACAGGTTGCCGACCGGCGTATTTAAGACTTTTACATTTTTGCGGCTCCAGACAGATTTGTTTTTCGGTTTTTTGGTCCAATATGGCTCTTTGAACATTTTGGGTTGCCGACCCCTGTCATAGGGGAACCCTTTTTGGTGCAAGTTTGAACCCTTTTGTATGGGTTATAAGTGTAACCCTTTCAAAGGGTTCTGACTGGAACCCTATATGAAAGGTTACACCCAGAACCATCAGTACAAGGTTCTATGCAGAACCCCCATGAAAGGTTCTACCTGTAACCCTTACAAAGGGTTATTGGTGGAACCCTTTGCTGTCCCAAGGGTTTCATCTAGAACCCACACAGGGAGTTCCACTGAGAATCCTTTTATATTCATCTACAACCCATATAGATCCTTTTTTTGATGATTACACTGATAACCCTCTTCTCTTTTAATGGTTATAGAAAACACTGATGCGACATATCAGTCACAACTATTACATAACGTACATATTGTATATCATCTTCATCCAAAATAGTTGAGATTGAAAAAGCCTTCAACTTCCTTCAAATATTTTTTATTCAAAAATCTTAACACAATGATGAAAGATGAGGACATTCTCTCTGAAGAAAGGTTATGCTGGTGCTGTGGGGAATAAGGGTGAGCATAGCAGGCCTGTAAAATCAGCAATGTTTCGGACATTCAGACAAGGTACCCCAGGATGTCCTCGGAGTTGTCCGATGGGTGAAAATAATCTCCAGCAATGGTGACACAGAAAGGAAAGACAAAGTCAGTTAGTAGCATTCATACAAGAAATAACTGCTACATTGGATGAATTGCCAACAGTAATTGGATGATGCAGTGAGAATTATCTGAGTATTGGATCCACTTTGATGGTAAAGTTCAGATGTTTTAGATGTCTTTTTTGTGTTGCAGTTTTACAGTTTTTCTCAGTTGCTAAAACACTAAATCTCATTCTCAAAGCCATTTTTTCAGAAGCCTAAACCACGGTATCAAATCAGTCCCCTTGTGATCAAAATCTAAAGCATGTTTCACATCCCTAGACACTGCTTGCAAACACATTTGCATTGTGATGCACTTGCTGTGCAAAATGGTGAACACATGCTGCACACTTTGATCACAACTAAGACACAGGTGTCAGCAGGTAAACACAGTGACTCAAAATTGATTTCACCTTTAGCTGATGATGAGGGAACCAATATAAACAAGTTGAGGAAGCTGTGGGAGGTCAAGATTTTGCGATGGATAGAGGAAACCAGGGAGGAAGAGTCTGCATAAGAGGTGGTCAAGGATGGGAACGTAAGGCGGCAAAATTAGGTCTGACGCAGAGCCTTCATTTCAGATGAAATCCATGCAACTGTGATCGACCACTTTGCTGTATTACCTCCACCAAGGAGTTGATGTTTTTGGTAGCATTGGTTTGTTTATCCATTTGTCTGTCAGCAACTTTACGGAAAAAGTTCCGAACGGATTGACCTGAAATTTTCATTAGCCATGTGTCTCAGCCCAAAGACGTACCCATTATATTTTGGTGGTGATCTGGATTACCTTCTGGATCCAGGAATTTTTTAAGGATTCTTTATCATTGCAAGAGCTGCTTGGTGGAGGTCGGCGCTCTCTGAGTGCTTTTCTTGTTCTTTATGTTATGAGTTTGCTGTGTTGAGACATTATGCATTTGGCCTGATGTAAATAAAAAAGAAACACATTTTGACAGCATGATGTTCTGAGAACTCTGTTTTCCTTTTTTCCTTCTAGTGTTTCCTGATTGCTCTGTAGTGTTCTACATTTTGCTGTGCTTGAGGCATGATTTGACAATAGTGTCTCTTTTTGAGGCCAGGTGATGCTGTTTTGAGTCAATAACTTCCTTTTGCAGCAAGAAGCAGAGATTTGGGGAAAGTAGTTTGAGTTATGGGATTAGTGTTTAAAGTTGTGAAAAACTGAGGGGACATTTCAAAAATAGTGTTTTAGCAATTGAGAAAAACTGTAATAGGGCAACAGGGACACTGAAGATTCATGACATCTCACCCAAAAAGGCATTTGCAAAGTCACCAAAACCCTCTTTTTTTAAGCCAGTGGGACACATCATATTTCGTCCAATGTCTTTAACTCATCTGCAAGAAAATACAAAAAGAAACTAATATTAATATTAAGATAGCCTTTCTCCACGAAAGCCCTTAACTAGTCATGCTTGATAAGATAAAGTTGATTTAACTTACTTTGATTCTCTTGAGTTTTCAGATGTTGCCACGCTTAACCCAGTTTCTAATTCAAATTCCGACACTGGTGATCATGAGGGACGTGTAATCACCACACCTGATGTGCCACACCTGTTTTGCCACGAACAGTCCAGAGGCAATTCAGCTTCCAGCTGGGCAGCCAGCTCCCAGGACCCACATGTCAAAAATCCTATCAAAATATATTCCCAAACAAAAATGGTCCTTTACTTAATTAAAAAGAAAATTCATTTTACATGAGACAGACTGACATATGAATGTAGTTTTGGTTTGTAGCAAAGGGCCCTCACTTTTGACTATTTGACCTAATTAAATGGTTCTTTAATGACCCACACTGGTTGAATTGATCATTTCATCCAACATTTTCCTTTGGATGTGAGAGGATTCAGTGATACACCTGCCATACCCTGATTTGATTGAACTGGGTGCCTGCATGTTGAAGGTTAAGTGGACTGGAGCTTAGATCCCATTGAAATAATAGAGAGGCATATAGTTTTTCAATTGTTAAATGCATGATTGTGCCTGTTGGCACATGAATTAGTTTATTCAGTTTGCTTTGATAGAATGCCTCGATAGATGGTATACATGAGTTTTGTCACATGGAAAACTGGATGTATTTTTTTTTTTTGGAAATGGAGAATAGAACAAAAGTAAAAGCTACTGTGAGGCATTAGGAACATGATACCCTCCCTTATCAGTGGGTTTTAATTCAGGGGGCAGGATTCTGGGGGTTTGCTGACAACTGAGACATTCTCAGCACAATTTTCCCAAATGTTGACTGGTGGATGTCCTGACATGTGCTCATGTTAAAGTAGGTGGTGTGGCAAGGTACACAATGAGGATCCAGACAGGATTCAATCCCCAGACTCCTGGGTGAAAGTCATGCACGCTGATCATTCAGCCAAAGGGACATCCCTGTGGCAAAGTAGCCAGGGCGCGTTATCTATCGGAGGCGTAGTGAAAGGACCTCTGACTGTCACAGAAGTATAATAGTACCTGGTGGAAATTCCGTCCCCTTTAATTTCCATTGCCAAAAATGAAAGGGCTCCTAGAAAGCATCAACTGCTGAATTGCATACCAATGCCTGTGGCAGCAGTGGCTCAGGTGGCAGAGCAGGTTGTCCAATGACTAGAAGGTTGGAGGTTGGAATCCTGCTCCCCGAGTCAGCCTGTCCTTGTGTCCTAGGCAAGATACTTTGCCTCCAGTGTCAGCATCTCTGGTGCATGGATGTTTTGGGGTGCCCAGAAAGGCTGTTGGTGCAGATCGGTTGCCATTTTTCAGTCTGTCTGTCCCAGGGGGGGGGGGGCTTACCATCATGAGGGGTGAATGAATAATGGTTACAATAATAACAATTCATTCTTTATTAATCCCAATTGAGAAATTCAACTCTGCTTTTAACCCATCGCACGTTTAACCTTAGGACAGTGGGCTGCAAATTACGGTGCCCAAGGGAGGGGGTTTTATGTAATTTATTTGTTTCTTTAATTGGGACAACACATATAAAAACCAGGAGAAAAACTCCTAAATATGCCACATTTAGCCAAAAGGCTGGTTTTCATCTGTTGTCCCCTGCCAGATCTGAAAAGGCTCCCTAAAATATGGAGATACAGAAATATAAAGTGTGTAAACAGCTATTCTAACAAACCTTTGCAAATTAGTAAGGATATTTGCCTGTTATTTTACCTGGTTACCAAATAAGGGACTTGAACCTGGTTTCCTCCACCAAAGCCTGCAGTGCTGACAACTGGGCTACCCCTCCCACACAATGCTGAAAACTCAGGGTGCATTTAAAAGCGTTATATAGAGCTAATCCATTATTATTATTTTCAACTAGCCAAAACAAACCCCTAAAATTTTATCCCCTTGGGTGCATGCTTTATTGTCCATCCCTGTGTCATCTACACTGTGGCCCTGATTGGCTCTCTTTTAAAAATGGTACTGGAAGTCAGCTCCATGGTATAACTCTTCAGCTGACTGGTCAGCACAGTTGTCAGTCATGGAGACTGGGGTTCAAGGGCCAGTCTTTGAACACTGTTTTGCAAAATGAGAGCATTCCAGACACATGCATTTAAAATACTTTTTATAACGTGAATATTTGAGGGTGATGATCTCCGAACCCCCAGATTCCACATACTTCACTCCCATCTGTTCCGCCCTGCACAGCACAACAAATACTTTGCTATATTGTCATCCATCCAACAGGACTTGAAGAACCTTTTCTCCAAAGTTCTTTGTAAGAATAATGGTTCCTAAAGGAACCTTTTCAATGCAGAGAACCCTTGAAGAATCCAAGATGGCCACATTCAATGAAAAGGGATTTTCAGATGCAAATGGTTCTAGGAAGAACCCCTGCCTTTCACAAAGAACCCCTTTGGAACCCTTTTTCTAAGAGTGTAGAAAAGAAAGGAGATGTAAAAAAGAATAATCTGGATCTGACAAGTAAATTAAGACATCGTCTGCAAAAAGTGATATCTTTTGTTCTTGTACAAACATTTTTACACCCGTAATATTTTGGATAATGCCCTGACTTAAAGGTTGAATATGGAACATTTTTATTAAAAGCTATATTTTTTCAAAAATAATACCTCCACAGGTCGTTTGGGGGTGTACAGAATGAAAGTACAACATTTCCTAGAAAAATTATATTTAGCCTAAAAATAATTATAAAATAATTTTTTACTGGTTGGATAATGGCATTTTATTTACGTCTATAAGCCAATACACGCCGCCATTGCAGGTTGCCAAATACGATCTCTGTGTGGAAACAATATTTTGGTCATAGTCAGGCTTGTACAGGGGAAAACCATGGAGACGACAAGTGAAGCAGCTGCTTCAGAGCCCTGGAGATGTTATCTGTTTCTGAGGAGGAGTGACCTAAGAATAGCAAAACCTGGAGTAAATTTAGGTGAAGACTTCACTAAATGGACCCACATAAACGTTTTCCACGGAGTAAAACACGTAAATGGCGACTTTCCTGCTGGATCGTAAGCTAGCTTGTTTGCTAACATGGCTAACGTTAGCTGTCAGTTATAAACTCCTCTGCGTTACTTGTTGGACATGCTGCAGACTGTTGGTCACTTGCGTATCAGCAGATTCTGGCATCCCAGCGGCTGGAGTTGTTTTTCTGCCGTTGCAACTACAACCTAGACACACGTGATGTCGCTGTTCTGTCCGTGTTCATATTCAACCTTTAATGCTTCAATGAAAATAGCAAATAATAATGGGCTGCATGGGCATCCTTGTCTGCTTCCTCTCTCTAGTTCAAATGATTTTGAAAGGGCTCCATTTACTTTAATTTTTGCTTTTGGACAAATACATAATGCTTGAATTATTTTTACAAATGACTGAGTAAATCCAAATTTTCTTTGACTTTATATAAGAATTCCCAGTTAACCCAGTCAAATGCCTTTTCGGCATCGAGGCTAACAAGCACCATCTTGATTTTGTTTTTAATGGTGTGATCTAATATATGTAAAGTCCGGCAAATGTTATCTTGTGTTTGTCTCTTTTTTTCTAAAACCAGTGACCTAAACTAATAATTTCAGGCAGTATATGCCCTAATCTTTTAGAAAGAATGTGTGTAAATATTCTATAATCTTGATTAAGCACGCTTATAAGGCAGTAATTTGTACATTCCGATTTATCCTTCCCTTCTTTTGCTATCAAAGAGATAGATGCCTCACCCCAGGATGGAGGCATTACTCCATATTGGAGAACATAATTAAACATTACTTTCAAAACTGGAACCACAAGGTATTTCATTTCTTTTTAGAACTCTGAGGGAAAACCGTCTGGTCCTGGTCCTTTGTTAGCTTTGGACTCAGAAATGGCTTTTTAAATTTCTAATTAATTTTTTTCTGAAATGAGACCGTTGTTTTGGTCTTCGGTTACTTAAGGTAAACTAATTGTATCTAAAAATGTATTTATGAGACTTCCATCTACTTTAGGTTGAGAATATAAATGCTTATAAAAAAAATAAGAATGATTCTTGTATATTATCCAACTTTCTTACTAATGTATTTGTCTGGGAGTCCCTTATTTTATTAATAGTATTCTCTAATTGTTGTTTTTAATTTAAAAGCCAATAGTCTAGCTGATTGTTCTTCTGTTTCATAATATCTTTGTTGTAAAAAAAGTAATTTTCTTCTTTATTCACTTGAAAAAATATTAATTCCATTTTTTGTTTTATCCAATGCTGTTTTCAAAGTCTTGCCTACAGTATTTTTGTGGGCCTTTTCCAACATTTTTAATTGTGTTCGAAGCCTCTCTAATTCTTCACTCCGCTTCTTTTTCAGATGTGAGCTATAGCTAATAATCTTCCCCGAATGACGGCCTTTGATGGATCCCAGAGAATTATTGGAGAAACTTCATCATTATCATTGTCAGAAATATAATTTGTAATATCTTCACTGACTTGCTCCTTAATTATATGTAAAATACTTGTATTTAACCTCCAAGAAGTTTCTCTCTTTTCTTCTCTGAATATTACTTCCAAATAAACTGGGGCATGATCAGATAAATCCATGGTTCCTATTTTACAGTTTATGACTTTGTGAAAATCATTTTGAAACATAAAAACATAATCCAGTCGAGAGTAGTAATTGTGGGGATGGGAAAAAAACTATAGTCCCTTGCCACTGGATTCAGTTCTCTCCAAACATCAGAGAGTCCTAGTTCCTTCAAAGTAGCTTTGACATCCTGTTTTATTTAGTCCCACCATCTGAGGACTGATGGATTAAGACGGATATTCATGTCTCCCCCAAAGATCAAAATTTCTTCTGCCTCTGCAGTAATAAGATCGAGTTTATGTTTGTAGAATTTCCATTCCGATCCTGAGGGAGCATTAACATTTAAAGGGACTTGAGGCAGGATTAAGAAACGAAACTCGCGACTGGCGCTTCAGGTAACTGCAGCCACGAGCCAAGCCGTCACGGAGCACAAACTGAAGCTATAATGTTGTTTACTCACCTTTTTCTCCGTAGTTACACTTTTTAGTGTCTTTCAGTTGATCTGGATCGTTTGCTGACGGCAGAATAATCCATAACTATCGCTTACAGTGTTTGAATTTACCGCGACCGGCTTCGTCCTATATCAAAACAGCGGATGTAGCGTCATGTGACGTCACGTCCGCATGGCAGAGCTGGAAAACTATAATGTTGTTTACTAAGCTTTTTCTTCGTAGTTACAATTTTTAGTGTCTTTCAGTTGATCTGGATCGTATTCTGACGGCAGAATAATCCATAACTATCGCTTACAGTATTTTTATTTAACGTGACCGTCTTTTTCCTGCATCAAAACTGCGGATGTAGCGTCATTTGACGTCACGTCCGCAGGGCAGCGCGGGAAATTTGGACACTGAATTGCTGCGCATTTTGCAGCCTGTTCAAGGCAACGGAGAAAAACATGGGTGGAAACGTTATTTTTGGTATTTAGCGCTTCATCACCCATTAGTATGAAAAAAAGGGACATTCATGTTTGGTTTTTTTCAAATTCCTGCCTCAAGTCCCTTTAAGGTTGTTGTCAAAACACCTTGTAAATAACTTTTAATAAATACATATCTCCCATCCTCGTCCTTTTGTTCTTTAATACACTCAAAGTTCAATCTTTTTAGAATCAGTGTTACTACCCCTCTCTTTAAGCTTGAGCAGGATGAAGAGAACTGCTTAAAATCCCACTTCTGAAGTTTATCATGCTCTGTCTGTGGTAAATGCGTTTCCCGGAGTAAAGCCTTCACTTTTTAATTTAGTGATTATTTTGCTTCTTTTGATAGGATTCCCCAGACCATTCACATTATATGTTGCCACTTTCTGAATTGAAAGTCCTTTTCAATTCAGAGTCACTCAGCACTGTCCAGGTTAACGGGATATTGTGTAAGTTCTCCTGTGTTTTATTCACAAAAACTGATTATTTGGTTCAAAAGTGTTTTTTCATTAATCAGTAATCACTCCCATCAACAAACTGAAGTGCTTCTCTAAGTTCGTATCATTCATTTACACATCGAGCGGGGCGGCTCGGTGGGGGCTGCCATGTCGTATCGCCATGTTTTTGCGTTCGGGAGAAGCGTGACAGCAGGAAAACACAGAAACTCACCGGACACACCGGAGTTTTCAGCTCAGTTCGAGGTAATGCCTTTGAAAAGTCACCGCGCTGCAGTGGGAGAAACCAGCGTCTCACTGATGCTGCGTTCACGTGCAGTCGGGCAGACGGCCGTCGGTAACAAACCAGATGTCATTTTAATCAATGAAGCCGAGCGAAAGACGGTAAAACATGGGTCAGGGAAAACAATACGACATCGCCATGACAACCGAACAGATGTGGACTGATGTCACTGTAACTGACGGACCACGTCTTCACATAGAGGCCGGTGATAACTTTACATGCATTGGCTGTTGTCGGTCTGCCCGGTTTCACGCGAATGCAGCATGAAAAGTACGAGGGAGCTGCTCCTGATTACACAATGTCCCTTTAAGTAGTTGTATCACAGATGAAAGCAGGGTTTTCTCCACAGACATTAAGATGAGCCGCTGGGTATCAAACCTGCAACCTTCTGACATGGACGCAGCATCACGCTGACGGAACAAGCCCAGACATTCATGGACCACTCTGGATGGTTATCTCCACACTGAAAGCTTTATTAACATGAAGTGCTTTAAAAACATGAAACAGCTGTGCAAGTTCACAATAACTTCAGTCTGATGTTCCACACGTTCACCTTCCTCCTGCCTCAAATCCTCATCGTCATTGGCTGGCACAGGGAAGCGTGCTCACTCAGCGTTCAGCATCGTCCATAGACCACAATAAATACCCATGATTTGCTTACTGGACACAGAAATTATATCTGTGAAAGTGCCGATGCTGCCCCACCCCACCCCTAGGGATGGGAATCGTTAAGAATTTAGCGATTCCAGTTCCATTGTTGATATCACTTTTCTATTCGGTTCCTTATCGATTCTCATTGAATGGTGAAATACAGTATGAACAGCTTTGGTCGCAGTTACTCTTTCATTTAAAGTTTGCATCAACCTTTTGCCTCCAACTTCAACTTAAAGCTGACTTCAGTTAAAAAATAACTCATAAAATACAACTACAGTGATCAACTTTTGTACAGTGTGGCAAGGTTCACAACAGAGGGCCCAGGCAGGACTCGATCCCCAGACTCCCAGACGAAAGTCATGCGTGCTGACCATTCAGCCAAACACATCCCTGCGCCCACGTAGCCAGGACCCCACACTGTCACAACAGTTTTTGTGCAGAAAAAAATAGCATGTTTACCTTTTGATGAAGGATACAAGATCTTTTAGGACTTAAAGGGAACGGATTAAATAAGTTAGACTTCTTTTTACTCCTTTTGAACATGTTGAATTTAAATTATTGTGTGTGTGTAAATATGTATGTGTTTGTGTGTGTGTGTGTTTCGTTTCATTTGTCAGATATTTTGTTATAATTTACAGAGCAGTACACAGCAGTACACTGCAGTACACACTCCACACTGACACAGAAGATGCTGCTGCTTTCCTTTTCAACATGTTCAAAATAAACTAAAGACTAAAGGTTTATGTGACATCACAATACTTTATGAATAATCTCTAACATTATTACATTCAACGGGAGTTTTACGTTACCTGAGACGTTTCAGACGGAAGCTGTGCTGAGGCTCCCCACGGAGCGCCACCACGGTTGCTTAGCAACGTACAAAAGGCTTTATATTCCGACAAACTAACTGCTGTGTGGCCAAATGTTGGAGGTATTTCCTCCCTCTGATGTCATCAACGTTCCTTACTTATGTCGTATTTTTTCATGAAATACAACCTTTGGAGCACGTTTGCTGCGACGACATGTTGGAGACGCGTACGTGACGTCATCGCACAAATGCATCCGACGTTTATGGAACCAATGAGATGGAATCGTTAGACAGAGAACCAGAACCGGTTCTCAATTCCCATCCCTACCCCCCCCCCCCCCATACATATCATCTACATACCTGCTATCATGAACAGAACTCAGGAGAACACAAAACTGTCAAAGACAAATACTTCCAGGTGTGTCTTTGCAACACCATGGCTTTGTTTAAGAAATCTGAACATAAATTAGTCAAAAACATAAAAATCTTACAAGTATAAATAGTTTGAGAAAAGATTTAAATAAAGTTGTGAACAGTTGTAATTGAGGAAAAGGTGTAGTTGCACTGATCAGACATCTGATGACGTCCTGACCCGAGGCCTGCCGATCTTCATCTGCAGAGACACAGAAACAACCGTCAGAGGCAGAAACAGAGGCAGAAACGTCTTCCTATGTTGCTGTGGACGGACCTGCTGGTTCTGGTCTCGGTCCGGTCTGGGTGAATATGCAGGATTATAAAATGAGGAATCTTGTCTGTGCAGAGACGATGACAGCGGGGACGAGCCTGACGCGGGGTTCAGCTGGTGGAGAGGCAGAGACTGCCTGGAGCTGAACGGGTCCTGTCTGTGGACATCATCACGTACGAATGAAGGCCTCATTACATCTCCTGGAAGCAGCAAAACAAGAGTTTATGACGGCTTTAAAACACTCATACGGTTCCTCGTATTTTTAATTTAATCTCATTAAATTACATCACTGTTTGTATCTTCCACTGGGATGAAGGCCATGAAGTAAATATGTGTCTAACCATTAAAACTCCTTAACCCTAAAAAACTCTTTTGCTATTATCTGTTTTTTATATGCTCACTTGGAAACAGCAAAATTTTATTTCAGTGTTGACACAGTCATGACCAACATTAGGGAAATAAACATGCCAGTCATCTGCATACATATGGAAATTACACTGTGTTCGTGGAAAGTAGAGTCCAGTGCCAGACAGGGTATAAAAAAATATTGACACACTGAAATATCGTAATATTTTATGTTGAGATATCATATCAGTATTAAAAAACGCTGTATCGATATTTTTTATTTGCAAAATCTTGCAAGATTTTGTAAGAGAATGGTGAGGTCTCGCGAGATTTTGTTGTTCTATCTGCAGCGGTTCAGCATGTAGAAAAGTCCCTGCATTAGCACTGATATCTATGTGCAGTCTGCAGGTTCAGGTTAAACTTTAGACATGGTGTAAAGTACAAATCAAAATGCGTGTCTGGGGATGTAACGATAACTGATAAAATGATTAACCGTGATAAAATTCCAAACGATTAGTAATGCCGTTTTAAATTTTAATTATCGTTAAAACCGTGACTGATTAATGCACTTTGAAAAACTCACTGTGATGTTTCTAATTGCCTGGAAAAACAGCAGCAGTCCCAGTTTGCATTATTTAATTTATGAAAACATGGTGGAAAGCAACAAAGGCACCCACGTGGACAGTTCTCTGAAAACTTTCCCCTTTAAAAAGGACGAAGGCATCTAGACCCATTCTGGATACTTTTAAACATGCTGGTAGGGTATTTCAATAATTCCACAATAACAATGAAAACTTATCATTTTTATCACAATAACCGTGATTTGAAATTTTCATATCGTTATATCCCTATGTGTTTTCACAGACCACCCAGTTGTTTGAGATTAAAATGCTCTGAATTGTTTTTTTATATGCTCCTTTAAGAAGAGGCACTGCACATCATTTTACTGTTTTGCTCATTTCATATGAATCGATGACACTTCTGTTCAACTGACTGATAATACTTTGTAATTCATTTCAAATGGATTCACTTTGGTCAATAAATTCAGAATGTCTTTAGGGACAAATAATGCGGTGTATCGTGGATTAAATTTATTGCAATATATCGATTATTGGAGAATTGCTGTATCATGACAGTATCATTACCATAGGCAAAATATCGTGATAGTATTGTATCGTGAGGCACCTAGTGATTCCCAATCGTAGTGCCAGCAGGCTCAAAGTGAACAGAAGTGGTCCGAGAATGGAGCCTTGTGGAACCCCTCACTCAGAGGAGGGCAGCAAAGGTGAGTGCTGGCATAAAAACCTCAGAGGGTAGGGTCACATGGACATTTTTGTCATGATTAAAATGTTCTCAAGTCCAGAAAAGGATTTAGATCCGTATTTTTTTGCGCCATGTGACCGGTGCAGTTGTCAGAACAGAACATTTGGAAGAAGCTGTCTGCACAATTGCAAGTCCGGAAAGTCTGGAGTGTTTGATGGAAGGGGAGGCAGGGGGGAGAGAGGTAAAAAGGGGAGGTGTTGGATCTCTGGCATCCGATGTTTGTCTCTCGCTGGAGCTCCCTTCATGCCGGCTCTCTCTCGGTCAGCTTGCTCTGCTGCACTGACGAGGGGCGGTTCTACATTTAAACATTAAACAAAGAACATTTACACAAACGTCAACTACGACGATGTGCACAGATTGTCTGTTAGTGACAGACATCGCACTCTAACAGGTGGTGACACCACCAGCTTGACTGGAGTTTTGTCCTCTCTTTCTACTTGCGTCATGACGTGATGCCAACGGCCATCAACCACGAGACCGAGCAGAGCTGTAGCAGACCCCTACTGCCAGAATCCAGATTGTTCAAGTCCAGTTCGTTTGAGGAAACCTATGAGACCGTGCCCTGAGTAGCAGGACCTGGAGCATGTGAGAGGTGACTGTGTGACCCCTGTCGAATACTTCAACCTGAAGATCAGGATCTCATGATCTTCGGTGTCAAAGACAGTGGAGCTTCCTGGAAGTTGTAGACTTACTGGATTTCTGTATTTCTGATGGGCCGGTGGATCTGGACCATTCAAAGTCCTCATTCAGCCACTGGTTCACCAGTTTTTCCTTCATGTCCTTTCTCCTGCAGAGACAAAGCTTCTGTTAGAGAACATGCTGAGAAATGATCCCAACCACATTTCCATGTTCCAGGTTCAGGTTTGGATTTCCAGTCGTAGCGTCTGGAACCAGGACTGGACTCAGGCTGACTGTAAAGGTGGAGCAGGGCAGATATTACAGGTAACATCAGTCGGTTTGGACATCTTTATATCCGTGATACCATTCATTGATTTAACACCTGTATCAAACTTTTATGAAACTTTATGATCAGATCAAAGTAAGCTGATTGTATCATAGTACAGAATGATCTGACTTTATGAGTTCTCAGATAAAACGGCGGAACTACTGCATTATTTTATGGTCGTTTCTAGTCCACCGCTCTTTGTCTGACTGAGAGGTGAAGTAGTCCTCAGAGAGCAGCTTACTGTGTCAGTCTGCGCTTGTTGACCAGCATGTAGGCGGTCAGGGCACCCACCACCACCAACAGCAGGGCAAGGGTTGCACTGAGACCGGCGTAGAACGCCGTCTGCTGGATGGGCAAAGCGCAGTCCTGCCCCAGGTACCACGTAGAACCCACGTTCTGACACCTGACAAGACAAACAGGACAAAGACACTCAAGATTCATTTCAGTTCCTCTCAAATAAATGCAAGAAACAAAACTAAAAACCCTGAACAGGCTCATTTTTATAAAAACAGCCTTGTTGGTTTTATTTTGTTTCATTTTAAAACATTATTTTTTATGAATTCCTTAAAGGAATAGTACACCCACAGAATGATGGTCCTTCATCTTCTCCTCATCCTCATGCTGAGCAAGACTCTGGAGCACTTTTTAATATCTCCAATGCAGCCGGAGATCCGGGCGGGGGGGGGATTCGGTCCGTGTATCATTCGTTCATTTGTTTTTCAAATCAAAATAAAATGACAAAAAACACTTGTTTTCTTTGTATTTGTTTCAAAACCAAAATGGATAACCACTTAGTTTTTTGATTTTCAATTTTGTGCTCAGATGAAAAATGGAAGAAAACTAATAACAAGCACTCTGATGATCCGAATGGAGCAAATAATACGCATGAATGAAGCGTATGATACCCGCTAATTGACGCTTCATTCATGCGTCAAGTTTAACTTCCTGGAGTGGGGGATGGTCGTTTGTCACTGGTCAGTCACCTCAGTCAGGTGAACCTGGCAGAACCTGATTATTTTAGCACTTTGAGAGAGTTGCAGTGTTGTTCCTGCTTTGGAAGTCAAAGAACCGAAGACGCCGCCGTGTTTGGGTCCACCAGATTCTCCAGAGGTCTCGGAGCTCGGTGGATTTCATCACCTGATCCAGGAGTTACGTCTGGATGACGGTCGCTTCCAGGAGGATTTCCCGAGCCCAGTTTGATGGGCTTCTGTCGGGGAGGATCGGTGCTGCATATCCCTCCAGGATCCAAAGCGCTGCATTTCGGCTGCGGGGCGTCTGTCCATCTGCCTTCGGTGAGTAAGCTAGCAGCAGCTAGTTAGCGCTTCCAGCTAAACTTCCAGCAAAAAAACGTGGCTGTTGTCGCCAGATATTGTAGCTCAATTTAACGAGTCTCTGCCGTCTCCTCGCCTCCACCTCTCAACATTTAACCAGCTGATTAAACGCAACTCGTAAGTGACCGCTTTCCTGCTGCTTTCCGAGTGTTTGTTTACATCATCTGAGGCTGAACTCCTGGTGCTGGAGCGTCATCTTCTGCCCAAACTAAATACTGCACTAATCTGAACACAGACTCATATTGAATTATATTGACGTTTTATAACAAACAACTTGAATTTATTTCTGTAGTGAGGACAGAGCTGCATCTTCCTCCGGGAACTACAGGTTCTCTGTTCCTGCAGCAGAGTTCTCGGGGATGTGACGTTTCATCCATCAAACACCGTCTGGTATTATTCCACCGTGTTTGTGTGCAGCACTTTGTGATTTTATCTGCGAAAAGCACTTTTCCCTTCTTACTATAGAAGAGAGCAGCGAGCTGCAGCGCGCCACTCAGTTCACATCACGTCTCATTTTCAATGACGACGCTCATATTGTTCGTGCATCAAAATCGAGTTCAATTTTTTCAACTTGAGCGAATAGGTGAAATACGCTCTATTCGCACGGATAGGACGCCTCGTTTGCGCGAGTAAAACGCAACATTCACGCGAGTTAGACATGTGTTTGGGGCTCGTCACGCCGCAAATTCGCGTCAAGCGAGCCACGGCAAGCAAAGGCACGTCTATTCGCATCTGTGCATTGACTTAACATGTAACTCATTCGCACAAATGAATTTATTCACGTCCGGTGTGGACCCTGGTAAGGGTACCTGCAGCATTGAAAAATGTGTGTAGCTTGTGCAATAACTATAAATAGCAGTACTTCTAAACAGTAGTATAATTATAGTTATTATATTATGATTTTCATAATAATCATAGTAATCATAGTAATAATTATATGTATAATTATATATGTGTTTGGCCTAATATTTGTATAATAATTATTCATTTATTATTAGCATCTTTGATTGTTGTCATAATCTCTATTTTATTGACTTTTATTCCTCATTTTTAATTGGTTTAATTGTACTTTATGAACTCATACAGCTTGATAAGGTACAAAAATGTAGCAGGATCAAAGGTACAGAAATGTCTTTCAGAAAGGAACCCCCCCCCAGCAACAAGCTTTGGACCCTTTCAAGTACAAACTGGTACCTCTATTTTTGAGTGTGTATTAATGTGAAACTCAAGAACAAATTTCAAATACTGCAAAATAGTCTTATTTGGTACCTTTTAGGTGCTCCTCCCCGAACACATGTTGGAAGGGAGGAGTTTATCAGAGCCGGACTGCTGCCGGTCCATCTCAGAGTAAAGCAACTCAAATGAAATACTATGCATCATATCATCAATGGCCACGCCCCCAAAATACTCCCATTCTAATATCAGCCTGGTTCACACACAGCAGTCACTTTACAAAAGCGAGTATTCAATCCTGTAAAGTGCCATGAGTTAAGTCTGCAGCCAGAAACTCCTTCTTTTACACTGCTATTATGGGATGGAATTCTTTGCCAACCTCTACACAACTTTCAACATCACACAGTAGTTTTAAAATCCAGGTTAGACAATATTTACGGAACAAGAAGAATGTTATTTAATGAGTGTTTTAGGTTGCTTTTATCATTATTATTGTTATTATTATTGGTGAATTGTTTTTGGGTTATGTGATATTATTGTACTCTGTTTTTGTTGAGTGAGGCATTCTTGCTTTTTTAATTGTTTTGACACCAAGGACCGTGCTGGAAATAAGTTTGATACTTTTGCATGTTATCCTTTGGACTGCCTTTCCTGTGTTCCAGAAATAAATCAATCAAAACTCTATGTAAGTAAGTGAATTTGGAAAAACTAGCATGAATTCAGTTTAACGTACTAATTAACCTTCAGTTAGGACGTTGTTTGCATTTACAGAGCGGTTTGCTCATGAACAGTGGACCACTATCTGTTCAGTCCTCTGGGAGTCGGGGGTTGGATCCCACCTTGGCCCTCACCGTGTACCTCGCCACATTTGGCGTTGTCGGCAGGATCCATGTGCCGCTGGTAACCAGTTCATGGATTTGTAATTGATAGCAGTCTGTGCAGAGCTTGAGGACATTGCCACACATGAAAACTGTCCTTTTCTCATCCTGAATGAAAGCATGTGGTATATGGGGGTAACTGAGCTGACTGGTGGGGGTCTGTGCTCTCCCAGTGCTTTTCTAGCTGCAGCATTTGTGGCTAAATCAGCCGAGACTACTTACTGGCACAATGGTCCAGTGTCTTCGTACAGTCTGCAGGTTCCTCTGTTGTTGCATGTTTTATGCTGCGGATGCAGACGATCGCAGATGGTCACACAGGACAGGTTTCCTCCCAACATTTATGGGACTGTAGTACTCCGCCAGACCTGCCGCAAGCTTCCCGCATACACCTGTAGAGCAAGGTGACATTCAGTACTCTGCTGCTACTTTTATTTATCTATGCACTTAATTTCAAAGAATACAAGAACACGGGATAACTATCCAGGATTTCACCAAAAACTCTTCCTTCTAATTTTCTTTTCTACAGACGAAGACTAGGGCCACTGAAGAAACAAGATTAAATTCTGAGAAAAAAAGTCCGAATTCTGACTTTTTTTTCAGAAGGTAAAAATAAAAAAAAATTTATGTAAAAATCCAACATCCAAACAAATAAAGGCTTGAAGTATATTGATTCACATATTATTTATCTATACAATATGTAAATTGCAACTTTTAAGTTGAATTATAGAAATACATGAACTTTTTCCAGATATTCTAATTTTTTGGGTAGTACCTGTATACGCATCAAAGCATTAATTCAAGGTTAAGGTAAAATATCAAGATATATATTGCGTATGGTAACATGCCATAGAAATATCGGGATATTACTTAAATTCAGTATCGCCTAGCCCTACTTCCGGTCTGTATAAACTATTTCCGGAAACTCCCTACCAGTGGGGGGCAGTAATGCACCTACTCGCGTGTCAATCACAGTCTTTGGTGCCCATTTTGACTCATTATTACTCCACTGCATCTCAGTCACATCTTTAAAAACATAGAGCTTATCCAATTGATCGATTAATTGATCGATTACAGGGGTAGATTAATCGACTATTAAAACCATTTGCTAGCTGCAGTCAGAATTCTGAATTTTTCCTCAGAATTGTTTTTCTTCTGTACTTTTCTGTTTTCTTTCATCTTTTTCTCCATCACCAAATGTATGTGTTTCCTAATTTTCCTGCTATCAGGCTGTGTTTAGTTTGTTTTCTTTTTACATATAATAGTTTTATTTTTTGCTTTTCCCCCCACAGATGACCGTATTCCCCCCAGCAGCTGCAGGTCCATGAGCTGCCAGCTTCACCTCTGGCTTTTATGTTCGTTTGGGAAAACGTTACCAAGCAAAAACATGCTGATTAATCAGGAACCGTTTCACGAATCTCACCTTATTCTGCTAATGATGTCATTCTTCCCTAAAACCGCATTTTCACTTTAAAACTGAAGGATCATTGTGATGACCTTGGATTTGAGCCTGCAAACACTAAAGCTGCTGAACACGGGTTCAGTCATGCTCACCGTCCAGATCCACCGCCGTTTTATTCACCGAGCTCGCTGTGACGTCGTAGGGACAATCTGAAACGTCACAGTTTTTTACTCATATGAAGTACGGCGGCAGTTTTCATAATAAAACCCGTAAAGTCAAAGGCAGAGGAGTTCCTCACCTGTGGTGCATTCTCGCAGCTCAGTGACGGCGTCGCTCACCTCAGAGGCTCCAGCGTCATACACATCTTCATAGTTGTTGTTTGGGATTTCCAAAACCACGTCATGCGTCACGCTGACGCTGCGGAGGGAGAAGTGACATCAGTGGAAACGAGACGAGTCAGAGCAAACTGTCACACTGCAACACGAGGACGTTCCCTCATCCCAACTCCAGCCTGGACTGCTGGTCCCAGAGGACCAACGAGTCTCCCAGCAAGCAACCAGTACAGGGGGGAGTCGCCATGGCAACGCCCTGACAGCAAGGACGAGGCAGCACATCGTTTTTCACACACATGCTAGTTATTACCAGTGCTATGATATTACTGCTATTTACTGCTACCTCATGTTAATATACTCATTGATTTGTTTAATCACATCTTTTTTGCTGCGTCCCTCTGGGATGAATAAAGTACTTTTCTTTTGATGCTTCACATCCTATTAATTTCATTTTCAGTTTTTACAATTCTACATTTATTGCTTTTTTTCTTCCTTATTGCTCAACTTCCTATCTGGTTGATGTTGCTCTCACAACTTGTACAGTACAGTTTTTATGCCATTGTTGATATGTACAATCTTTTTCTCATATACTCTTATGCATTTAATCCACTCTTTGACTGACAAAATCTTTTGAATTGAACTGAACTGAATTGAGACTTTATACATCCAGGAGGATGTATATCAGGATGCAACTAAATACCAGCGGCACGGTCTTCAGTTTAGGTCAGTTATATCATGTATATATATATGTGTGTTATATATATATGTATGAGGGATGCAAGATTTTGGCATTTTGGCCGATATCCGATATGCCACTATTTTAAAAGTCGTGACCAATAACTGATATAGATACCAATATTAAAGCTGAAAAAATAAGCAGTCATTGAAATAACAGTTTTGTTATCCGTTTCCGACACTTTAAAAAATAGGGGTGAAAAAAAATAAATGATGCACTGGAATATCGCGATATTTTCACACGCCAATATCAAATCGATATTTAAAAAACACGGTATGGATCTATTTTACTTACAAAATCTGTCAAGATTTCATCGTTCTGTTACAAAATTTCACAACATTTTGTTAGATCGATACCGTGTTTTTAAATGTCAATATGATGTAAGCATATAAAAATATCACGATATTTTAGTGTATCGATACTTTTTCCCACCCCTAGTCTTTAGAAGTTTTAAAGTCTGTAAAAAAGAAGTTTTTGAAGAAGTTTATTTCTTTTTAGACTTTAGAAACAGCGGGCTGATCAGTTAAATATTGGTTGAATATTGGTGGGGGGGCCGATGATTTTAAGGACAATATAGGCCGATACCGATAAGGGGCCAATTATATTGTGCATCTCTAATACATATATATATATATATATATATATATATATATATATATATATATATATATACATACATTCATTCCTAGATTCCTAGGGACAATTTAGAGTGATCAGTTAACCTAACATCATGTCTTTAGATGGTGGGAGGAAGCCGGAGAACCCACAGAAAACCCGCACATACATGGGGAGAACATGCAAACTCCACACAGGAAGGCCACAGTTGGAATTGTTTGAACTCCCTCCCCAGCTGGAACTCGAACTAGCAACCTTCTTACTGTGAGGCACAGTGGGTATGGAAAGTATTTAGACCCCTTTAAACTGTTTCACTGCAGCCATTTTCTAAAATAAAATAGTTCATTTTATTTCTCATAAATGTACACTCAGCACCCTATCTTGACAGAAATTTTTTTGCAAATTTATTAAAAAGGAAAAACTGAAATATGACATGGTCATAAGTATTCAGGGCCTTTGCAGTGACTCATATTTAACTCATATTCTGTCCGTTTCTTCTGCTCCTCCTTGAGATGGTTCTAGTCCTTCATTGGAGTCCAGCTGTGTTTAATGAAACTGATTGGACGTGATTAGGAAAGACACACACCTGTCTATATAAGAGCTTCCAGCTCACAGTGCATGTCAGAGCAAATGAGGATCATGAGGTGGAAGAAACTGTCCAAGGAGCTCAGAGACAGAATTGTGGCGAGACACAGATCTGGACAAGGTTACAAAAGAGTTTCTGCAGCACTAAAGGTTCCTAACAGCACGGTGGCCTCCATAGTCCTTACATGGAAGAAGTTTGGGACGACCAGAACTCTTCCTAGACCCGGCCGTCCAGCCAAACTGAGCAATGGTGGGAGAAGAGCCTTGGTGAGAGAGTAAAGAAGAAGCCAAAGATCACTGTGGCTGAGCTCCAGAGATGCAGTAGGGAGATGGAGAAAGTTCCACAAAGTCAGTATCACTGCAGCCTCCACCAGTCGGGGCTTTATGGCAGAGTGGTCCGATGGAAGCCTCTCCTCAGTGCAGACATATGAAAGCCCGCATAAAGTTTGCCAAAAACACATGAAGGACTCCCAGACTGAGAGAAATAAGATTCTCTGGTCTGATGAGACCAAGATTGAACTTTTTGGAGTTCATTCTAAGCGGTATGTGTGGAGAAAACCAGGCACTGCTCATCACCTGCCCAATACCATCCCAACAGTGAAGCATGGTGGTGGCAGCATCATGGTATGAGGGTGTTTTTCAGCTGCAGGGACAGGACGACTGGTTGCAGTTGAAGGAAAGATGAATGCGGCCAAGTACAGAGATCCTGGAAGAAAAGCTCTTCCAGAGTTCAGGAGCTCAGACTGGGCCGAAGTTTCACCTTCCAACAAGACAATGACCCTCACACACAGCTGAAATAACAAAGGAGTGGATCAGAACCACTCTGGACCATTCTGGACCGGCCCAGCCAGAACCCTGACTTAAACCCAACTGAGCATCTCTGAGAGACCTGAAAATGGCTGAACACCACCGTTCACCATCCAACCTGACAGAACTGGAGAGGATCTGCAAGAAGAACCAGAAGATCCCAAATCCAGGTGTGGAACATTGTTGCATCATTCCCAAGAAGACTCATGGCTGTACCAGCTCAGAAGTACTTCTACTCAGTACTGATCAAAGTACTGAATACTTAGGACCATGTCATATTTCAGTTTTTCTTTTTTAATAAATTTGCAAAAATTTCTACATTTCCGTTTTTTTCTCTCCAGATGGGGACATGAATGAGAAATAACATGAACTTTTTTGATTTTGGCAAATGGCTGCAATGAAACAAAGAGTGAAATGTTTAAAGGGGTCTGAATACTTTCCGTACCCACTGTAACTCCATACAAATGGCCTGAGTGTTTGGTAAAACAATAACAAGAAAGGATGTCAATGATTTCTAGAATGTACCAGGTACATTATGAACTGTGAACTTTCCAGCTTAAACTTTATAAGCAGAAACAAAATTTAATAAAGGACACAGCAATAAAAGTTTAGGTGTGAATCACAATACGAAGAGGACATGAGCTGATTGGTGGAGGTCTGCGCTGTCCGAGTGCTTTTCTAGTCTTATTTTTCTTGTCTTGGTCTCGAGCTGAACTAGTCTTGGTCTTGCTTTGGTCTTGATACTCTCTGGTCTTGTCTTGGTCTTGGTCTTGACTTGGTCTTGCTTTGGTCTTGATACTCTCTGGTCTTGGTAGTGTCTTGGTCTTGACTTGGTCTTGTTTTGGTCTTAATATTCTGGTCTTGGTAGTGTCTTGGTCTTGACTTGGTCTTGTTTTGGTCTTAATATTCTGGTCTTGGTAGTGTCTTGGTCTTGACTTGGTCTTGTTTTGGTCTTAATATTCTGGTCTTGGTAGTGTCTTGGTCTTGTTTTGGTCCTGACACTCTAGTCTTGGTTGGTTTTGGTCTTGTCTTGGTCTTGTCTTGGGCTTGATACTCTTTGGTCTTGGTCTTGACACTCTCTAGTCTTGGTCGGTCTCGGTCTTGACTTGGACTTGGACTTGTCTTGGACTTGATACTTTGTGGTCTTGGTCGGTCTTGGTCTTGACACTCTGGTCTGGTCCGGTCTTGGTCTTGACTTGGTCTTGTCGTGGTCTTGGTTTAGGCGGTCTTGACTACAAGTCTACGGGAAGAAGAAGAAAGTTCCCACTTGTTGCGGAGTATGGGACAGCCTTGAGTCAGAAGTTTAAATTTGTCTGGATGAGTTCGGATGAGGTCTTGAACACCTGAAGCTCCAGAAGCTCCAGAAGCTCTGGGGTCTGGTTGTGTGGATCTACTGGTAAACCTTGCAGGGCATGATGGGAGATTTACCTGTCTGACCTTGTTGTGAGGAAGGCAGCCATTCCTCCAGCTGGGGATCTCATCTGAAAAGAAGATTGATTAACTGTGTTAAGATTTAGTCTGTGGTTTGATGGGTTGCTGTGAAATATGGAACATTATTACCTCCTTCATGGTGTTGTCTGACAATCGGACCAAAGGACCTCCACGGCTAAAAGGAGCAGAGAATAGAATCACCATACCAAAACCAAGACACTTCAATCGAAGCCCTGACATATTTTTACTGGTTGGAGGAGCAGCTGAACATCAGAAAACAGTAGGAACGAGTTTTTACCTCACACTGGTCACTACAACATCTTTGAAGTAAGCAATCTTCTCTTTTAGGTAATAATCCCTCATCTGAAACAGGAGCACAGGTTTGTTTTAAAATGAATATTTTAACATTTTCATGATCTAATGAGCATGAAAAACTGACCATTTTTTTACAGTGAAATTTACAATGAGAATGAAGTTATATTGCAATTACAGTATGCCGCAAATTCTGCAGTACACAACTCTTATTTATTTACAGTATTTTTTTTTGTAATAATAGCAGTTAAAACAGTATGAAGATATTGGTGTTTTAAAAATAAATATTGGTAAAATTTGCAGTGAAAAACTGACAACTGATCACCCAATGAATAAGTGATTCTTAACCATGGGGCCGTGGCCCAAGCTCGGGCCTCGAGCGCCACCTAGAGGGCCGCGAAAAAACTTTCCTTTCCCACATGTGGGCCGTGACGACCGTATATTTACACTGTTATTTATGACTGAATGAGTTGCAGTGTAGCCTCCCCCCACCTGGTGACGCTTATTTGTCAGAGTTCAACAAACAAGCAGAAAAAGACACTCAGCTAGCCGCTAGCCTGTTGCTAACGTTGTAAAGACAAATTAAAACTAAATAACGAAGACAAAAATGGTCCCAAACCGCCCCTAAAGAGGCAAAAATCCACTCCAATTTATTAAATACGGATTAGTGAGTGGAGATAACAAAGCAGAGCTCAGGGGTCACGACACTCAGGTGAACCACTGTGGACCCCTGAGCAAGGTCCTTAACCCCCACAAAAAAAAGAGCTGAGAAGTCTGGATGGAGCACCAGCTAATGCTAACGTTAATGCTAACAGAAGCCCTGAAGCATCTGCAGCTTCATCTAGAAACAAACATCTAACACTCGTTGGAAAGAAAGAATTTTTAAGAAAAAAGAGAGAAAATCAGCTGTTGATGCTGAAAATGTCTGTTATGTTTGGAAGTTCTTTAAAAAATTCTAAGAAATGTTTAAAGGGACACTGTGTAATCTGGAGCAGCTCCCTCGTACTTTTCATGCTGCATTCGCGTGAAACCGGGCAGACCGACGACATCCGCTGCATGTAAAGTTATCACCGGCCTCTATGTGAAGACGTGGTCCGTCAGTTACAGTGACATCAGTCCACATCTGTTCGGTTGTCATGGCGATGTCGTATTGTTTTCCCTGACCCATGTTTTACCGTCTTTCGCTCGGCTTCATTGATTAAAATGACATCTGGTTTGTTACCAACGGCCGTCTGCCCGACTGCACGTGAACGCAGCATCAGTGAGACGCTGGTTTCTCCCACTGCAGCGCGGTGACTTTTCAAAGGCATTACCTCGAACTGAGCTGAAAACTCCGGTGTGTCCGGTGAGTTTCTGCGTTTTCCTGCTGTCACGCTTCTCCCGAACACAAAAACATGGCGATACGACATGGCAGCCCCCACCGAGCCGCCCCGCTCGATGTGTAAATGAATGATACGAACGGCAAATTTAGAACTTAGAGGAGCACTTCAGTTTGTTGATGGGAGTGATTACTGATTAATGAAAAAACACTTTTGAACCAAATAATCAGTTTTTGTGAATAAATAACAGGAGAACTTACACAATATACCTTTAAATAAATAAATTCAATGAAATTTTGTGCTTTAATGGCCTGTTTAGACAAATAAAATCCAGGTTTTTGCAGATTATTTAAATTGAGCTTTTTTATTTTCAATGTGATCTATTACTGCACCATTTTATCTCTTTTTTAAATCAGTTTCTATCAGTTTTTTCTGTTGTTTCTCTTTTTGTATTAAAATGTTGTAGATTTTGTTTATAGCCTAATTCTGATTTGTTCTTGTAGGAATCTGATTTTATTCCATGAATTATACGTGTGATATAAATGTGTTTGTGACCATCTCATAATATATTTTTATATGATGTTATTCATGTTTATCAGCCACATTTTACAGGTTCAGTCTGTTAAAGGCAGGTGGATTTGCTTGAGTTATTAAATAAATAAGATAAAGATACATTACAATATAAGATAATATAAGATAAATTACACTACAGTGTTAAAACGTGAATGGACCCTGGACCAGTTTGGACTGAAAAATTGGGCCCCATCATGAAAAAGGTCTAGAACCCCTGCTATAAAGTACAGTTCCAACGTATAAATTATTATGGTATGCCGCTTTGGTAGCTGTAATTTTTAGTACACTATTGTTATTTATTCATGGCAGTTTTCTACAAAAATAACTGTTTTTTTTTTTTTGTTTTTTTTACAAATGCAGCTGCCAGTTCTTCACTGTAAAATTTACAGTTACACTGTAAAAGACATAATGGTATCTGGATGAGGCTACTTTAATTTTTACAGTGTAGTCTTTTTTCTCAATAAGCATTTACCCTTTAATGCTTGAACTTATTCAAAATTACATGAAAGCAAAATAAATATTATAGATAAAAAAGAAAAAGATGGGAATTGAATAAAATGTTTATAAATTAATGATAATGAATAGAAATAATAATATCCAATAATACATAAATAATAGTCAATAAATTAAAAATAAAAAATATTGAAATGAAATTTTAAAAAATTAAAATGTTTTGATGCAATTTTGCTACAGCAATATGAAGTAGGTTGATGTAATTACATTTTGACAGCCATTTCACAGGCACGTACTATTTATGAAAATAATACTTTGTCCCCATCTGTGAACCACCACCTTAAAGTGATGGTCTACCTTCATGATCCTCAGAGCTGTGTTGGAGGTAATAGCCCTGCTAGGGTCTCTAGACTTTGTTGTTCTCAGTCATTTTGACTCCTGGGGTCATACTAATCTATTTTTACCTGTCGCTTCAAAGGATAACTTTCTGTTTTTTTCAACCTGGACCTTATTTCTAGGAGTTTATACATGCATTTACTCACTGGTAAAGTTTCTGCATCACTTTGAATTAGGGATGCACCAATGCATCGGCTGGACATCGGTATCGGCCGATGTTTGCCTTGTTAACTGCCATCGGCCATCGGCCAATAGAAATGACATTCGCCGATGGCAGTGGCCGATTATTATATAGCCTATATTTATATATATATGTGTATATATACATATAATGATTTACATGTGTCATCAACACTGTGCTTAAGAAAAACTCCTTTTCCCCCTCTTTTTTTGGGTGGGTGGGGGGAGATACTGGTAGAAGGCATCCACACACTTTCCTCAGTAGAGAAACAAAGATGGTGGCAGTCGTGTGGCAATATTTTACCGTTTCAGAAAAAGATCAGCGTTACGCAGTTTGCAGTACATGCTCCACAAATATTTTTTTTATTGGGCCACGAAAATAATCTTCTCATTGAGCATGTTTTTGTTTATTAGGCTAAAACCACTCAATTTTGTTGGGCAATATAGTGAAGCATTCTTTTTAGTGATTATCAGTCCCAGGTTTTTGAAAAGTTTTCAGAAAAGAGCTTGTTATAACTAATGTCAACCACAAAGTGACATTAAAGGTTGTTTCTGTTTCATAAATTGGTCTGATTGAATTTGGGCTCATTCAAGGAGACTGATGAGGAGCTGAAACACTTGTAAATTTCTGTGGTACAGAGGAAGTAATAAATAAAAAAAGAAAACATCGGCCATCGGCCAAGTTGTTATGTTAAACATCGGTATCGGTATCGGCCCAGACTTTCACAATCGGTGCATCCCTACTTTGAATCCTTCGGAAGATATTACATTGAGTCTCCCTTCGGTGTATGTCCAGTAAAATGGCGGAGACGGGGCAGCCACTATACAGACATTGGGTCTCATTCATGAAACGTGAGCAGAGCGAATTTGTATGTAAACTGTTAGTAGACATACAGGGGTTAGACAATGAAACTGAAACACCTGTCATTTTAGTGTGGGAGGTTTCATGGCTAAATTAGACCAGCCTGGTGGCAAATATTCATTAATTGCACATTGCACCAGTAAGAGCAGAGTGTGAAGGTTCAATTAGCAGGTAAAAAGCACAGTTTTGCTCAAAAAATTGCAATGCATACAACATTGTATCAGAGTTCAAAAGAGGACAAATTGTTGGTGCATGTCTTGCTGGCGCATCTGTGACCGAGACAAGTCTTTGTGATGTATCAAGAGCCACAGTATCCAGGGTAATGTCAGCATACCACCAAGAAGGACGAACCACATCCAACAGGATTAACTGTGGACGCAAGAGGAAGCTGTCTGAACGTGATGTTCGGGTGCTAACCCGGATTGTATCCAAAAACGTAAAACCACAGCGGCCCAAATCACGGCATTCGCTTGGCCCAGGACTTGTGCTAGATGGGCCAAGGACTACCGAACCATTCTGGAGGACCATGTGCATCCAAAGGTTCAAACATTGTATCCTGAAGGCGGTGCAGTGTATCAGGATGACAATGCACAAATACACACAGCAAGACTGATGAAAGATTGGTTTGATGAACATGAAAGTGAAGTTGAACATCTCCCATGGCCTGCAAAGTCACCAGATCTAAATATTATTGAGCCACTTTGGGGAGTTTTGGAGGAGCGAGTCAGGAAACGTTTTCCTCCACCAGCATCACGTAGTGACCTGGTCACTATCCTGCAAGAAGAATGGCTTAAAATCCCTCTGACCACTGTTCAGGACTTGTAGATGTCATTTCCAAGACGAATTGTCGCTGTATTGGCCGCAAAAGGAGGCCCCACCCCATACTAATAAATGATTGTGGTCTAAAACCAAGTGTTTCAGTTTCATTGTCTAACCCCTGTAAATTTACGTGAATCTGGCATTCATCAATATTTTAGTAGCTCCGATCTGTTGGTAGCTACCAACAAACTACACATGCTCTTGACTGTGTGTAGAGCTTGTGTAAATTTATGAACATACTGCGCTCTTTTATGGACAGATTCAGTTGAAAACGCCAGCTGTTTCAGGTGATTTTAACAAAAAAAACAGGTAGCCATGGACAAAACCATAGCCAACAACTGTCAGTTGGCCTCAATTGTTCTGGCAAACTGTTTGGGTGCTCAGAAAGCACAATCAAGGCCCTTGACAGGTTGTCTGGGGAACTGCTGATCCAAACGGGGATACTTTGTCCGACAATGGGAGGAGGACTTTGACAGCCTCCTTAATCCAACCTGGATGTACTCCAGTGAGGAGACAGACCCTGGGCAACTATGTCCATTGCTTTAGCTGGTGGCACACAGATGTTGTGAAAAGGTGGCAGGTGGCCAGAGCTGGATGGGATTCACCTATGGCTGTTAAAGATACAACTACCCTTATGGGAAATTACATGTACACCATGTGTATCTCTCTCCATGTAATTCAAAATCTTTAAAACGACCAACAGCATTTGAAGCTATGACTAGCTCATCATTCCTATCAAGATATACTTAATCATTAATAAATGGAAGAGAGGTCTTTGTATTTAGGTATCACTAATTAACTGTGCATCTGTTGAATTTACCTGTTTGGTGAAACTTCCAACAAATGCTATGTATTCCGGTGATGTTTTCTCATCATAGTTTTCATTGTACAGCTCATTGATCACAACATTGACAACCACTGACCGGTTGAGTGTTGCTGCAAAGAAAGAACAAATATATTTAATGTCAGACGTGAGCAGTTAAGAAAGCAACGCTTTATGGTTGTGTTGATTAAATGTAAGTACATTTTTAATAAACACTACCTGGTTCAAAGGTATCCAGAAACTCGCATAATCTCCCACTGAATCCAGACAGACATGTGCAGTTGAATCCATTAAAAAAGCCACCATTTTTGCAATCGAGAGGCTGTTCAGTTGTAACTGCTTGAGTTGATGTAGGTTCAGAGGATGGACCACTGGGGGTTGTAGTTTCAGCAGATGGACTTGTTTGCTCAGGTGCCAAGGTGGACTCAGGTGTCCCATCAGTTACTGTACCACTGGGAGTTGTAGTTTCAGCAGATGGACTGGTTTGTTCAGGTGCCAAGGTGGTTTCAGGTGTCCCATCAGTTACTGTACCACTGGGAGTTGTAGTTTCAGCAGATGGACTTGTTTGCTCAGGTGCCAAGGTGGACTCAGGTGTCCCATCAGTTACTGTACCACTGGGAGTTGTAGTTTCAGCAGATGGACTTGTTTGTTCAGGTGCCAAAGTGGTCTCAAGTGTCCCATCAGTTACTGAACCACTGGGAGTTGTAGATTCAGCAGATGGACTGGTTTGTTCAGGTGCCAAGGTGGTCTCAGGTGTCCCATCAGTTACTGTACCACTGGGGGTTGTAGTTTCAGCAGATGGACTGGTTTGTTCAGGTTTCAAGGTGGTCTCAGGTGTCCCATCAGTTACTGTACCACTGGGAGTTGTAGTTTCAACAGATGGACTGGTTTGTTCAGGTTTCAAGGTGGTCTCAGGTGTCCCATCAGTTACTGTACCACTGGGAGTTGTAGATTCAGCAGATGGACTGGTTTGTTCAGGTTTCAAGGTGGTCTCAGGTGTCCCATCAGTTACTGTACCACTGGGAGTTGTAGTTTCAACAGATGGACTGGTTTGTTCAGGTTTCAAGGTGGTCTCAGGTGTCCCATCAGTTACTGTACCACTGGGAGTTGTAGAATCAGCAGATGGACTGGTTTGCTCAGGTGTCAAGGTGGTCTCAGGTGTCCCTTCACTTACTGTACCACTGGGGGTTGTAGTTTCAGCAGATGGACTGGTTTGTTCAGGTGCCAAGGTGGTCTCAGGTGTCCCTTCAGTTACTGTACCACTGGGAGTTGTAGACTCAGCTGATGGACTGGTTTGTTCAGGGGCCAAAGTGGTCTCAAGTGTCCCATCAGTTACTGAACCACTGGGAGTTGTAGTTTCAGCAGACGGACTGGTTTTTTCAGGTGCCAAGGTGGTCTCAGGTGTCCCATCAGTTACTGTACCACTGGGTGTTGTAATTTCAGCAGATGGACTGGTTTGTTCAGGTGCCAAGGTGGTCCCAGGTGTCCCATCAGTTACTGTACCACTGGGAGTTGTAGACTCAGCTGATGGACTGGTTTGTTCAGGGGCCAAAGAGGTCTCAGGTGTCCCATCAGTTACTGTACCACTGGGAGTTGTAGATTCAGCAGATGGACTGGTTTGTTCAGGTGCCAAGGTGGTTTCAGGTGTCCCATCAGTTACTGTACCACTGGGAGTTGTAGATTCAGCAGACGGACTGGTTTGTTCAGGTGCCAAGGTGGTCTCAGGTGTCCCTTCAGTTACTGTACCACTGGGGGTTGTAATTTCAGCAGATGGACTGGTTTGTTCAGGTGCCAAGGTGGTTTCAGGTGTCCCATCAGTTACTGTACCACTGGGGGTTGTAATTTCAGCAGATGGACTGGTTTTTTCAGGTGCCAAGGTGGACTCAAGTGTCCCATCAGTAACTGTACCACTGGGTGTTGTAGTTTCAGCAGATGGACTGGTTTGTTCAGGTGCCAAAGTGGTCTCAAGTGTCCCATCAGTTACTGAACCACTGGGAGTTGTAGACTCAGCTGATGGACTGGTTTTTTCAGGTGCCAAGGTGGACTCAGGTGTCCCATCAGTAACTGTACCACTGGGTGTTGTAATTTCAGCAGATGGACTTGTTTGTTCAGGTGCCAAAGTGGTCTCAAGTGTCCCATCAGTTACTGTACCACTGGGAGTTGTAGACTCAGCTGATGGACTGGTTTGTTCAGGGGCCAAAGTGGTCTCAGGTGTCCCATCAGTTACTGAACCACTGGGAGTTGTAGTTTCAGCAGATGGACTGGTTTGTTCAGGTGCCAAAGTGGTCTCAAGTGTCCCATCAGTTACTGAACCACTGGGAGTTGTAACTTCAGCAGACGGACTGGTTTGTTCAGGTGCCAAGGTGGTTTCAGGTGTCCCATCAGTTACTGTACCACTGGGGGTTGTAATTTCAGCAGATGGACTGGTTTTTTCAGGTGCCAAGGTGGTTTCAGGTGTCCCATCAGTCACTGTACCACTGGGAGTTGTAGACTCAGCTGATGGACTGGTTTGTTCAGGGGCCAAAGTGGTCTCAAGTGTCCCATCAGTTACTGAACCACTGGGAGTTGTAGATTCAGCAGACGGACTGGTTTGTTCAGGTGCCAAGGTGGTTTCAGGTGTCCCATCAGTTACTGTACCACTGGGGGTTGTAATTTCAGCAGATGGACTGGTTTGTTCAGGTGCCAAGGTGGTTTCAGGTGTCCCATCAGTTACTGTACCACTGGGGGTTGTAATTTCAGCAGATGGACTGGTTTGTTCAGGTGCCAAGGTGGTCTCAGGTGTCCCATCAGTTACTGTACCACTGGGAGTTGTAGACTCAGCTGATGGACTGGTTTGTTCAGGGGCCAAAGTGGTCTCAGGTGTCCCATCAGTTACTGTACCACTGGGAGTTGTAGTTTCAGCAGATGGACTGGTTTTTTCAGGTGCCAAGGTGGTTTCAGGTGTCCCATCAGTTACTGTACCACTGGGAGTTGTAGTTTCAGCAGATGGACTGGTTTGTTCAGGTGCCAAGGTGGTCTCAGGTGTCCCATCAGTTACTGTACCACTGGGAGTTGTAGACTCAGCTGATGGACTGGTTTGTTCAGGGGCCAAAGTGGTCTCAGGTGTCCCATCAGTTACTGAACCACTGGGAGTTGTAGTTTCAGCAGATGGACTGGTTTTTTCAGGTGCCAAGGTGGTCTCAGGTGTCCCATCAGTTACTGAACCACTGGGAGTTGTAGTTTCAGCAGATGGACTGGTTTTTTCAGGTGCCAAGGTGGTCTCAGGTGTCTCAGCAGTTAATGGACCTTGTGTGGTTGAGTCTGGTGCTGAGGTAGTTATGATAGGTGTAATAGGTTCAGCTGTTCCCATCTCTGTGGCAGTTGTGGGATTTGATGGTTTAGTGGTCACATCATTGATTACATCTGTGGACACAATCAAGCATTATTTGAAACTTCATAAAATGTCATTGTTTAATAGATTAGCTTTTTTCACAATAATTTTATGAAAGGCCATGGACAGCTAAAATGGTTTGACCTTTCTTTCCCAGTAGCACACATTTTCCTTTAAGAAATCAAGAATGTTTTTAAAGGTGCCATGACATCAAATTTCACTTTTCTGGGGTTTTGGGTGTATAATATGATCTGTTGTGCACTGATGAGTTCATGTGAATGTCAGAGTGAGAATCAAAGTTCCTGTTTATGGTCTGTCAGCTTTGTCTCTCTGCTCAGAAACAGTTGAATCAGACAGCAGCTTATCATTCTACGTAGTTCTATCATTCTACGTAGTTCCATCATTCTACGTAGTTCTATCATTCTACGTAGTTCTATCATTCTACGTAGTTCCATCATTCTACGTAGTTCTATCATTCTACGTAGTTCTATCATTCTACGTAGTTCCATCATTCTACGTAGTTCTATCATTCTACGTAGTTCCATCATTCTACGAGTTCTCTCATTCTACGTAGTTCCATCATTCTACGTAGTTCTCTCATTCTACGTAGTTCCATCATTCTACGTAGTTCTATCATTCTACGTAATTTAATTGCTCCAATAAGAGCACACTATCAAGTAAACAGCGCCCCCGACCCCCCCCTCTCTCCTAACGGTTTATGCACCGTCTGCCCCCCCCCCCCCCCTCCCCTCCCTGTCTGATTCAGCTTCGTGTATGGAGCTAGTAGTAACTTCTCTGCAGTCAGGTCTGGATTTTCAAACAAATGGATTTAAAAGCAAACTTCTGCAGCAACACTGAGGGAGGGGGCCACAACCTTGTCATTACCTGTAAGTTTATTGATTTTCTAAATGCTGTCTTGTCTGATAAATGTAGCTCACTATCTGAACTGCTCATGTTGCTCGCAGTTAGCCTTTAGCAAACTCTGACCGCAGCTTGACCTATATTCTCCAAATAAGGTCATAGCCAAATAAGGTGTAGCCAATCAAAATGAAGTCAACGTGGTCTCCGGGTAAAGCTCCATATCATCACCGGACCCAACTGTATTACTGAGGAAGTGAGGTCTGGCGTTTCAAAACAATACTCCGCTGTAAAAAATGCAGTTTTTTTCTTTGGAGTATTTACATATGCAGTAATGCCAACAACATAAACTAGTTTTTAACTGCTATGTCATCACTCCTTTAAAACAAGAATCACAGCCGGTTTTACCACTAAGCAGACTAAGTAACTGCTTACGGCCCCACACTCAATGAGTACTTTATGGACTATAGAAGCAGCTGGCAAGGACAAGGTTTATTTTGTAATGATACTGTAATATCAGATAGTATAGATGTAGAGACTCACCGATTTGAATTGGCAACGTATCTTTCATGGTGTTTCTGAATTGGTAAAAACCCATGGCTACACCGATTATTACATAGTTTGTCTCCTTCATCACACATATTTCCGAGGCGCCTTGAACGTACCATCACCATCTTTTAACTTTTGTTTTTAAAACATCAGAGCCGGGTGGCGCAGCTGTATGTAAACAGCAAACATGGAGGGAGGAGACAACAGGGAAAGAGGACATATTTAGCATCTCTGCAGAGATGGGAATTGTGGAGTCAACAAGTCTTTCTCATGTCATGTATTTGTTCTGCCCAGCTACTGAACCAAATAAGTCCAATCAGCACAATGAATGCATCAGAAAACTGCATCAGTTTAAGATGATTTATTGGTTTGGTTAATAGAAAACAATCAAAACATAAGTATTACAAACATCCTTCACAGGGAAAGAGAGAAGGTAAAATGATTGTGATGAAGCTTAGAAACCAGATGGAGATTTGGAAATTATTTGTTTTGTGTTGCATAGTTTTGAATCACATAACTGTATTGAATTGAATCGTATTGTATAAAGTCAAATCATTGTCAAATCATTGGTGAATCGCATCGGCAGGAGGCTTCACTGTATCGTGAATGTATCGTATCGCTGACAGCATATCCAGATGTATATCGAATCGGCTCCGTGGTGGGAATTCACATCCCTATCAGATATTAGTCTGGTGTAAATGATAATGACGATGAATAGACAGGACATGTCACAGCAATTTTTGAAAACGCAATTTCATTTAGCAGGTGCTAACAGATTTAGTAATTGGTTGGTTCAGTAGCGTAACATCGTGGTGACAGGCCCCGGTGCAAATATACTTTTGTGCCCCCCCTCTGCGGTAAACACAAACACACTCGTGCACACGTGCGCGCTCATGGATGTGCATGCGCGTGCACACACACACACACACATACTTGGCTTTGCACATGCACAGCTACTTGAGAAAACTGCTGTTTTCACCGTGATGGACTCCTTTTCTACCGAAGATGCTGCGCAGTGCTGCAGCAGGTCGGGTTGCCGCATTTAGTATAAAAAAAAACGTAATTAAATTAAACTTCACGGGTGCGTGCGGGTCAACAGAAATTTTATTTAGTTCTTTGTGGACATGAGTGTTTTACTTGGTGTGGGTGTGACTTTTTACATTGCGCATCACCAGCGCCCAGTTACTGTAAGTAAATGAGGAAGACGTTTCTGCTACAGGTGTAATGCAGGAGCAGAACAGCTGAAACCAGCATGGTGGAGAACATCCTACCTTCTTTATGCAGCAATCTCCCAATCCTAACCACCAGGTTTCCTCCTCTGACCAGTTTTACTGTGCGTTCAGACCAAGAGCGACTAAAGCTGTAAAATAGCTTTTGTCGCTCATAAAAATAGCTGCTACAAAAATCTGTTCGCTTTTGTCGCTCAAGTCGCTTATGACATCACGTTCAATCTTGCATATCCTTTAAAAGGACCGCATGCTTTTTACCATTAGCAGAGCTTTTGCAGTGATGCTTTTCGTGATTGCTGCCTTGTGCTTTGACAAGTTGTAGCCTGTGATTAACCAGAAATCCGTCTCCTACTGAAAAACAACGGTCTGGACATAACTGATTAAATTACACCCCATAACAAAATAATGTTGTAGCTTAGTTAAGCTCATCATCTTCACTGATCTGCATCTGCAGATCTTCACTCATTCATCTCTCACTCTCAGACTAAATGTCAAGACGAGGGACAAAAGGGAAATACGTATTTTTATCCCTGTCAATTATTATTATTATAACATAGTACTTTTGATATTTATAAATTATATCGTCCCATTCACGTAGCATGCTAGGCGCTCGATTAGCAGGCAAGTTTCGCGTTTGGGGCTCAGACACTAAGAAACCTGCAAAAGGTTGGGCCTCTGTTGCTGATTGCAACACAGAGACGCGGTGTGACTCTCAACACTCAGGCCGATTATGAGCACCCGTAAAGCAGACAAGTTTCTGCCCGAGAGCCGGTGAAAAAGCAGAGCTCATAACTTTCTTTCTGAACATCCGATCTTGAAAATTCCAAATGTAGCTGGTAGCTAGTGTCCAAAATAAGAAGGGCAAAAGGGTTGGAAGCAGCTCCGGGGTCGTTCCTGGGAAACAGGAGCGAAACTTCCCCAAACGCAATATCTCGGCGAGAAACGCTTAAACGGGCATTTTCAACACAGGAGCGTGTTAACCGTGCCTTTGTGACTTGAGTGAGGATGAATTCATGTTTGGGACTCAGACACTATTAGAAACCTGCAAAAAGTTGGGCCTCTGTTGCTTTTTGCAGCCGTAGGAGACGCGGTGTGACTTGCAACACTCAGGCCAAACATTCCAATTGGTTGTCAGCGTTTTACAGCTGAAACGTGTCATAGCCAATTTGCATAAAGTTAAACTATTTTTAACTTTGTTTAGTCGCTCTAATCGCTCAACTTTTGTAGCTCGTCGCTTCTGTCTCTTTATTCGCTCTTGTCGCTCCTGTCCATGGAAAGTGAATGACTTCCGGCGATTTTACAGCTTTAGTCGCTCTTGGTCTGAACGCACAGTTATAATCCGTTGGCTTGAAGATTACGTCCATACTGTATTCAAAACCCCTCAGACACCATCAGCTTTGTTGGGTTTTCAGAGGGTTTTACTGTATGTATGTGTGTTTTTAAGATAAAGAAAAGGTAAAGCGGAGTGCATGAGGTAATGCTACATGGACACGGGAAATTTTTTATTTACCCTCCCTCTAAATCTAATGGACAGCTGCTTATTTTTCTCCTTCTTCATGGGCCCCTGAATGCACCTGGGCCCAGGTGCAGCTGCATCGGCTGCACTGTTGATACTTACGCCTGTGGGTTGGGTACTGTTAGCCAGTAAAGCTGTGGTAGCTCAAGGTAGCAGCAGGGTTGCCAACTGTCCTTTAGAATATGGATTTGTTCCTTATTTTGTGATCAATCGTGTCCGGACATTTCATTGGTTCAGTACTGATGGTCCATATAAAACGAGATCAAACCGCATCCTGTACTAGTTCAATACAGACAGTTTTGAAGCAGAACAGGATGCATGTTGTTCAGTATTTTCATGAATGTCCAACACACGTCTGTCACATCCATATAACGGGAGTGAAGAGGGTGGAATGAACCGGCCTCTCTTCAAGGCATTATCTGCAGCAAAACTCTGGAGTTCACAAATTCTTTAAGATGGATGAACAAACGAGTGCTATTTTCCTGAGAGTTCAGATTTAGCTTTCCTTTAGTTCTTGGGGACGTTCTCCACTCTGCTTGCACGCTGCCGCAACAAATCACAATCTGTGAAACTCTGAACTCAGCACATTAACACCACTGTTACTAGTAAATGTTATCATATTTTATCCTAGAGAGTTTTAAATAAGTTAATAAACATTATATTTTGACTTAAGGTGTTGTTCATGGGATGAAGGGGTAGGGCCCCCAAACGTTATTCTGCTTAGGGCCCCCTGAAATCCAGAGCCGGCTCTGACAAGAATGTCCTTTGATTTTTAACTTGATGTTTAGGGGGAGTGGTAGCCTAACAGTAACAGAGGTGGGCTTTGCACCGGGCAACCAGGGTTCAAGGCCCCCAGCCCGTCACCAAGGGTAAACCCCTGTCTGCCCTTGAGCAATGTCCCTGGTGGGAGGCACAGGTTTGCACATTTATGCATATACTGCATAAGTATTGAAAATAAGAGCATCCATGCCTGTTACAACCCTGTACATACTGTATTAGATACAATGGCGTAATACTTTGGAAATAAATAGGAAAAGTTAAAAGTACATCAAAACCTCAGCTAACCATTATGAATGATTCAACAGGTTTTGTTAGCTCAGAATTTAGTGTCAAACTAAAACTATGAAAACTAAATCCTGTCCTTGCAGGACCCTTTGGAAGAAGCTTTATAAAATGAAATAATAGCTAAATAAGTCTCTGAGGAAAATCCGAGGAGTCTTACCTTCTGAAGAACAGAGGCAGGCGAGTAAAGCAGGGATGATCAGCAAACGTAAAGAAGACGCCATATTTATGATAGATCCCAGGCAGAGCTGAACGTTCAGAAGACAAAATAGCGTGTGAGCCTCGGGATCCTCCTGGGATTTATAGCTTGCTGACTTCAGATGATTAGCTGTTTCAGCCTGATTCCACCCAGCATCAGGGTGAGGAGAAATGCAGATAGTGGACATGTTACGACACCACCTCCACGACACAGGTTTATTGCACTTCCACACCTTTTACTTGCATGTTTCCACATCATTCCTTCCCCCATTTCACTGTCATTCAGTTAGTTATTCAGTCATCACCACACACACTCTTTATAAGATGATCGTGCAGCATGGACGTTAGTGCTGCAGTGGTTAAACATTACTGAGGTCGACTTTTTGTCATAAATAACAGAAAACAGGTTATCTCAGACCCACTTCTCAGCATGAACCCATATAAAAACAACAACAACAGCCCGGGGGGAAGGGGGGGGGGGCACTATGCTTCTTATCAGACAGCAGCTGGACCTCCGCAGGTAGTAGCAGCTGTTCAGTTTCATAGACATCAGCAACAACCCTTTTTTTCAAAACTTTAATTGAATGTTCAGTTAGTTTTTTAATTAAATTTAATTGTAAAACATTAATTCACAGCAAACTCAGCCTAAAACATCTGCCTCGGGCCCCTTTTAGTGCAGTTCCTATCAAAATTATTCACCCCATTGGATGTTTTTACCTTTTTATTGCTTCAGTAAATCATTCATGTTCATGTTGCTGCTGAGAAGCATCCCCACATGATTCTTCCACCACCGTGCCTCTCAGCTAAAAACTCTGTTTTACTGTGAAGCGCTTTGTTTTTTACATCTTGAAAAGTACTACATAAACAAATGTTTATTTACTTACTCTAGTAAAATAAATTAGAAAACAGTCCAAGTAATTACTGAAGTCATCTTGAGAATTAGTTGCATAATTCTAACATGTGAAGTAGTCCTAGTGATTAGAAAGGTTTTCTTGGGAGTGAGTTAAGAGGTCCAAGGAATTAGTTTTGTGATCCTATGAGTAAAGTATTTATGGTAATGAGTGAAGTAGCATTAGAAATTTGTAAAACTACTTCTAGGATTTAGTAAAGCCATTTTAGAAATGAAGAAATACTTTCCATGGAATGCAAAGTAAAATAGAAGTAGAAATTTTTTAAATATTCCTAGGAATTTATACAGTAAAGTTGTACTATGAATGAGTAAAGTGATTCTAAAGATAAGTAGCGTAATGTATTGTGAGGTACTGTCCAGTAGAACTGTACTGCAGTAGAAGGTAAAACTGAAGCTGAGCAGGTTTCCAGGTGTTTTAATAGTATAGGTGTTGCACAGGTAAATATCTCAGGAAGCCATCGCTTGATGATGATGATGAAATGAAATGAAATGAAATGAAAAATACTTTATTCATCCCCAAAGGGAAATTCAGTATTGTAAAAGCTCACTTTTTTTTTTTTTTTTTTTTTAAATAAACAAAAAAGTCAGTCAGTCTTGTTCTTTAGGGTGATGCTGCTGGCAGGAATGAATTCCTGTATCTCTCCGTCCTATAGCGAACTTGACGCAGCCTCCCACTGAACACACTCTGTTGATTCTTCACCGTGTTGTGGAGAGGGAGGAAGAATCCTCCATCATCTTCATCAGCTTGTGCAGCATTCTTTTTTTGAACGATCAGCTCCAGCGGCTCCAGAGTTATTCCCAGCACAGAACCAGCTTTCTTGATCAGCTTGTTTAGTTTCTTCAAGTCTCTGGTTCTGATGCTGCTTCCCCAGCAGATGCTGCAAAGCTGATTGCACTTTCCACAACAGACTTGTAGAAGATCTGCAACATCTTGGTACAGACGTTAAATGATCTCAGCTTCCTTAAGAAGTAGAGTCTGCTCTGACCTTTCTTGTAGATGTAGTCACTGTTGCATTTCCAGTCGAGTCTGTTGTCCAGCGGAACTCCAAGGTATTTGTAGTTCTCCACCACCTCCACCTCCTCTTCCAGGATGTAGACAGGACTATGCTGCTTATTCTTGCTCCTCCTGAAGTCAACAATCATCTCTTTAGTCTTGCTGGTATTAAAGATGAGCTGATTGTTACCATTTCACAAACTGATTGACCAGTTCCCTGTACTCGGCTTCTTGTCCATCACTGATACATACATTGATAGGATGATGCTGCTACTGCTACTGCTGATGATGATGATGATGATGATGATGATGGAGACCTCTATCAATGGTCAGTCAGGAAAATCTAGGGATCGCCCAAAACATTCACCTAGAAACACCATGAGGATCCAGAAAGAAGTGAAGCCCAACATAGTAGATAACAGGAAGACGATACTCACTATAAACACCCTTAATCTCCGTGGCAACCAGCAGGACCTTCATCTCCATGACAACCAGCAGGACCTTCACCTCCGTGGCACCCAACAGGACCTTCATCCTCATGGAAACAAGGACCTTCATCCCCATGGAAACAAGAAGGACCTTTACCTCCATGGCAACCAGCAGGACCTTCATCTCCATGGAAACCAGGGGGACCTTCATCTCCATGGCAACCGGTTTCTGATTGGGACAGAATTTCTGTCCAGCTCTAACGTAGACTGAGCTGTTTCTGATGGTTTTGTTATTTTTCCTGTTGGGTGCTATTTTGTTTTTCCTGCATTTAGTGTGTTAGCAGCTTCTATGCACTTTTACTTTGCACTGTGTAAAACATTATGTTACGTCATTATGTTGAAGGAGTCATGACTAATGTACTAACTCCTGTTACCTCACTCCCTGTACCTGCCTGAAAACAGTGAGCTAACATGTTGGCGATGATGCACTCTTATGCACAAAGTTAAAGAAAAGAGAAAGTCGTGTCCTGTTCACATCATGTCAGAAGAAGCAGAAGCTGCGAGACCAGATAAGTCAGATGATAACCCGCCGCTTAGGAGGCCAATCTTCGTTAGCTCCTGTTAGTTTCGAATTAGCTCAGTTAGCGTTTAGCCCAGAGTATGTCAGCTGTCAATCATTTGCTCGCGTCCTTGCCTTTGCCCATTTTAGTATTTTCCGGAAGTGACGACACACGTGACACGGCAAGATGCCGACGGTGGGACACGCCCACCTGGCTTCACCAGGTCCAAAGGATCTAAAAATATAGTAAATTACGTCGTTTCCAGTAAATTCTGGACGCTACCCACTCAGGACACTTGGATTACATTGGACGAGCAGTATGGAGGAATATTGACAAGTTTTTGTGGACTTTTATGGACCTTTTTGGCTCGGACCCCGGCGAACTCCATTATATGAAAGTTGGGGGGAAACGAGAAGCCTTCCTGATCGCCGGCTGCATTTGACATATTAAAAAAGTGCTCCAGAGTCTTTCTCACCATGAGGGTAAGTGAAAAATAAAGTTAAATCATTCTGTGGGTGAACTATTCCTTTAAGTTATTAGAATCCATGACCTGTTTACCAGTGTTGCACATGGATGCTGCCGACAACGGCAGAATGTGGGAAGGTACGCTACGGAGGGCCCGGCTGGGATTTGATCCCCAGACTCCCAGGTGAAAGTCATGCGTGCTGACCATTCAGCCAAAGGGACATCCAAAGGGGCACCTTGGCTGCACGGTGGTGGTGATTATCACTGCAGGATCACAGTAAGAAGGTTGTAAGTTCAATTCCCGGCTGGGGAGGGGTTCAAACAATCTCAACAGTGGCCTTCCTGTGTGGAGTTTGCATGTTCTCCCCATGTATGCGTGTGTTCTCTCCGGGTACTCCGGCTTCCTCCCACCATCCAAAGACATGCATGTGAGGTTAATTGATTACTCTAAATGCCCCTACACTCTCAAAATCAGAGAGGTATGAGACAGGAACATTTCTGTACCTGTAGGTACATTTTTTACAAATGTTCTCTCAAAAGTACAAAATTGGTATTTATGAGGCCAGAAGTACCTATATACTATGAAAAAGGGTCCAAAGTAATATAAAGTACACAATTTGTACCATTTCAACCCTAAGGGTACCTGCAGCATTGAAAAATGTGCGTAGTTTGTACAATAACTATAAATAGCAGTACTTCTAAACAGTAGTATAATTATAGTTATTATATTATGATTTTCATAATAATCATAGTAATAATTATATGTATAATTATATTTTATAAATATATTATATTATACAAATTATTATTATAATATTATACAAATATATTATTACAAGACTGACTGACTTTTTTGTTTATTTAAAAAAAAGTGAGCTTTTACAATACTGAATTTTCTCTTCGGGGGATGAATAAAGTATTTTTCATTTCATTTAATTTTTCATTTCATTTCATTTCATATGTGTTTGGCCTAATATTTATATAATAATTATTCATTTATCATTAGCATCTTTGATTGTTGTCATAATCTCTATTTTATTGACTTTTATTCATCATCTTTAATTGGTTTAATTGTACTTTATTAACTCATACAGCTTGATAAGGTACAAAAATGGACCATGAAGGTACAGAAATGTCTTTCAGAAAGGAACCCCCCAGAGACAAGCTTTGGACCCTTTTAAGTACAAACTGGTACCTTTATTTTTGAGTGTGTAGGAGTGAATGTGAGTGTGAATGGTTGTCTGTCTCTCTGTGTTGGCGCTGCAACAGACTGGAGACCTGTCCAGGTGTACCCCGCCTCTCGCCTGATAGTGGATAGGCTCCGGCAACCCCCGCGACCCTGAACTGGATAAGCAGTACAAAAAATGACTGACTGACTAAGTTATTAGAAACTGCAGGGAACTCTTGAGTGGCACGTCAGAGGCCTTCAACGTTTTACATATCAAATCAAATCAAGCTTTATTTATAAAGCACTTTTTCATACCATTAAAAGGCAACCCAAAGTGCTCAAACCTTGACAATGCTCATACATTTTTAGATGTTCCGGACGGTAACCTGGATGTTATGGCTCAGGGTGGGGGGGCTGACAGTGGAAGCCAGTTTTGTTCATTAAAACTCTGTTATGTCCCCATATTCAGCTGTGCTGCTCGTCCTTTCCAGTTCTAGCTGGTTTAAAATGCTTTCCAGACCAGTCGGTATTATTAAAGAGGTGAAATACTTCACCAACTTCTCTGACTTTTCAGCTGTTTAGTTTCAGGAAGAAGGCGTTTGTCTTGAAATTTTTCAGGAATTGTGATCAACAGAATGGATTGATGGTAGACTGATGGACATGCGTAATGAGTGACATCAGTCTCCATGAAGCTTCAGAGTATGTGGAGAATAACCACAGTTAAAGATTAAAGGTGCTTGCTTATCTGAACTTTATGATGTCGTCAGATGACACACACCTTATCAGAAACAATAGCGTATGTATAGCGGTATGCAGGGCTGGTCATTGGCAGATTGGATGATATTCTCAGAACACCTTCTGGGAGGAGTTTTACTGCAGAGACGTACACTGGGGTATGAGAGTGGGACGAGGACTGGTTGTCGGGAACGTCTTATGAAACCAGTCTCTCCCACCCATAAAGGACACTTTTTTTCCTTATCAGAGCAGATATCCTGTCAGAGAGCACATCACAGAAAAACCAGGCAATAGTTCACATAGCTGACAATAAAACATGATGATGGAAGGAAAACATGTGTTTTACAACATCTGAATGGAAAATATCTGCATCTAAGTACGATTGCATACTGATCAGGGTAAACTGGTAAATTCAGCTGTACTTACATGGTTTCCACCAAACAGAAAAAGCAACAGTGATACTCTTATTTACCTACATGTTTCTGACAGTTAAAAAATAAAAATAGTGAATTCAGTCAGACATGGGTTGAGTAGCCAAAAATTGTTCTTAAGTAGCATCATTTCTTTAAAATAATATAACTCAACTGAAAGTAAAAAGTACTCATTAAAAATCTACGCAGGAGAGAGTAAAATAACTGATACAAAAAGTATTGAGGGCAGGGTGTATCGCCCACCAATAGGTGGGAGAATTGGTAGCGGGACAGTTACGAAAGGGTGAGTAAGAGAGCAGTCTGGCTGTGTCTCAAACCGCACACTTGAGCACTTCAAACAGTATTTTTGAGTGTGTAGTACGTTCATACTTTCATTTACGCTCAAATTCAGAGCTCTGAAAGTACCCGGATGCCCTAATAACGGCCAAAAATGTAGTGCAAGACGAAGCACACTACTCACACGAAACGGACGCCATCTTGCTGATGTAACGGAAGAGGCGGGACTTTCAAGCTGTTTTCAGAGCTGAATAATGGCGGTGAACACAGCGGTGGCGTCCCCTGCTGCAGAGGCGGTGTTGTACTCATTTAAAGGTTGAATATGGAACACGGACAGAACAGCAACATCACGTGTGTCTAGGTTGGGTTGCAACGGCAGAAAAACAACTCCAGCCGTTTGGTTGCCAGGCTCACTGCAGCTGCAGCTGCAGCATGTCCAACACTGCAGAGGAATTTATAACTGACAGCTAACGTTAGCCTCGTTAGCTTACCAATCCAGGAGGAAAGTTGGCATTTCTGTGTTTGATGCCGTGGAAAACGTTTATGTGGGTCCATCTAGTGCAGCTTCACCTAAATTTACTCCAGTTGTTGCTCTTCTCAGGTCACTCCGCCTCAGAGACGATAACATCTCCGGCTCTGAAGCGGCAGCCGGACTCACCGACTCCACTGTTTCCCTGTTCCAGCCTAACTGTGCCCAACATACTGTTGCTACACAGAGATCATATCTGGCAACCTGCAATGGCGGCGTGCATCGTCCCTGCAGATGTAAACATGACACCATTGTCAAACCCATTAACATTTATTTTATATTTATTTTCAGGCTAAATTGAATTATTTTTAGGAAATGTGCTTTCATCCTGCACCCCTCCAAATGCCTCATGGAGTTATTATTTTTAAAAAATATAGCTTTCAATAAAAATGTTCCATATTCAACCTTGAAGTAATGTTTATTAAATTATTCAGACATAGCCTAATTACGAATGTATATTTTTGTGTCGTTGCGTAACATTTCCGGCAACTAATCAGAAGTGCTGCTCTTTGGCATATGTAAGAGGAAGTTACTGACGTCCTAAATCAGTCGGAGTACAGACCTGTTGATACGTTTGAGTTCGGCTGCGTGGTGTTTTTTTCAAGCAGGCGATCGGCGGCTCTCGCTAGCTCAGCGCCAGGCGGGGGACCGAATTGGCGGTGAATAACCACAGAAGCGCTATGCGTTAAGGTTACACATTTATTACAAAATAAAATAGTTATAAACGGCGAGAAACTGTGAACCAGACTCCACTGGTGTGCCTCGGCGGTCATAACATGATCTGAGTTGTCTGCTCCGTCCAAGCGTGCTCCCAGCCGAACTTCCTGTCTTCCTGCTTCCCTCCCCTTTAAAGGACCCCGGTTAGGTCCAACCTCCCGTACTGCCTTGTAGTCTACTTCCTGTTTCCCTGCTATTGCTATTTGCTGAAAGTTGCCCTAAATGAACTACGAAGTCCATCAGCCCCTGCTTCTCCTTTAGACACGTCTGCTGTTAAAGGGACCTAGTCTTATGCTGCGTTCCATTTGAACTCGGAAGTCGGAAATTCCCAGTTCCGAGTAGGAAGTTTCAACTGGAACGCCCCCCTGGAGTCGGATTTCCCACTCGGAAAGTCGGACAACTCTCGCAGCTCCGAGTTCAGATTTAAAGATGGCCGCGCCCTGTGTTAGCAGTTTTAGAAGCTTCTGTAATGTTACATTTATTTACACTTCTTACTTATATTTTGTTGCATAAATCAGCCGTACGCGTAGTTTTGGTTTATACAGATGTTGTAAGCTGCTGTAGTGTAATTCACATTTTTCATGTGGTATATGTGAACTACAACGCCTGCTGTGTCAACAACGGCTAATAACAATAGCCTTAGCAAACACGTTGTTTTGCTAGGCTGCTAACTGGTCTTCCGACCAGGGAACTGGAACGCAAGTTGGTCGGGTGTGACGTCACCCCCCAGTTCCCACTTCCCAGTTCCGAGGAAAATGGAACGCAGCATTATTTCTGTTAAATCTAAACTGTTATGAATACCACGTCGACTTAAACCGTCAGTCAACTGTCATAATTTAAAGTCTTATGCTTGCCACGTAGTCTTAAACAGTCAGTCTGCTACCACAGTAGCTACCAAGCTGTTCACTCCCTGATGACAGTTATGGTCTGGTTGTGGGTTGTACCGGCTCAGCAGAGTTAGCTCACATTAGCGGTCAATGCTAGTCCGTCACTTCCTGTAAGTGCAGCGCTCTATTCAGGTCAGCATTTAGCGACAATAGTGTGCACTACAGACGAAGTACACAGTGCGCACTACGCTCTGAATAACAGTGCACTTGGACAAGTGCGCGGTTTGAGACACGGCATATGTTTTGGTTCGGGTTGAGTGAGAAGGTTGAAGTGGCTAACCAACTTGCTACCTGTAAGTCTTACAAGTAATTTCGGTTATTTATGTTAAGCTATGTTCAAAGTTTCAGCTTCTTACGTTTGCTCTTAGTGCCGTTAGCTTATGTGCTACGCTGCTGTGTTGCATGTTTAGTAGAGTGCATTTCTTCACTGAGTAACTGTTTGTAACATCTGATTTGTTCGAAACAAATATTAATGATTAAGATGGGGTTTTGCAACTTAAAGCCCCTGAATAAAAAGCAGGTCACATATGGGCTGCTGGTAACTGTCTTATGAAGTGGAGATGTTAAACTCTCAGTTTGTGTTTGATGTGGATCCCACAGGGAAAATGTGCTGCTCATTTGTGGTTCAATCTCATCTCTGAGATCAGTTTGAGCTTCTCATGACGGTTTCATCATTTGTTTCTGAATTACCCTCCTAAGGGTTCCTCGGGAGCAAGAGGTGAGCTAAAAAAAAAAGAGGAAAGACATCATTGAGACAAGGAGGTTGAGTTGAGATAACTATTTAAGCCGTACTTGAGAAGTGGGATGTATAGAAGAGATCTCAAGAGATCAGGGCAGACAACTATGAGAGGGGGGGTTTAATTGGTGTGCATATGAGAGAGAGTATGCATGTGTATGTGTGTGTAGTTTGAGATAAACTTGGTGGACTGTTGATGTAATGTGTTGTTTTTAATACAGTATGTGAAGCACTTTGTAAAGCTGTTATGCATGAAAAGTGCTATATAAATAAAATTTGATTTGATTTCATTTGGAGAAGTTGAGCTTCAGTTAACTTTATGCTAATTAGCTATGACAAGGTTCAGCGGCAACCAGTGGGAACCAATCAGAGTAGAGGTGTCCCTCTTCGACTAAGCGGGTCCCATAGAACAACACATGTATCTTTGGTTCCTAGAACACACTCGCTCACCTGCAGCTGAACACCTGTTACTAACAGACTGCCTGGAAAAAGACGCGTGATGTCATGGCAGAGAGGAAAGGCCTGGTCTGGCTCAAAGACGAAGTGCTGCGGTCCTAAACGCTCACCGGGAGAGCAGCGTCTTCTGGCAGGCCACAGCTGGAAATGGGAAATGGGAAGATGTTTCCCTCGGCAGTGCAGTTTTTCACACCAGACAAAGGAGAAGTCCGAAGGTCATAGATTTGTTGAAACTCTGATGAATCTGCTGAGGAATAGTCAAGATTATACAGCCTCTTGAAAACGGTCTGTCCCTAGATCGTGTTTCTGCATTCAGTTCTGACAACACAAACGTCAGTTATGGCATCCACAACTCAGTCATCACAAAATTGAAAGAGGCCAACAGTGAGATCCTATGTGGCAACTGCTACGCACATACCGTCCAAAAACACCTTGAAAAAAGCTCTGGACAAGCTCTCAGTGGATGTGGAAAACATTGTTCTCAAGATATACAGTTTCTTTTCTACTTCTGCAAAAAGAAGAGAATCATGGAAAGGGTTCTGTGACTTCTGTGACGTTGAATTTCGTGAAATTCTGCAACATGTGGTGACGAGATGGCTGTCACTCAACCCTGCAATCACCCACCTGCTGCAGAACTGGGTCCCACTGAAGTCCCATCTCATCAGCATTGGAGAGGAATTGTCCAAGCCGCCTGAAAGCATCACTGAGGACGACAGAGGATGCTGATGGAGTAGAACAAGAAGCACACGTGGAAGTGTACCTCCTCTCTTGTAATAACGTGATGTCGCTGTTTGAAGAGGTTGTGAAAAAGCTGGAGGGAAATGTAACTACATCTGTTGACCTCTATTCCACCATGGACTCTTTTTGGAAGATTAATACAAAGAAGAGATGATAATGAAGAGATGATGATGATGAAGCTGATGTTGCCAGGCGGGACTTCACTGCCTTCTTAAACGCTGCCATCAGTTACATCCAGATGTGGTTTGACTTCTCAGAAGAAAACTTCTCTTTCACCTGCAGCCGTTCTTTTTAGCATCTGTGAAGAAATCCTTTAACGACATGGAGAAGATTTCTGAGAGACTTCACCTGAATGGCAGGTAAAAATTAAATAATTACCTGTTTAGTGATTAACTATGTTTTATTAGCTATAGTTATAAACAGATGGATACAATTGACATAAGGAACTAAACACATAATCATACACTTTACCAACATATGCAAACTTATACATATCTTTAAAAATGAAAGTTTTTTAAGGACGCACCACACCGTACCGTCTTCTTCCGCTTATCCGGGATCGGGGTCGTGGGGGCAGCTGCCTAAGCAGGGAAGCCCAGGGCTTCCTTCCCCGGCCACAGCCGCCAGCTCATCCGGGGGATTCTGAGGCGTTCCCAGGCCGGCCGGGAGACGTAGTCCCTCCAGCGTGTCCTGGGTCTTGTCCAGGATGAGACGTAGTCCCTCCAGCGTGTCCTGGGTCTGGTCCAGGATGAGACGTAGTCCCTCCCAGCGTGTCCTGGGTCTCCCTGGGGTCTGGTCCAGGATGAGACATAGTCCCTCCAGCGTGTCCTGGGTCTCCCTGGGGTCTGGTCCAGAATGAGACATAGTCCCTCCAGCGTGTCCTGGGTCTCCCTGGGGTCTGGTCCAGGATGAGACACAGTCCCTCTCCCAGCGTGTCCTGGGTCTCCCTGGGGTCTAGTCCAGGATGAGACTCAGTCCCTCCAGCATGTCCTGGGTCTCCCTGGGGTCTGGTCCAGGATGAGACGTGGTCCCTCCAACGTGTCCTGGCCCCCCTCGGTGTCTGATCCGGGATGAGACGTGGTCCCTCCAACGTGGTCCTGCCTGGGTCTCCCCGGGGTCTGATCCAGGATGAGACGTAGTCCCTCCAACGTGTCCTGGCCCCCCCCGGTGTCTGATCCCGGGATGAGACGTAGTCCCTCCAGCGTGTCCTGGGTCTCCCTGGGGTCTGCTCCAGGATGAGACGTGGTCCCCTCCAACGTGTCCTGGGTCTCCCTCGGTGTCTGATCCGGGATGACCCGTAGTCCCTCCAGCGTGTCCTGGGTCTCCCGGGGTCTGCGTCCCGGTGGGACGTAGTCCCTCCAGCATGTCCTGGGTCTTGTCCAGGATGAGACGTAGTCCCTCCAGCGTGTCCTGGGTCTCCCTGGGGTCTGGTCCCGGTGGGACGTAGTCCCTCCAGCATGTCCTGGGTCTTGTCCAGGATGAGACGTAGTCCCTCCAGCGTGTCCTGGGTCTCCCCGGGGTCTGCTCCCGGTGGGACGTAGTCCCTCCAGCGTGTCCTGGGTCTTGTCCAGGATGAGATGTAGTCCCTCCAGCGTGTCCTGGGTCTCCTTTCGGTCTGGTCCCGGTGGGACGTAGTCCCTCCAGCATGTCCTGGGTCTCGTCCAGGATGAGACGTAGTCCCTCCAGCGTGTCCTGGGTCTCCCTGGGGTCTGAACCTGGTGGGACGTAGTCCCCTCCAGCGTGTCCTGGGTCTTGTCCAGGATGAGACGCAGTCCCTCCAGCGTGTCCTGGGTCTCCTGGGGTGGGACGTGCCTGGATCACCCCCAGTGGAGGCGTCCAGGAGGCATCCTGACCAGATGCCCGAGCCTCCTCTTCTGGCTCCTCTCTATACGGAGGAGCAGTGGCTCTACTTGGAGTCCCTCCCGGATGACCGAGCTCCTCCCCCTATCTCTAAGGGAGAGCACGGCCCCCTCAGAGGAAACTCATTTCGGCCGCTTGTACCCGTGATCTCATTCTTTCGGTCATGACCCACAGCTCAAGGCCATAGGTGAGGGTAGAAACGTAGATGGACGGTAAATCCAGAGCTTCTCCTTCTTCAGCTCCTTCTTTCACCACGACGGACCGATGCAGACCCTCCATCACTGCAGACGCCGCACCGATCCGTCTGTCCATCTCCTGCTCCATCTGTCCCTCACTCCTGAACAAGACTCCCGAGACACTTGAACTCCTCCACATGGGGCAGTGGGACCTCGCCCTCGACCCGGAGAGGACACTCCCCCTTTTCCGGGCGAGGACCATGGTATCGGATTTGGAGGTGCTGATTCTCATCCCGGCCGCTTCACACTCGGTTGCAAATCGCTCCAGCGAGAGCTGAGATCACGGCCCGATGACGCCAACAGAAACCACGTCATCTTTTTTAAGGATGCATCAAAGTTAATTTGAAAGATAGTTAAAGTATGATGTGAAATTCTGAATTTAAACAATACTTTTTTCCATTCTTTTACTCACTGTACATGAACTATGTTCCAATAATGAACACAGATCATAAATATTTTAACCGTTTTTGGCAGGCCTAACATGTATATGGATGAGCTTTACGAGGAATGTGTGACTGCAAACAGCCTCATGGAGAACCTCACCACAGAACCTCAGGAGAAAGAACGGCGGCCATCAAAGGGAACAGTGAGTGTGGATGCAAGTTCTTCAGGCAGCTGACTTCCCTCAACATCCAGGCTGCTGTATCCTTTGTCCTCAGCATCCCGTCTTCCACTGGTTTTTTAGAAAAGGATTTTCTCTCTCGTGAAAAATAAGTGGACTGATGTTTATAACAGATGTTCAACTGAACTTCATCAGGAGTGAGCTCATTGTCAGTATCAGTAATGAAGTGTCTTGCTCAGAGTTTTAATCTCTTTACTGCAGCACGAGTTCAACAAAAATATAAATGGAAAACATAGGTTAATCCCTCATGATGTAGCATTGCAGTTTTTATTTTACAAGTTCTTTAAATGGCCAGTGAGGCACAATGTGTTAGTTTAGAAATTTCCTACGGACTGGTAGTTATATTTGCACTAAATGAACTAAGACAGAAAATGTTATTGTTTTCTGTTATTTGATACTGTTACCAAACAGAGGTCTGTTTAAGAAAGATACAATATTTTAAAAATATATTTTACTCTGGAAATATTATCTACACTCAAAATAAAT